>OY720046.1:8620972-9203979 GCA_963082485.1 Eudonia mercurella
CAAAATTTCAAGTCTCTAGACGATTTCATTATTCCCATGACTTCATCCCCCTTTTCACCCTCATGGGGATGTAATAATCAAAATCGCTGAGACACGTGTAATTTATTTTTTAACCTTCAGTCCAAATACAAAATTATAAGATCATTACTTCAAAACTGACGGATTTTCATACAAACTTTCACCCCCCTTTTAACCTCCTTAAAATTAGAATTTCCAAAAATCCGTTCTTAGTGCTCATCTACACTAACAAAGGAACCTACGTGCCAAGTTTCATGATTGTAGCTTCAGCCGTTTGGGCTGTGCGTTGATGGTCAGTCAGTCAGTCACTTTCTTCTTTTATATATTTTTTTTTAATAATTTTGCCTTTGTAAAGACTTTTTTACACAACATTTCATCCCGCATGATCCTTCCCCAAGGACAGAATTCCCAAAAAACCTAAATTTGCGTTAATCTTCGGCCCAAACCCAAAATTCGAAGATACTAACTCAAAACTGACCGACTTTTATACAAACTTTCATCCCTCATTTCACCCCCTTAGGGGTGGCATTCACAAAAATCCTTTCTTAGTAGATGCCTGCACAATATAAAGCATATATGTGCAAAATTTCAAGTCTCTAGACGATTTCATTATTCCCATGACTTCACCCCCCTTTTCACCCTCATGGGGATGTAATAATCAAAATCGCTGAGACACGTGTAATTTATTTTTTAACCTTCAGTCCAAACACAAAATTATAAGATCATTACTTCAAAACTGACGGATTTTCATACAAACTTTCACTTCCCTTTTAACCTCCTTAAAATTAGAATTTCCAAAAATCCGTTCTTAGTGCTCATCTACACTACCAAAGGAACCTACGTGCCAAGTTTCATGATTGTAGCTTCAGCCGTTTGGGCTGTGCGTTGATGGTCAGTCAGTCAGTCACTTTCTTCTTTTATATATTTTTTTTAATAATGTTGCCTTTGTAAAGACTTTTTTACACAACATTTCATCCCGCATGATCCTTCCCCAAGGACAGAATTCCCAAAAAACCTTAATTTGCGTTAATCTTCAGCCCAAACCCAAAATTCGAAGATACTAACTCAAAACTGACCGACTTTTATACAAACTTTCATCCCTTATTTCACCCCCTTAGGGGTGGCATTCACAAAAATCCTTTCTTAGTAGATGCCTGCACAATATAAAACATATATGTGCAAAATTTCAAGTCTCTAGACGATTTCATTATTCCCATGACTTCATCCCCCTTTTCACCCTCATGGGGATGTAATAATCAAAATCGCTGAGACACGTGTAATTTATTTTTTAATCTTCAGTCCAAACACAAAATTATAAGATCATTACTTCAAAACTGACGGATTTTCATACAAATTTTCACCCCCCTTTTAACCCCCTTAAAATTTGAATTTTCAAAAATCCGTTCTTAGTGCTCATCTACACTACCAAAGGAACCTACGTGCCAAGTTTCATGATTGTAGCTTCAGCCGTTTGGGCTGTGCGTTGATGGTCAGTCAGTCAGTCACTTTCTTCTTTTATATATTTTTTTTAATAATTTTGCCTTTGTAAAGACTTTTTTACACAACATTTCATCCCGCATGATCCTTCCCCAAGGACAGAATTCCAAAAAAACCTTAATTTGCGTTAATCTTCAGCCCAAACCCAAAATTCGAAGATACTAACTCAAAACTGACCGACTTTTATACAAACTTTCATCCCTTATTTCACCCCCTTAGGGGTGGCATTCACAAAAATCCTTTCTTAGTAGATGCCTGCACAATATAAAACATATATGTGCAAAATTTCAAGTCTCTAGACGATTTCATTATTCCCATGACTTCATCCCCCTTTTCACCCTCATGGGGATGTAATAATCAAAATCGCTGAGACACGTGTAATTTATTTTTTAATCTTCAGTCCAAACACAAAATTATAAGATCATTACTTCAAAACTGACGGATTTTCATACAAACTTTCACCCCCCTTTTAACCCCCTTAAAATTAGAATTTCCAAAAATCCGTTCTTAGTGCTCATCTACACTACCAAAGGAACCTACGTGCCAAGTTTCATGATTGTAGCTTCAGCCGTTTGGGCTGTGCGTTGATGGTCAGTCAGTCAGTCAGTCAGTCAGTCACTTTCTTCTTTTATATATTTAGATAATAATATAATAAATAACTGACTGTTTCTTAAAACTCTACTGTCATGGGTGCTTCCGGGCCAATTAGCATAGGAATAGTAAAACTTGCGGCCAGGACCGCACACAAGCAATTTAAAATACGTATTCTCCGCGATTAGATAATTCTCTTTATGAGAAAAAGTAAAAAACTTTAATAAATCTTAATTCATTTTATTATTTAACGATAAGTCGTGCAAAGGAACCAAACAGTTTATGGAATGATTTCCGTGTCGATTCACGAATACTTCTTCATGTTGGTGTAGGGCATACATTTTTATCTAGGTACCATCTAGACAGCCCCAAATTAATGGCATTCCTTTCAACATATGAAACTTCTGTACTACTTCCTGCATATTATTTGGCCATTTACTCGTAACGTAGTCTTCAAATATTACGGTTTTGACGGCTGCTACAAAACTATGGACTACCTTTTGTTACGCATGTCAGAAACTGCATAGTATTTGGACTCCGGTTCCCAACCAATGTAAAGCAATTTGTAATATTAATCTGGTTAACAGTGCGTTGTTTCTATTTGTATTTCTTTACAAGGTTGTGCTCAAGCCGGTGTGGATGTATGGTATCCAGCTCTGGGGTAGTGCCTCCGACTCCAATATAAACGTCCTGCAACGCCAACAAAATAAGATCCTGCGATCTATCGCGAATGTACCATGGTACATAACAAATGGCGAAATCCATGAACACCTCAACATGACCACTGTTAGGGAGGAAATACGTGCTGCGGCCGCTAAATACAAGAAGCGGCTCAAACATCATTCTAACAAGCTGGCTCGCCAATTGAGCATACAGCATTATACCAGATGACTGAAGCAACATGACTTCCTGGAGCTTGAACATCGCTACTAGTGATATACTCATGAGTAGAGGCTCCTACTGGGGAGCCCAATCGACCTGCCACTGAACACTGAACACATCTACCTAATAGTCTGGGGACTGATTGTAGATTCGACAAGAAGAAAAAAAAAATCTTTCTAAATGGCTACCCAAAATGTTATATTATATTATATAATATTCAGCTGTCATGTACACAAAATTGAGGTCTTACATAAGTTAATTGAACGTTCCAATTTTTTAGCTTGAAGTCGAAACCTTTCGTTAAATTGATAGGTCATCTCCAAATGACCGTAGTTAATTATTTTTCTATATGTTCTCGGTTCCGTTATTCTAATATTTTCTTCATTGCTTAAACCACTTGACCACATTTAAAAAAAATTTAAAAAAAGAAAAAAATATTGCGGTACTAAGCACGACACTTGTAAACTTGTAAGATGGAATGGAGAGTCGCCGGATACTCTCAGGATTTGCAATGATTTTCTACAAATGTAACTTACAAAGGGTTTTTTGATGAACAAAATCACAATTACATGTTATGTGTAAAAATATACTTATGAAATAAATAATGACACTTGTAACCCTTTACACGTGTAGTTTTGATAAACACATATTAGTAAAAATGAGAATTTGAAATGAAAATGAAAAACGATAAACAAAAATAAAAAATAAAAAATAGAATTGGAACCGAAAAAAACCCTACTCAGCACATGTTGCAGCATGATCATCACCTGTAACGCTGATATTCTTCGGAGCCCTATTGTTTTTGTGTGTGTAGACCAGCAGAAGCAGAAGCGGCAAGAGAAAGAAAGAAAAAGAAAAAAAAAAATATTTATTGACATACACACACACACACACACACACACATAAAATACAATACAGTCAAAACAAAGCAAACATTAATAAGAACCAGCGGTTTCACCCGCGTTAATTAACGACTGTTCCACTCCTATTAGTCATAGCGTGATGTAATATAGCCTATAGCCTTCCTCAATAAATGGACTATTCAACACAAAAAGAATTTTTGAATTCGAACCAGTAGTTCCTGAGATTAGCGCGTTCAAACAAACAAACAAACAAACAAACAAACAAACAAACAAACAAACTCTTCAGCTTTATAATATTAGTATAGATAAGAAAGGAAAACAAGAAAAAACAATTAAATGAGAATATAAACAAAAGCAGTGTGTGACGCCAACAAGGACCCTGTCTCAGCATAATACCCCCACGACACTCAAAGATGGGCTGAGTACCGTAGAAGCGCTGTTATTCTGACAGGGCCGGAGGGAGACGACGCGCCGCGACCGACGCCGAGTAACAAAATGTCTGTATTATAAAAATAACAAAGAAACAGAGTAATTAAAATACAAAATACGTTAAATATTTAAAGGTAAATAGATATAATTTAAGGTATAATATTAAATATAAATGGCCACAATTCTCAAACAAAAAGTCTTGGCTGTATGGGTTAACCCCTTTGTTCTGGCTCTCATGACAGGTTGTCAAGAAGACATTTTTAGACACAAAACATTGCTGTTGATGCCATAAACAAAAGAAGAAGAAATGCCACGTAATGGCCACCACATGTGGGGCACATTGACAGCCACAGCCAGACTTGAGCTCATGACGTGGCAAACGAATGTTGGATGGAGGCACAGACTTAGTGGGGAGACTAAGAGGTGCCTTGCTTTTATATAATTAGTTACAATATAAGGTACACTTTATATTATTTAATTTTATGACACAAGAAATAACAAATAAAATTGGTTGATATAATATAATTGACGACCTCCGTAGCCGAGTGGCTTGGACTTTGAGCGGCGCTAACTCTGAGGTCTCGGGTTCGATTCCCTGCCGGGTCAATGTCGAAAACGAACTTTTCGATATTATGTCGGGTCTGGGTGGTTGTGGCACCGTCATTGTTACTGATTTCCATTTGTCTAATATTTTATTTTATTTTTAATATTATTGAAAATATTCATTTTGAACTAGAACACAAAAACATAACCATTACTTGATACAAGACACAGTCGTCTCTTACAAATTTAGTTGTTGATTGAGAAAATACTTTTTTTAAGTTACGTTTATTGGAGGGCGGCCTTTGCCCAGCAGTGGGACAGTGAGGGCTAATATTTAAAAAAATAATAAAAATTAAAAAAAAATTGTAGAAAAATTTTCTTAAGATATATTTTTTAGAAAGAGAATACTAACAATAAATAAATAAATAAATAAATTACGTTTAAATTAACAAACTGTTTTGATCTTAAATTCAGAACTCGCACGCTAGATTTAATGAAACTGATGTCCATCGCGCTGCTTCATGAGGATTACCGCTACCGCTAACCAAGTAGGCATCTAAATTTGCAAACGCCAAAGGCTAATTAGTGGATGGAACTATTTGGCAGCATGTTTGCATCAACGAAAATTAAACCTTTGTTCTCATCAACTAGCAAGCTTCTATCAGAATGGATTTGGTGACAATTTGGTCATATTCGCCGTTTTGTATGCGATTTTGTTATATCGTGACAGGTTTCCAAAGTTAGTCAAAGTTAGTAAAGTAAGTCAATAACCTAACCATATAATCTTAATCATAATATTTATTTGTTTTAAACAGGGTGCCAAGCCTGGTGAAGCCGCAAATGACGTTTGAGGAAAATAGCTAACTCTCTAAAAAACACCCTGTTTTTTACCCATTACAGGTGGTAAAAACAATAATATTGCATCTTAAACGTATTTAACTATATCCATACCATTCAAACATTGTAGTTACTAGCCAACTCCTGGGTAAAGGCGTCCATCATTAATATCAAGTCATTGTTAAAATTGATGGGTATTGGCTTAATAAAGGAAAGAGAAGTCGTCCACTTCCTTATCAAGAAGTCCCATAATTGACCTCTGAATTAACACTCTTAACCATTAATTTATAGTCGACATTGTGCTGGCCTAGTAAATAATTAAACAAAATCGAATCGAAGAAACTTCCCCAACTCAAATAAATTGTTAAAGTTATTCAATGAGTCCATAGACATAAAAACTTTAGAATCGACAATCCCATTTCTGTATTCATCGATGCAGAGGCTTGCTTCACTCTTCGACAAACTTACCTGCCGACGCTTCAGCTAGTCTACCGTTATTGCAGATTGAAAATGTCATGCAAGTTTAAATTTTCTTTCTTTGTTCGGAGTCGATTGATTATGTTGAAATCACTTGGAGAGTTGAGGTAGAAATTTGAAATAACATCCGTTTGGTATTCGGTCCGATTGTTATGGTAGATTTCATTCTGTAGGAGCTAGATTTTTTACACATGTTAACATCAACATTACCCTGGAATACTCTGGATTGCCAAGCTAATACATACGCTGGCAGAGATAAATGCCAGCCTTGTCACCGGAGGCCTTAATAAGGCGAGGCACTTTACTCTTTTCCACGCTGCCTTGCCTTAGGCACCCATGAACTCAATGTCTTCACAGCAAACGCGTTTGTTTCATCATCACTATCCATAATGTTCGCGTATATGAAATTTTATTTTACCTAATCGTCTTTAATTCTAATGCTTTTGTGTCATAATATCGGGTGCTTTATTAATTAGATATCCTAATTTTTCTTGCTATAAAGTCACATATCCTAAGAGTTTTATTGTATAATGTATGTTAGTCCGAATGGTGGTTTAAAATAATATTGTTAGTCTGAATGATGGTTTATAAGAACAGAAATACTAGCTGCCCTACTCCTGTAGGTCACGTGATAGGTTATTTTTTTATTAGACAACAGGAATCTAGCTAATCATTTAGGGATTTCGATTTTAGGGCAAGTGATGTTATGAGACATTAAGTTAGGGCTACTTATCATTCGGACACATGATGATTATGTCACCAAACATTATGACACGTTAGATTATGGATAAAAAAACTTATGAGACAAAATAGAAAACCAAACGGAACAAATATTTTATATGTTTATCGACTACATTACGATAGGTAAGTGTTCAAAAGCACCTCTTCCCAATAGTAATATTAAAAATAACATCTTAAAACTAATGCCACTTCTATCCATTTTAAGTACTTTACCGTTTTTCTGACATCATTATAACAACCTGTTTCCTTTGAAGATGTACCTGGAAAAATATAAAAAAGTATTAGTATATGTTATAATAATGACGAATAAAAGTAAGTATATTTCTTGATTCTAATTTGTAAATTTGTAGGTAAATAAAACGATTATCGATTATTATGAATGAATTGAATGAATATGATTTTTCAACTTTGTTCAAGTTTCAAATTGGACAAGAAATAAATCATTTTCATCATCAGCTCAATTTATGTGGTTTTTATATAAGTGATCTTATCATCATCATCATCAGCTCATTTATGTCCCCAATGCTGGAGCACAAGCCTTCCTTATGGATGGATAGGGAGAACAGGCCATGAACCACCACGCGGGCCGGATTGGTGGTTGTTAACGACTGCTAATGCAGCCGGGACCAACGGCTTAACGTGCCTTCCGAAGCACGGAGGAGCTAGAGATTATAAATTTTTGGTCACCCATCCGATGACCGGCCTTTGCGAAAGTTGCTTAACCTCAGCACTCGCAGACCGAGCGCGTTAACCACTGATGAATGATCTTATAATAACAAAAAATAAATGTACTAGAATTGTAAATTCGGTCCAATGCTTTGACCGCTGAGCTACGGAGGCCCCGGAAGACTCGTTGATATTTTCCAGTAGTTTGTGATTGACGCTGCAAGCCAGCGGTATTACTTCACTGTAAAGTTACTACCCTCACCGCCGAAAGAACACTTTTTCAAGTATTTAACAATATATACAGACGTAAAGACGAGATCTTATAATGATAAGAGCCATAACACGAGTTTCGCAACATGGAAGCGTTTTAAGCTATTTTTGCACTCAATGAGCGTTTCGTTCTTTTAGCTTAACACATACAAGGTTGTCATTAGCGCATTTGCTCCACGATGCGTTTTCTTTAATGTAACGTGGAGGGCAAAGCAATCTCGACTCTCGCCGTGCATGCTTACGATACAGAATACATTGCTTTTGATTTTGTAGCTAGGCTAATGTACTCTGTACCTAAAAAAACACAAAAGACAAAAACACAAAAAAATTTCCACGAGCAGGATTTGAACCTGCACCCTTCTGACATTCCGGGATCCTGCTCGTGGAAATTTTTTCAACATTTGTGTTTTTGTAATTTGTTCGCAACAAAATTTGCTTTAAAAATCATTTTGAACATTTTATAAAATAGCTTGCTTATTTCTTAACTGATCTTTAATATTTGTAAAAATATTATGATCGGATGTTAATGACGGTATTTGTTGACATTGAATGGGCGCCTTTGGCTTACAAAGTAAAAAGTGTTGAATAATTTCGGCGGGCTGGTTAGAACAATACAACATACAATTGGAAGAGCACCTGACCCGGAATGTCAGAAGGGTGCAGGTTCAAATCCTGCTCGTGGAAATTTTTTCAACATTTGTGTTTTTGTAATTTGTTCGCAACAAAATTTGCTTTAAAAATCATTTTGAACATTTTATAACCCGATTTTTTTTACATTTATCAAAATTCCAAAAAAAGTTTCTAGCCTATTTTCAAAATTCCAACGCTCACACGTGTCTCGATAAATTCCTCAACTCTTGGTACTATTTTCATCTCGATTCTTTCAAAATCCTCGAAGCTATGGTCAAAAATACGTCTCAGGCGATTTGCATCTGATAACCATTTTCAATGGTAAAACACAAATGTTGAAAAATTTCCACGAGCAGCAGTGGACATGCATTCAGGAGACATGGCACATTCGAGTGCGAAAACGATTCGAGCCAAGGATGTTTTTGTAGGACAAGTTAGTATGAATCAATAAAATTGATTATATTTCGTTTTGCTTTTAAACAAGAAACTACGAAACTACATTATTTAACAGAGGTTTGGCATTGAGATATACTACATCAAAAAAATTGTGAATTAAACATTATTCTTTAAGTTTAATTGTTAATTACAGTATTTAAAATTAAAATTAAAGATTTGTAGCCAAATAGTCCTTACGCCGATGCTGTTGCTGTATTGATGTTTTGTCATTGCACAAGTCATTATAAAGTGACGCATATTTTTATTTTTATTTTTCGCTTAGAATAATAACGCATAGAAACCGAGTTGACGCAAGAAAAGTGAAGCAATTCAAACTAAGCCATTTTGGCTCAGTCCGCCCGAACGTCACATCAGTTGTCAAGATCAAGCGCTAGTGCAAACATCTCCAACAATTAATTACATTATGACGGTTTGTGCAATTAATGGGTGACACAATGCATCGCATAAGGACAAAAAAGCTATTAACATAACATTTCATACGTAAGTATTACAAATTGACTTGTATTGAGCTAAATATTTACTACTTTTAAAAATAAAATTACAAGCCGCGATTTTATGAAAGTGTTACTAGTAAGAAGAAATTATTTTCCCATTATTCATTGGTGTATGTTAGTTATAAAATTAAATCTTATTGAAAATATTTATTGAAACCATAATATATTTTAAGTGTTGCCCTTAAGTAAGATAATATCTTTCCCTATTTAGTGTAATGGTATAATGATGAGCAGTGATCGGAATGAAGGTGGCTAATTTAACTAAAGTTGCCGACAAGACAACACTAAAAGTGGTTAATAGCACCAAAATGTTGTTTATTTCTTTTTATTGAATCCCAGATCTTGGAAATACTTTTATTTCTAAGTAGTTTTTCTTATTAGTACACATGAAATTACTTGTATTGTAGTATTTTATAGCAATTCCAACGTCCGCATTTACAATTTTAGATGGCAAAATAGTAATGCATAAAAATAAAAAGCCGATAATTTGTTTACCGTTCAATTAAAGCTGATTTCTTTCCGCTCGTCGACACCTCTTTATTAGTCTTTGTTAATTGGGTTACACTCCACGTCGAATACATGATTAGTGATTTTTTAGCAAATAACTTTAGAGCGATTAACAACAAATTCACAAAATGGCGAATGTTGAGAGCGGTCGGCGATGATGCCATCTATATCGATCTTTGAATACTTTAACCCCATTGGTTTAAAATAAATTGTTTTTTTTTTTCAAATTATATTTATTTTCATTTATTAGTCATACCTAAAGTGCTTTACAAATAAGCAAAGAATAAGGTCCAAATAGTTATTCCGTGTTTTGTTCCCGTCATGTAAACGTCATTTAAAATTAGAGTAAAAGAGACAAAACACGGAATAACTATTCGAAGCTTATTTCTGTTTATTTGTAAAACGCAAAGTGTTTTTATTGCGTAGGTGTATAAATAATATAATAAAAAAGGACCTCGTCATGACATATTATGACTTTTATTATAAATCATCCTCCTAGCGGTTCGTTCCTTTCATGGATTCAAACTCCCAACGACGGATATGAGGCGCGTGACTCCGATTACTGAGCTACCACCACTCCTGATTTTTATTACAAATTTTAGTAAAGAGAAAAGCTAAATATTTGATTTCGAGGTCCTTTTGATTATTATTGATTAATGTCATATAAACATTATCGTATTAAACTAAATTATCAACAAAAAGTATGTAGGATGTTAAACATTTATTTTCTTACTTATATTTTAACGACATTATCATGAACTACTGTACTACTTATACTATTATTTCACGTAAGTATAACATTTCCCCACTTTCGGGGAAATTGCTCATTCACTGTACACATTAAAGTTTTGTTAGTGTGCGTGTAGGCGACCGTAAGCACGTAATGCTTACGCCTACATTAATCTGCTTTTTGCATCACTTTAGGCGATGCGTTTGTATGAAGACTATCCATCTAGGCGTTATTAATCTAAGATTTTTCGCTATTACTGCGGACAGCATTAGTGACTGGTTGACATGTACTTCAGCTTTCTATTGCCTTTATGGCACTATTAAAACTCTTACATTTTTGGAAATCTCTTTCAAATTTTGCTTCATCTTCGGCTGTCTTTGTCGGCGCCACGAATGGTCTGGTTTTTTGCTGTGCATATTGTCCATGAACCCCAGCATTGCCTTAGGCGCTACTAGAATTTAGTAGGTATTCCATGTTTTATAATTTTGCGAGTCAAAATTCCCAACATGACCTTTGCCAACGCGGCAACCATCGCTATTTTCATGTTTTCAAATAGAAAACTATAATCTGCTACCACTTTAAGAAATAAATTATTTTTAATGTGTGTAAAAGTATATTGACAGTAAATGTTCTGCGAAAAATAACAAGCAAGTTGCTAGGCAACATAAAACGACAATACAAGAAGGAGTATCTGCTGAGTGCAATCATCCTAAACTTATCTACATCTTAAAATTATCTATATTATGTATGTACATGTATAACTATATTCTATGTCGTAATTATTCGCAGCCCGACTTAAACCAAAGTTACTTTTTGTAACTCATACTCTCATAGATACCGGATAAGCACAAAAAATTTAATCAAAATCGGTCAAGCCGTTTCGGAGGAGTATGGCAACGAAAACTGTGACGCGAGAATTTTATATATTAGATATAGGCATATAAAACAAAGTCGGGTTTGTTCGAACACTTATAATAACTCGAGAACGGCAGGACCGATTTTCATGGTTTTTGATTAGAGACAAATTTTGTCTCCATCCCGAATAGCAGAATTACCATTAAAACATTGGAAAATACGAAAAAATAAAATTTATAAAAAAAATATTTTCCAATCCAAAATGTTCATGGGTTTCGTAACTGTAAAACATTTAATGTTCCAACATCATTTGAATCACTACGAACTGTTAATGGTAGGTACTCAACATTTCGTGCAGCATGTCAAGAGCTCAATTTGCTTGAAAATAATAAATCAAATCAAAATAATCAAATAAATTTTATAAATATATATAATATAAATTTATTTGGGACAAGACAATTCAAACATACAGATAAAAAGTGGAAAAAAAATTATAAGACAGTTTCAAAACGGTTCCGACTCAGCAAAATGCTAGCCTTAAGGTTAGCGCTGATCTTCCGTCGGAACCGGCTTAGGTGATGCCGCGATAGCAACACAAGCGTAACATAAAAAGTATAAAATATAAAAAACAAAAATGGCAACCCTAAGTACAAAAATATTTAATTAGAACAGAAAAAGAAAATAATTATAGGCTGTATGCTCTAAATTCCTAACTCTATTTTATGATACTCATTGGGTCACGACAATCGCTGAAGCAATTATTTCTGCATTTCCAAGTCTTAGTCAGATACGCACATTATGAAATACCTCACCATTTCTACATGCTTCCCATCTAATCCACGTGACCTGTGAAACAAATACAAAGCTAACATGTCGGAAAACATTTTACATCGAATTCGTGTCAGTTCATCTTAATGTATAGAATAAAGTTTGTTCGAACACTTATAACTCGAGAACGGCTGGATCGATTTTCATGTTTTTTAATTTGTTGTATTTGTTTCCGTCCAAAGAACACTGTAGCTAGTCAGGCAGATAAACTAAAATGCTCTCCCACTATCTATTCAGAGGTCGATTGCGCAGTGGTTCACGCACCCGGTCTGCGATTGCTGAAGTTAAGTAACTTTCGATAAGACCGGCCATCGGATGGGTGATCAAAACTTTTTCATCTCGTACTGCTCCGTGCTTCGGAAGGCACGTAAAGCCGCTAGTCCCAGCTGCATTACCAGTCTTGTGGCACACTCTTCCTATCCATCCATATAGGGATATAGGTATATAACGATTCCCGGTCGGGACAATGTAGAAAAACAAACTTTTTCTAAATTTTCTCGGGTCTAGGTGGTTGTGGTACCGTTGTTATTCCTGATTTCCATAACATTAGTGTTTAAGCTACTTTCTTTGAAGTCAGAGCAATGTATGTGGTAATTGGTGACATTTTGTTTCTAAGTTTGCATGTTACACAACAGTTTGTCTCTCGGCCACCGGATCAATAACACTTAGCTGGTACAGTCAGCATCAAAAGTAGCTTAGCATATGAAATTTTCAAATGATTGTTACGGTTGAAATGACCAGAATTGTCTGACATAGCTGTTGAGTCAAAAGTACATGACCGTCACTAACTTCAAAATAAACTACATTTAAATTTCAAAAATAGATAATTACAGAGAAGTTATAATTATTTGACCGTGTGTCATTTCATAACTATCTGACCTTACTGTTTCATAAGTACCTGAAATACATTTGTGAAAACTCTTTGGAATGTATCCAAATAAGTGATTGTTCTAAAATCAATTGAATTTTCTTTGATTTGTTTTCTTGAGGTGACATTGTCATTACTCACTTCACGTCATTAGCAATATTCAAGTGGATATTCCTGTATTACTACTCAAGCTATCTAATCAAATTGGTTATGTTATAAATAATACCTTATAACAAATACTATTAGTTATGTCTCATTATCTAACAGATCATGAGAGACATCGTATTGTAGCATTACACGAAGATGGTTTGTCAATACCCGACATAGCTAGGCGTGTTTTTGTTGTTCGAAATACAGCTGTTGTGCTCTGGATTCGTCGGTGGAAAAGTAAAGGTCACTTAAATGTGGCAAAAAAAACTGGAAGGCCTAAAGTTACGAACACTGCTGTTCGTGATGAAATAGTGCGAAAAGTGAGACAAAATGGCTTTCAACCAGTCGCAGATTTAGCTACTGACTACGGTGTCTCCCGGTCTACAGTGCGGCGAATATTACACGACGCTAATGTACACTGCCGCCAACCTGCTCGCAAACCTGCTTTAACAGCTATGCATAAGGAAGAGAGGTTAAGATTTTCCAACGCTTACCTTAATTACGATTTTGAAAATGTTATATTCACCGATGAAAAGACGTTTACATCTAATGAAACTAGACGGTTAACTTTGTGGAGACCAAATAATACGAGATATCTTGACCGCAACATTGTCAACGTCACCGCAAGTGGACGACTGAACCTCGGGTTCTGGGGCTGGATGTCGGCAGCTGGTCCAGGAGAACTAGTAGAGATCGGTGGAAGAATGAATGCCCAGGGATACATAGATATACTACAAGAATGTTTGTTGCCAACTGCGGCCATCTGCTACCCTAACAATGGTCCACTGTATTTTGTACATGATAATTGTTCAGTACACACAGCACGAGTTACAAAAGCGTGGTTGAGAGACCATAGTAATGAAATCATTGCCTTGCCTTTTCCACCCAAATCACCTGACATTAATCCTATTGAAAATTTATGGGGGCTAATGACCCAGACATGGGATCCAACCACTCCTCGCCGACTAAACGCTCTTCGTAGCCACGTTTCTCAGTCATGGGACCATTACCGAGGATTAGACACATGCAAGAATATGGTCAATTCTATGAGGGAACGTCTACAGTGTATAATTGACAATGCTGGAGGGCACACACGATTTTAGATCCTTAGTTTTCTATAGTTTTGGAGTATGATTTAATTTAAGTTAATAACGCAGAAACTGCTATATAATTGTAGTATTCGCTGAATAAAGCACTTTATAAGAATATATGTCTGTGTTTTACTACACTTAATAATCTTACATATCTTGCGAATTATGCACTTTCCGTTAATTTTGAAATTATTTTGTTTACAATTCTTTTGGAAAATTAAATGTAATATACTTTTGCATTATTGTCTTAACCATTTATTATGAACACAAAAAATGTCATATAATTCTGAAATGTTAAATGATGAGTATGTAAAGACACTTACACGTGACTATTACTTTTACCACCTTGTTTTTGTTCAGTTACTTTTGATGCTGACTGTATTACGTCAAATGTGGGGAAACAACATTGTATAAAAAAATGTAATCTCATTAAAAGCCTGAGTACGCTTACAGTATCTGAGCTGGTCACTGCCAGTCTAATAGGCTTAGTGTAACCGATAATTTTTTCACATAATTATCAAACTTGTTATAAGTCAATTGTACGGCAAATAATGGAGTTCCTATGTGTAATGCTTCTTATCTTATTGGGACCTGCTGAAGTTTCCTTCTCGCAGCAGCACTCTTTCAGGATCGGTTTTTGGTCACCCATCTGATGACCGGCCTTTGCGAAAGTTGCTTAACCTTAGCGCTCGCAAACCGGGCTCCTTATCATGTTCATTGTTCATTCATTCAACAACTCTGCTTTTATTACTCAAGCAAAAAATAATTATGTTTATTATAATTCGCCAACCAACTATTAAGTTACAAACAAAGTAATTTATTGTTAAGCAAGCCACTCGATGCGGGATACGTACTCTTAGTAAATTCAGTACTTCAGCGTCGCAAGTTGCAACTAAGTTAGTTTTTCGCGATTTATTGCAGCTCTCCTTGAAGTTGGAGAAGTGTGAAACAATGTTGGCTAAGGGTTTTAATAAGCGGTATAACAGTAAAGCTGTTGATTATGAACAACATTCAATCTTTTACTTAATTACGTGAAACAAGACTCCATAATTATTTACTTTAATTGTTTACGGCTTAAATCATATTATAATAACGTGACGTAGGCAGATGATGATCAGATGGCATATTTAAATTGAGGTTATAGTTATAGCTCATATAAATTAATAGGAGGAGCTCGATGGCGCAGTGCTTAACGCGCCCGGTCTGCGATTGCTAGGCGCGGAGCAACTTTCACCAAAGCCGGTCATAGGATGAGTGACCAAAAATTTATCTTCTCGAGCTCCTCCGTGCTTCGGAAGGCACGTCAAGCTGCGATCCCGGCTGCATTAGCAGTCGCTAACAACCACCGATCCGCACTGGGCCCGTGTGGTGGTTTATGGCATTTTCTCCTTATCCATTAATGGGGAAGACTCGTGCCCGAGCAGTGGGGACATTAAATGAGCTGGTGATAATGATAATGATGATGGTTAATTTATGTGGTATATAGTTTTTTTTTTTCGTAAATACAGAAACAGAAATGTCTCTTACTCGACTAATACCTACTTATCATAACTTAAAAGTTGTATGTATTATCTATCATTTATAATATGTTATGTTAGTTCATTTTTCTTAACAGCGATGGCGATGCCTATACTCTCTCTGAATCGTGATATGTGTTTCTTGTAGGTACTAAATGTTTAAGCAGGTAAATTTTTTGTTTGCACAAGTATTATTTCGTGATGTTATCTACTCGACTATTCGTGGATATGAATAAGGGTTTGTTCAATAAAGATGAGTTTTAGCTAAGCAAGTCTTAAAGAGCCTTTATACGCCATACATATTCCATACTAATTCAAATATAAATATTTAACTAACTAAACAAATATGTTTATTCAAGTGAGTTCATGATTTCATGCGATTTGAAACATTAATGCCGTTGAATATACAGTTTAAATTACGTCTTTTAACTCACAGGATATCTGAATTTTTAACCGACTTAGAAAAAGGATGTATATTTTTTTATGAATCTTCTCGCATATCTCCGACATAATATGCACCGATTTGAATGTTTTTTTTTATTGGAAAAGTTAATCTTCCACCAAAAAAAAACAAAATTAATTAAATATGACTATTTTGATTTTCGCGATGGTCCGATTAAACGTAGTTACGTAAAAAAAATATATAGGTCCTTAAGTAATAAATTAATAAATAAATTCATAAATTTAAAAAAAAATTCTTTGTATTTGAATTTGAATAATGACTCGGAGACAGACAACAAAACATCCCCGTGGCAGAATAGAGGTTGCACTAGGTGTTATTGGGTAACCCTCCCTGCCCTCGTCGAGCTTTTAATAGCTGGATATGGGAAAAGGAGGAGAATGCCACGTAACCCAGGTTTGCCCCTAGCCCAGTGTATATACTCATTTGTTTTGTTTTGTTTTACATCAAAGTTATTTAATTACTGCAATTTTACGTCATCGACCGGTACCGACGGCTTTAAAACTTTCACCAATTCAGTCCGTTGTGTTGTTTTACATAAACGACTCTTGTTTTTCATCAATAATGTTTGTCATTAACCATGTTTGTTACTTAAACTTAACTTAAAGAGCTTAACTTAAAAGAACTTAAAAGCTTGGCCATTCAAAGAGGCAATGCCGCCAGCATTTTGGGCACCTTGCCTCGGACAGGCGAGTTAGTTGAAGTTTTTTACTTGTGAATTTGTAATTATTATTTTTGTGTTTTATTTTTATTGTTTTTTATGAACATATATAAAAAATAAAATATTTTGATGTAAAAAAAAAACTTAAAGAGTTCCTCAAGCCGTATGGCTGATACTGTATGAGAGTTTGTTGAGGGAAAACGTTTTCCAAAGTACGGATTACTAATAAATAGAGTGGTCTTACATCGTGAATAGGCCGTTTAATAAACGCAAACAAAATATACACCGTATTAAGCCAGCGTGATGGCACGTTACGACAACGTCACTTTTCATTAAAATCCCATTAACGGTGTCAGGAATAAAAACTTCGTAATTATAAAGGCCGTTAAAATGTGACGGGCCTAATAACGATTGGTTATTGTAAGACACAAAAATATATGACACAAAAAAATCCATCACCATACTCTTACTACTATAGCGTTGTGTTATCAAATTTGTGGTATTTCATCTGTAAAGATGAATCTGCATAACCATCGGTTGCAATAACCGTACGATAGATGTCACTAGCGGCACAGTGACAAAAGCACAAAAAAATTAAAAAGCAGTGTAAAAAATATTCAGTGCTTACGTCAGCTTTCCCGGTAGCATAATGGTGATTGCGGAAGACCCAGGTTCGATTCCTAGCATTTAATTTTTTCACTGTATTTTATAAATGTTAATTTTTTTTTAGTAAATTTTTCTATTATGTTATTAACGAAACATAATATCTTGTCTCCCTTCAGTTATTTAAAAGGACATGAAAGAGTAAAAAGAACATTAAATAAAATATTAACGCTATTATTTATTATTTAACGTTATTATTAGTATTATTTTACGTGCATTTTTCGTAACACAAGAGTCAAAGATTAATTAAAACGTCAGCTGCTGCAATAACATTATGTGAACGTTAACATAAACGCATAATATTAATATTACTAATACAGCAGAAAAAACTAAATGTATAACAATAATGACAAAAGAAATTTCAATACTTGGCTACAAGCGACGACAGCTGTCATGTTATTGATGCAGTTGTTGCCAATTAACTTAAGGGGGTGCAGCGCGGAATTTCGAAAATTTACGTGTTTTTAAGTCACTGGTGCTAGGAGCTGAATAGGTCATATACATTAAAAGGAATAGTGTAGGTTAGCTTGATCCTTTCACAAGGTCATGATTGTCTTGGAATTTGAAACAAATACCCAGAAACTGCATAAACAATACGTAAAAGTAATGATATCTAAAAACTTATTTCTTCAGAAGCTTTGTAAATATAGCACAAATGAAACAATGATCCGACATAAAAATGTTTGTATTGATATTCCGCAGGTCACTGTTGTCTTATTTTTCAATAAAAAATATGAATATGAAAATATTAAGACTTTTATAATTTTTTACCCAAACGCCTATGATTTTACGAAAGTAAACATTGCTCTAATTAAATCAGCAGCCTACTCTGTACAGATATTAATGTGCGTGTATATTCGTAGTCGTGCGCCGTTGTCACACCACTGCCACGTGCCGCTCGCTCGCTATCATAAAGAAACTTGAAACTGGCAGTTTTACGTCCGCGCTGCACCCCCTTAATACAAGCGTACGTCATATCGCGAATATTTTGCGATACCACTTAACGGTATCGCAAAATATTCGCGATTCAGTGATGTTTATTATATTAATGTTCAATGTTTTTCAGTATCCAATATAAATCCGATAAATATAAAAAATATATTATAAAATTATTTATATATATATAAATAGTTAGTGGTCATGAATAGTTTAAAAAGTTATATTTATCTTCATATCTTATTTTTAAAAGTATATGTTTATCTTATTTTTAACACGCGTCCACAGTGTACCACTCCACTCAATTCATTGCGTTCTTCCTATCACCGTTGACTATGACTGCCATAATATAACGCGCGATGCACTCGCTGCCTCCCAAGACGCTCGAATTCGTAACCAAGGCCACTAAATAAGGAGACTGCAGGAGATAAGCTTGATACAAACGCACTCAAGCAACGCTCACATAGACAATCTCTCACGGACACGAAATCTCGAAACAGCTGCGCTCGGACTGTTCCCAGATCCCTGTTTTTTACAGTTAACGCCTGATGTTAAGTGAAATTGGAGTCCAGACGCGAAGATAACTGGTGCAGCGTGAACACAACGAAGCATCAGTTACTCTCACCCTGCCGGCCCACAAGGTCCCTCTTCACGCTTCGTTTGAAGGATCCCTGTTGTAGGGAAAACGTGTGCTGGTAGAATATTCCATCTTTTGGAGGTGCGACAAAGAAACGAGTCACAAATATCGTCAAAAAATTCACCTTATTTTGTGATAAGGCCTAATAAGCGACATAGACTTATCCTTTGATTAATGTAGATATGGCTATATTTGCATGTATGTATGTATGACTCATTTTCGTACGTACAAAACGGTTATTTAATAACAGTGTTCATTTTAGTCGTATCATGTTGGTATGTACATAATAATTTTGATTAGATAATTTGCTGTTGGTTGATCATACAAGCAACCTTGGAAGGTACAGTGTTGTCAGTGCCACAAAATCGTACTATAAAAGTGGAAAATCATTTGCGCTACAATATATATTTTATTTTTAAAATATTAATATCAATTATATCCTGTTAAGTGCCATATACAAAAATATACGGTATCCCATAAAGTTTTCAAAGTATTTTTTTTAAATTAAATAAATATACCCATTATACGAGTATTAAGATGTTTTACCAATACGCACGCGAGCATTAAATAAAATTTTTTATCTCTGCAACGTAACAAACACATTTTCTTTAAAATCTAAAAAACAACAAGTTTTAAAGGTTGATCTTGTGTATTAGAGTTTTATAATACTACTACTATGTTTGTTTATCCCTAAGAATATTTTGTATAAGGTTTGACCTTACCAACCAGGACATGTAAAATAGCCAGCAGGCAAGATGGATTATAACCCGATCTCCTTTAATGTTGTTATTCACGTGGGAAGTTCTGAGCTCAACTTCAAAATAGGCATTTCCCGTTAAAATATCATTTATAAAATGGTTTTTTGCGTAAAAAATTAACACTTATAAATACTATTTAATAAAAAAATATACAAATAACATAAATCGTTAATTATTTCCAAACGTAAAATTTTAAGGGCGAAAAATATACTAACAAGGAGGGCTAAAATGTATAGTGTACTTAGAAACGAAATGTTGCAAAAAATACGAAAGTCCTCCTTAAAAACTTAGGCAATATTTTTGTTTTAAAGTATTTACAAAATGAAATACAATTATAAAAATAATTTGCCAACTTTACGCTTTTCCAATAAAATGGCTTGATTTTATTTCTAATTACATCGACATTAAATACATTTCTAATTTTTTTAACATAATTTCAACGGAGTTGATAGCAACACTGACCACAGCGAGTAACCTAAACGAGACAGAATAAAAAAGGAACAACAAACGCGATCTTGTCTCGTATCAGACCCGATAACAACTGCAAGACGAATCATAATAATAAAATTCTTATTGGCAAAGTAACAATACAAGATCTTTACAATAGTGTTTTGCAATGTAACGTCGCAGTAAAATGTGATTGACTAGTAGTGATATACAAAGAAACAGTTATATTATGAGTTCAACGCGTGTACTGGTCGAAACAGGTTTGATGAGCAATGTTAGCGGAGCACTATAGAAGAGAATACAGTTTATATATTGACGTTCAGTGGTACACATTATCTTATCCATCAACGTTGTTTTGAAATATAAAATTGCAGTATCATAATAAACTACAGAACAGTGCACTATCAGGTGGAGCCCTATCAAGATGTTTTTAATAATAGGTGTTCTTGTAACACTTGTGTTACTGTATCTGTACGGTACAAGAAATTATGGTTACTGGGAAAAGAAAGGTATAAAACATGATAAGCCCTACCCATTTCTCGGCAATAGCTTAAAGCAAATGCTATTTACGGTCAGTATGACAGAGTTTTTCGTGGACTTTTATAATAGATACCCAAGCGAAAGATTCGTTGGACTGTATATGGCAGACAAACCAGCTTTGATTGTAAGGGAGCCTCGAGATGTTCAGCGTGTTTTAGTGTCTGATTTCCATTGTTTCTACAAGAGAGGCATGAAGCTTCACGAGGATGAACCTGATCCGTTAAACAAACATTTGTTTGCTGCTGATGGTGACCTTTGGAAACTGCTAAGGCAACGCATGACACCAGCATTCACTACGGGTAAGCTTAAGGCCATGTTTCCTCTAATCATTGATAGAGCTGAGAAATTACAAAAACTTGCAGCAGAAGTAGCAAATGAAAACAAAGAGATTGACATTAAGGATTTGGTTGCGAGATACACTACAGATTTTATTGGAGCATGTGGTTTTGGCATAGATATGGATTCATTGCAAGACCAAAACTCAGTGTTTCGTAAGTTAGGTAACAGAATATTCATGATACAGGCATTCGATATGTTTAAAATGTTCTTAAAGGTACTAATGCCTAGTCTTTTAAAGAACGTACCATCTGTTCCGACAGAAGTAACAAATATGACAATTACGTTAGTGAAAGACATTATGAAAGAGCGTAATTATGAACCGACGCAGAGAAATGACTTCATTGATCTCCTGTTGGAAGTAAGAAAGAATGGAAAGATGGTTGGAGAATCTATCGAGAAGAAAAATCCTGACGGAACTCCAGTCATTGTAGAGGAAGAGCTTGATGACCTGCTTATTGCTGCCCAGGTGTTCGTGTTTTTCGCAGCCGGCTTCGAGACTTCTTCGTCGAACTCCAGCTTCACTCTTCATCAATTAGCATTCCATCCGGATAAACAAAAGATATGTCAGGATGAAATAGATGAGGTTATGAAAAAGTATGACAACAAACTATGTTACGACGCAGTTTATGAAATGAAATATTTGAAAAGTTGTTTCGAGTAAGTATATTATATTTTTATGATGAATTTTCAAAGTAAACGCGTAAAGGTCGGTATGTTAAAGTTTTAAATTGATTAATCAAAATTATTTTTTCATTTAGTGAAAGCATGCGAATGTACCCTTCCCTCGGGGTTCTTCTAAGAAAGTCATCATCGACGTATACCTTTCCCGACTCTGATTTGACGATAGACAAAGATGTTGCAGTATTTGTGGTAAATCAAGGAATGCAATTGGATGAAAAGTATTTCACAGAGCCTAAAAAGTTTATACCTGAAAGATTCAGCCACGAAAACGCCAAGAACATTGAAAATCATGTATATTTACCATTTGGCGAGGGACCTCGAGCATGCATTGGTAAGATTGATTTATTAAAATTACTAGTTTGTTGTTTGTTCATGAATGTTATGTACCAAAGCACAATGGCGATGGATCGCAGAATCTCGTTTTACTAGTGCTGCAGGATGTATATATTTGAGTCGATAGCACTTGTGTTTATACATTGAAGATCATAGCCAATAAAAAAAGGATTCCATCGATCGATTATTTATTGCAAGCGTAAATGTTTGTACACCGACTCAGTAACGTCATTTTTGATGCTCCAATTATGTACCATGTATCATATTACTGATGTGATTTAAATTCATATTTATATTCATATAAGATACTATAAACGTAATATTCAACAAGGTTTTACGCAAATTAATTTGTACAGGCATACCATACAAGTGTATGTATGTGATAAAACAAATTCATATTATTAACGTGTCGGTTGTCGAGTGGCAAAACGAGTCGTAAAAATAATTACATGCTCTCAGACTAGGTGGAGCGATGATCTTCGCAAGGTGCTGCGTGAGAGTAGCCGCGTATCGTGCTCAGAGGCGTGTATGCGGAGTTGTCTATGTCCAGCTCTACAGCTGCTAGTCTACACTAATATAGGCTGACGATGTTGATGATTTAACCGCCTCTGTGGTCTAATGGTTTAGACCTAGAGGTCCCGGGTTCGATTCCCAGCGGGGGGTTCGGGGTGTACTCGGTTTGGTTGGTAGTAGGGCTGTTTGTCCGCCTGGCTAGCTACAACCATCTTAAATAAATATGTCGATAACATCAGTGTTTGTAGCATTGTTGTGTACTACAGCTAGAGATATGATAGTCAGTACCTCACTAGTGAAGGATCCCGGGTGAAGTGCGCCTCCATCATAGGCCTTATCATCACGTAACATCAGGTGAGATTAAGGCACTGTGCTTAAAAAAATTTACGGAAAAAATTCTTGCATACAAATTTTTATTCGGAATAATACAAAAATCGCGCTGTAAAAAAAATCAATCAGTTTCCGTATCACAGTACATAATTTAAATGCCACTTGTGTTATGTTTCAGGTGAACGCTTGGGCCTAATGCAGTCTTTGGCAGGGCTGGCCGCTATCTTAAGTAAATTTTCCGTGATTCCATCGAAGAACAGCAAACAGTTTATCACTCCTGACCCGAGATCTGGACTCGTACAAACTGTCAAGGGTGGTTTACCGCTACGTTTGATCGCAAGAAAGAAGACTAATTAACGACTAATTAAATGTCAACAAACGCTGGTTAACCTGAATAAATAAAAAAAAAGTATTTAATTATATGGTTGCTCTTAATTAAGAAAATGATTCAGTACTTTTAAAGTATGAGTCGATAATCAAAACTGTAATACATAAATACATAGTTGAAAGAAAAGGATAACACGCTGGTATTAAAAAAACAACGAATTTGAGAAAAATATTATACATTTTTTCACTGTATTTTATAAATATTAAATTCAGCTTCAGTGCAGCAATTAGCACTTAAAAATAAAAAGTAAAATTTGTAAATAATATATATCCTTGCGTTAATTTTTTTACTTTTGACTTTCACCTTTCCCGTCCGTGGTGGTCACAGTAAGACTAAGAATTGTATTAAACAATAATGATGATTCACAGTCATATTTTTGATACCACTCCTACTACATCTCCCCGTGAACCTTTGGTTTTGGTATTTAAAGTAGCACTAGCAGACGTTAACAACCACCAATCCGCACTGTGCCCACTGATGGTTTTTTGGCCCTATTCAAATTCCAAGACAAATAAATAAAATACATATCTTCACAAAATAGTGAATACGAGTATAACATTCTTAATTATAATAAAACTGATCTTCTGTCAAGTAATGTCCCAGAAAATTGTGATAAACGGGTGGGTGTCTATTAGAATACAGATTTTTTTGATATCGAATTTCATTTTACCGAAAACTATTCCACGATTTTTACTTTTCAATTCATCAAATAGTTAATCATCGCTGTTTTATATCATAGAAAAACGTTTTTTAAAAAAAATCATTTATAGTTGTTTTGATTACCAGAAAAAAGGTATATCAAACTTACATTTCATAAAAGTATTAAGGGGGTGCAGCGCGGACGCAAAACTGCGAGTTTCAAGTTTCTATATGATAGCGAGCGAGCGGCGCGTGGCAGTGGTGTGACAACAGCGCACGACTACGAATACGCACGCACACTAATATCTGTACAGAGTAGGCTGGTGATTTAATTAGAGCAATGTTTACTTTCGTAAAATCATAGGCGTTTGGGTAAAAAATAAGAAAAGTCTTAATATTTTCATATTCATGTTTTTTTATTGAAAAATAAGACAACAGTGACCTGCGGAATATCAATACAAACATTTTGATGCCGGATCATTGTTTCATTTGTGCTATATTTACAAAGTTTCTAAAGAAATAAGTTTTTAGATATCATTATTTTACGTATTGTTTATGCAGTTTCTGGGTATTTGTTTCAAATTCTAAGACAACCATGACCTTGTGAAAGGATCAAGCTAACCTATACTAGTCCTTTTAATGTATAAGACCTATTCAGCGCCTAGCAAAAGTGACTTAAAAACACGTAATTTTTCAAATCCGCGCTGCACCCCCTTAAGTTATCGATGAAACTATTCGTAAAAACATATTACAATATGTACCGGAACCCATAATACTTTTTCACTTAACAACTTTTTATCGCAGTAACGTTTCATCGAACGATGCATTCGCCTGTTGACGATAAATTGTGTTACCCTGAAATATTTTCTTGTTTTAACAAGAATTAATTTAAAGTCAGTTGATTAAAATCAACTATGCAACATGCACGTAAGCATGCAGCATGCAAGCAAGCATACAGCATGCAAGGAAACATGCAGCATGCAGCAGGCATGCAGCATGCAAGCAATCATGCAGCAGGCATTGTTTCTGTCACGGCTCCGGCGCTGCGGGGCTCCGGCGGTCCCACGCTAGCTTATCGTCGCAGATGAATGAAACGCTCACCGCCGCTTCGGCTAGCTGGCCGTCTGCGCCGGCCAGCCTCAGCTGCGGCGAGCGTTGCGTCCACCTGCTCCTCAGCTCGCGGGCCGCCTCGCCCCTCCGCGCCTACGCGCTTTTATATTGCACTCTAGCGTAGGGCAGACATGACTACGTGGAGTCGGTTTTGCAGCGATTCGTTTCTGTCAATGATTTGACTTTAGTAGCGCAATATTACAGAAATCACGTGTTAACTTTTTTAAACAATATTAATAATTTAAAATTAATTACTCACATTGATGATGATAAGTATAGTATCCCGTAAAGTTAAGGACAAGTAAAATGAAAAACGTCAGGTTTAAAAGGTATGCATGAATGAAAGAAATGCCTGAAAAGTAGTTATGCATTAAATCCCGTTTAAATATGTGAACTTTGTTAGTATTTTGTATTTTCGATGTACTATGACTTAAGTGAAGTGAAATTTGATGTAACCGACTACTTTGCGAACTGAAACTTACGTGGAAACAAAATTATAAGAAACGAAACATCGATCTAACAATATATCGTTGAAATAAAAAAAAAAAAACGAAAAAAAATACGGTGAAGTGAGGTTAGTGATGAAAACTATTCGAGAAAATAAATATGCGATGTAATGAGATTCGCGGAATTGCTCATTAAAGAATAAAAATATCGGTGAATAGTGTTATGGGAAATGAAATTCGACCTAATTAATTGCGACAAAGTGACGGTTTCCGGTGATAAACTGATACAAAGCAACTGTTTTATTTTGTGTACTGATAAAAACAGATTTGAAGAGCTCTATTCCAAGTGAATCTCTATAGTAAAGATACTGTTCATTAATTTTGGTCGGTGATAAAACGTAATCTTATCTACAATGTTTGGAGATATAAAATAGAAATTCAAGTCATCAATAAAACATTGTACGAACAATTTGTGTGGTATCAAGATGTTTTTAATAATAGGTGTTCTTGTAACACTTGTGTTACTGTATTTGTACGGCACAAGAAATTATGGTTACTGGGAAAAGAAAGGTATAATACACGATAAGCCCTACCCGTTTGTCGGCAATAGCTTAAAGCAAATGCTATTTACGGTCAGTATGACAGAGTTTTTCCTGGACATTTATAAAAGATACCCAAGCGAAAGATTCGTTGGACTGTATATGGCAGACAAACCAGCTTTGATTGTAAGGGAGCCTCGAGATGTTCAGCGTGTTTTGGTATCAGATTTCAATTGTTTCTACAAGAGAGGCATAAAGCTTCACGAAGATGAACCGGATCCACTAAACAAACATTTGTTTTCAACTGACGGTGACCTATGGAAACTACTCAGGCAACGGATGACACCAGCATTTACTACAGGAAAGCTTAAGGCCATGTTTCCTCTGATCATTGATAGAGCTGAAAAATTACAAAAACTTGCTGCAGAAGTAGCTAATGAAAACAAAGAGATTGACATTAAGGATTTGGTTGCGAGATACACTACAGATTTTATTGGAGCATGTGGTTTTGGAATAGATATGGATTCATTGCAAGACCAAAACTCAGTGTTTCGTAAGTTAGGGAACAGAATATTTAAGCTGCAGTCATTCGATATAATAAAAATTTTCTTTAAGGTGCTAATGCCCAGCCTTTTAAAGAACGTACCATCAGTTCCGCCAGAAGTAACCAGTATGACACTTGGATTAGTGCAAGGCATTATGAAAGAGCGTAATTATGAACCGACACAGAGAAATGACTTCATTGATCTCCTGTTGGAAGTGAAAAAGAAAGGGAAAATGGTTGGAGAATCCATCGAGAAGAAAAATCCTGACGGAACTCCTATCGTCGTGGAGGCAGAGCTAGATGACTTGCTTATTGCTGCCCAGGTGTTCGTGTTTTTCGCAGCCGGCTTCGAGACTTCTTCGTCGAACTCTAGCTTCACTCTTCACCAATTGGCATATCACCCGGATAAACAAAAGATATGTCAGGATGAAATTGACAAGGTTTTGGAAAAGTATGACAACAAACTAAGTTACGACGCAGTTAATGAAATGAAATATTTAAAGAATTGTTTCGAGTGAGTATTTCACATCGACATTTTTCAAATTAGTTAAGATTCTTTTCTTAATATTATGAAAATTGGTGTAACTCCTCCATTGATGGTAGTTACATACTTTAATTAAATTAAGTTTTATATGTCAAATTAAGTGAGGTTTCTTTATATTTATCGAGCGCAGTTATTTTTCATAACCTTTTTATGCTGACATTTCAAAATAAAATTGCGTTTATTTTGTTAGTAAATCATCATCATCATCATCATCATCATCAGCCTACACACGTCTACTGCTGGACATAGGCCTCTCCAAGTGCACGCCACTGAGCACGATTCGCGGCTACACTCATCCAGCTAAAGTAAATGCATTATCTCAATAATGTTTCATATTTCTTTCCGTTTTAGTGAAAGCATGCGAATTTTCCCTACCCTCGGGGTTCTTATAAGAAAGAGTGCATCGAAATACACCTTTCCCGACTCTGATTTGACGATAGACAAAGATGTTGCAGTATTTGTGGTAAATCAAGGAATGCAATTGGATGAAAAGTATTTCACAGAGCCTAAAAAGTTTATACCTGAGAGATTCAGCCACGAAAATGTCAAAAACATTCCCAGTCATGTATATTTACCATTCGGCGAGGGACCGCGAGCATGCATTGGTAAGGATTGTTAATTTATTTACATTAGTGATTTTATTAATTACAATTTTCGGAAACATGAGTTTTATGAACATCGTCTGTAGTACTACAAATTGTATGAACAAAAACTTTAGGAAGACAAATTTTAGGAAGAGTGATCATTCGGATTACAAATTGGTAGAAATAACAATTTCGGGTTAAAAACTTTAGGTGAGCCAAAATGGACCCGAAAAAACTTTATGTAACCTTTTCGTGATTTTATTTAACTATTTAGTACATAATAATAAAACGTTTAAAATTATTTATGCATCTCTCAAAACCATCAAGTCAGTTAAATAGTTTCGGACTTTGTCATACTGTTTCAGTAATAAAAACACTCTGTATATATATAACGGGGATTAATGCAAACTAATTTGTATACATATCTGAGCATTCCATAAAAAAATATATGGATACATATTGATGTTATAAACGTTACAGTGGTCGAGTGCCAAAACGCTTAGCCCAAAATCGTAAGAACCAGGGTTCAAATCCCAGGTCGGACAAATGGTGTTTGCAATTGCCGAGGTACGGTTTGAATAAAGTCTAACTCTCGTTATTACATGAGATTGTATTCACAAATTTTACGCTAAATTTGTTGCAAACAAATTCGAAATTAGAAAAAATTCGAAATTTTTAACACATTTTCAAATTTATTTTTACAGAAAATGTTTTTAAAATTTGATTATCTTATGTTTCAGGTGAACGCCTGGGCCTTATGCAGTCTTTAGCAGGGCTGGCCGCTATCTTAAGTAAATTTTCCGTGGCTCCATCGAAGAACAGCAAACAGTTTATCACCCCTGACCCGAGATCTGGACTCGCTCAAACTGTAAAGGGTGGTTTACCGCTACGTTTGATCGCAAGGAAAAAGGATAATTAACGACTATTCCAAATTTTAAAAAAAATGAAAAAATTGTTATAACAAGAAGTAGAATATTCTATGTTACTGTTATGACATTAATTTACCTAAGATGTCAATTTAAGGAGAAGTTTAAAGTTTTTATTTTATTTTATTGTTACATATCATTAAAATAATTATTACTCGTATTTTGAAAGTAAAATTGTTCTTATTTGACTGATGACTAGCAAATGACTCTATGCGAATATACCTTTGTGTAGATAGCTAATGATTGCACAACGCAAATTGCAATATACTTAGTAACCTTCCTCACCTTGCCGAACCGCAAGTTTATTTATAAGTTCGTTTGTGAGGAAGACTACTGTTATACAAAAGTCGTAGAATAGAATCATCTCAATAACTTCCTATTATATATGATTATGTATTTCATGTATGTTTATTTATTGTAGTTTATGTATTTACAATACACATATTATATGTTTATGTATAAATAATATTTGTGCATATATTATATACTTACTTATACTTAAATCATTTATTATACATCTTAATTGCACCTGCCAATGTTATCTCTGCACCACCCTATGATTGACTGGTGGAGAATGCCTCTGGCATTATTTCCGCCATGTAATAAATATGTTGCAAAAGTTTAAATAAGTAAAAAAAAATAAAAAAGTAGATAATGTTAAACCTATAGATCCTTGATACAAACAACACCATACCACGATTCAGTACAATAGAGCACGAGCGTCATCTAGTAACAATATTACAAACTACTATCATTATCAAAGCGATACGGTAAGTCTGTAGCGAGAATGAAAAATTATATACATATGTCGATAAGAAATAGATAGGTAAATAGTTAAATAATAAACCTCCTTCATCATCATCATCATCATCAGCCCATTTTATGTCCCCACTACTGGGGCACGAGCCTTCCCTATGGATGGATAGGGAGAACGAGCCATAAACCACCACGCGGGCCCAGTGCGGATTGGTGGTTGTTAACGACTGCTAATGCAGCCGGGACCAACGGCTTAACGTGCCTTCCGAAGCACGGAGGAGCTCGAGATAATAAATTTTTGGTCACCCATCCCATGACCGGCCTTTATGAAAGTTGCTTAACCTTCGCACTGGCAGACTGGGCGCGTTAACCACTGCACCATCGAGCTCCTCTTTATAATAAACCTCCTAAAGATAGCATAATAATATGATCATTTTTTATCAAACATCGCCATTGTAGAATTTGTCATTTGTAAAATATGCTATTAAGAGACTTTGCTAAGAGAATTAGCTATTGTAGGCTCTATACGTCAATTTGAGAATTTGCCATTCTGCGCCTTCACCTTTGATTTTGATCATAATTTTAGAGTTTGCTGATTGCATCAGGCGGCGGCATTTTCAGCATCACCACACTTTTTTGGAGGTGGCGAGAAACTTAAATGGTTCCTGAAGCCGTGTGATCGAAACACCGTCAAAGGTTTTTAGACGAAATGAAACCACGCACTAGCGCGTGTCGAGCGTAGTGTGCATTCGGATCGGATCAAGAACGGAACAACTCGAGGGCGCCTCTGAAGGCTAGAACCTCGTCTCGAGTTGACTGGGTCGTGAGAGTAAGTAGGAGCGCCCAGGTACATGTCTGTACCTGATATAGAGCGCGTGTGAACCGACTCGTCGAACCCTTGTTCTACGAGTACGGTAGCTTGGGCCTAAGCGAGTGTGCATGTTTAGTGTATCCTTTAAATGTGTAGTGGTGTTTAGAGAATCAAGCAAGGCTGCGTTTGTATCTGTTATAGGATCATAGGGGTTTTATAGGCAAAGTTTTCTCATGTAAGTTAACGTGTAATTCCTGTGAGAAAACAAACTTCTAAAACCTACAATAAGCTGAGCTATGAACATGGACGTTCAAACATACAAACTTTCAGCGTGTTCCTCATAAAAGCTAAACACTACACTCCCGAAGTTCTGTGTGAACCAATCGATTGGCCTCAAAGAGAAGTCTTCGTGAAAGGCAAAGTTTTTAAGTGTTCCATTGAAATTCATATCATATACAGACGAATCCATGAATCCGATTCGCCGATGAACCTCGCTAACTCGATTATGCAATCTTCCATTCGCTAGAAAAGTTTCAAACACAATGAGTACCTAAATACACAGGGAATATTTGTTTTTGACGGTGTCGGATTAGGGAGGTTGTGTATTGTTGTATTTTTATTTTTGTTGTATTGTATCGTACATGAGATAAGTACTATAAATACAAATATGTTGAAAAAGAAGTGTTGAAAAAATTTCACATAGGGGATTCGGATTCGGATTCGGATTCGGAACCGCGAGCGGGATTTGTTTTTTTTCAAATTGTAATTTGTTCGCAACAAGATTTGCGTAAAATTATATATAACCTTAAGGGAGTGCCGCGCGGAATTTAGAAAATTTACGTGTTTTTAAGTCACTGGTGCTAGACGCTGAATAGGTCATATACATTAAAAGGACTAGTGTAGGTTAGCTTGATCCTTTTACAAGGCCATGGTTGTCTTGGAATTTGAAACAAATACCCAGAAACTGCATGAACAATACGTAAAAGTAATGATATCTAAAAACTTATTTCTTCAGAAATTTTGTAAATATAGCACAAATGAAACAATGATCCAACATCAAAATGTTTGTATTGATATTCCGCAGGCCACTGTTGTCTTATTTTTCAATTAAAAAATATGAATATGAAAATATTAAGACTTTTATTATTTTTTACCCAAATGCCTATGATTTTACGAAATTAAACATTGCTCTAATTAAATCACCAGCCTACTCTGTACAGATATTAGTGTGCGTGCGTATTCGTAGTCGTGCGCCGTTGTCACACCACTGCCACGCGCCGCTCGCTCGCTATCATAAAGAAACTTGAAACTCGCAGTTTTGCGTCCGCGCTGCACCCCCTTAATCATAAATATAGCTTGCCTAATTCATAACTGATCTTTAATATTTCTTTGGCTTACAGAGTAAGAGTAGATAGTATTGTTTAACTTCGGCTAGCTGGATTAAGCTACGATAGCATAGTTGGTAGCGCACCTGATCCGGCATGTAATGGGGTGCGGCTTCGAACCCCGCTCGTGGAATTTTTTCCACACTTTGTCTTTTTTCAACACACACACACACCCCCACACCCCTACACACCACACACACACACACCCTCATACACACACACACACACACACCCTCACTCACACATGAAGTAAAAACATTAAATGTGGTAATATCCATCTGTTTCGAAATTTTTGATGCATAGCTCAGGTTTTAGCAACCCGCATTTGGCAAGCGTGGTGATTTAGCCGTTTCCCGTCAATTGTAGTGATGACTTGATTTCTGATTTCTTTTTGATTTCTGATGATTTCTTCAATATTGAGTTGTGCTCAACATATCACTCAACTTTGCTGGATACTTAAAATGTCATAAGGCTTATAGGACATTTCAGCGAAATGTTTTTTTTATAGATAGCTCGGCAAATGACTTCATCCCACCTGATGATAAATGGAGTACAGGCGCGAAGATAACTGGTGCAGCGTGAAAACAAACACAGCATCAGTTAATTTCACGCTGCCGGCCCACAAGGTTCACGCCTCTTTTGAAGGAAGGAGGGGAAACGTGTGCTAGTAGACTATTCCATCTTTTGGAGGTGCGACATAGAAACGAGTCACCAATTTTTTTTGTGCGCGATGGAATATTTGAGACATCGAAGCGGTGACTCCGAAGAGCAGCAAGTGTACTCCTATGAAGGAAGGGAGAAGGTGGGATGAGGTCAAAGAGCTCTTCAGAGCTCTTTGACCGAGAGATTTTTTCGTTGTTCGAGGGACGTCAAAATCACTCTTTTCAGGGCATTTTGTACGTCCTTTTATACCAGCAGTCTGTGGGTGTGTTATACGCTTAAACAATTCAACGCTCTGCGCGTACAGTATAATAACGCCTTCAGGGTGCTTTTGCGGCTGCCCCGCTTCTGCAGCGCATCAGGGATGTTTGCCGAGGCGCGTGTGGATTGCTTTCACGCAATTATGCGAAAACGGTGCACATCCCTGGTGCGCAGGGTGCGGGCTAGCCGCAACAGCATCCTACAGATGTTTGCGGAGAGGTTTGACGGTCAGTATGTTTACCATTGTGACATGGTTCACCTGACGAATGTCAAAATAATGTTTTAATTTAGTTTAATTTTATTTAATTTAATTTATTTATTTCATTTTATTTAATTAAAGTGTAATTTGATTTAATTAATTTATAATGTATTTATTGTTTTTATTTTATTTATTTTTTATAATTTAATTGTAATTTTAATTTTATTGAATTTGTTAATTTTACTAACATAGGCTAAGGTAATTATTGTAACTAACCCAAATGAGCCATGATGCTTGAAATAAATATATTATTATATATTATTAGAGCACTCGCCATGGTAAAAGCGGTAAAACACGCGGATTGACGCAACATCTCTACGCAATTGCAAAGATTCGAGAGTGTTTGCGACTTCTGCATTGCCGATATTGCGTTCAGCGCGAGACGCTGCAATCTGTTCAAGGTATCGAGAAGGTACTTTACGGAACCGTCCTAGATGTGCGAGCCAAATGTCCATCAATTAAGTCATTTAAAATTTCAAGTATCGATATTGTTCAAAAATATCAACGACAATGACCATGACAATTGACGACGAGAACAAAAGTTGCAAGCTGTGTTCGCCTTGAAAGATTGTTAAATTTAGTTAAAATTATTATTCTTGTACATTTAATGTAAACAAACGCTGGTGAACCTGAATAAATAAAAAATAAAAAATGAATACAACTTATATTGTTGCTCTTACTTAAGAAAATGATTCAATACTTTCAAAGTATAAGCCAATAGTCAAAACTATAATACATAAATACAAAGTTGAAAGAAAAGTATTACACGCAGGTATTGAAAAAAAACAACGAATTTGAGAAATTTAATTGCGTAAAATTTTTCACTATTGATTTTAACCTTTACCGTCCGTGGTGGTGGTTATAGTAAGACTAAGATGTGTATTACACAATAATGATGATTCACAGTCATATTTTTGTTACCACTCCTACTACCCCCCGTGAATCTTTGGTTTTAGTATTAAATTTTTTTAAATTTACTCTAAACCATATTTAGTGTTTAAATTCACTTAACGTCTTGTGCTAACCAAAGAACAAGACCAAAGTCTACATATTTGGTCTGTGAACAAGACAAACTTTTTCATTACAGCTGAACACTACACTCCCAAAGTTCTGTGCAAACCAATAGATTGGTCTCAAAGATACGTCTTCGTAAAGGCAAAGTTGTTAAGTTTTCTATTGAAATTCATATCATATACTGATGAATCCATGAAGCCGATTCGCCGATGAACCTCGCTAACTGGATTATACAAATCTTAGACCCGCTGGAAATGTTTTAAACACAATGAGTACACATGGGGATATTTTGTTTTCGACATGAATATGTCGAAAACAATCTGAATAGATTATAATATAAATAAGAATTGATCTGTAAAAACATATGTCAACAAAGATTCAACTTAATTAAATACATAACTAATAAAGTAGCACTAGCAGACATTAACAACCACCAATCCGCACTAGGCCCACTGATGGTTTTTGACCCTATCCAAATTCGAAGACAAATCAAAATAATACATATCGGTGATAAAACGTAATGTTATCTACAATGTTTGGAGATAAAAAATTGAAATCGAGTCATCAATAGAACAGTGTACGAACAGTTTTTGTGATATCAAGATGTTTTTAATAATAAGTGTTCTTGTAACGCTTGTGTTACTGTATCTGTACGGCACAAGAAATTATGGTTACTGGGAAAAGAAAGGTATAATACATGATAAGCCCTATCCGTTTGTCGGCAATAGCTTAAAGCAAATGCTATTTACGGTCAGTTTGACAGATTTTTTTGTGGATTTTTATAATAGATACTCAAACGAAAGATTCGTTGGATTATATGTGGCAAACAAACCAGCTTTGATTGTAAGGGAGCCTCGAGATGTTCAACGTGTTTTAGTATCAGATTTCAATTCTTTCTACGGAAGAGGCCTGAAGCTTCACGAGGATGAACCGGATCCACTAAACAAACATTTGTTTTCTACTGACGGTGACCTGTGGAAACTACTCAGGCAACGCATGACACCAGCGTTCACTACAGGTAAGCTTAAGGCCATGTTTCCCCTAATCATTAATAGAGCTGAAAAATTACAAAAACTTGCTGCAGAAGTAGCAAATGAAAACAAAGAGGTTGACATTAAGGATTTGGTTGCGAGATACACTACAGATTTTATTGGAGCATGTGGTTTTGGAATAGATATGGATTCATTGCAAGACCAAAACTCAGTGTTTCGTAAGTTAGGGAACAGAATATTTGATATACAGCCATTCGATATGATTAAAATGTTTTTTAAGGTACTAATGCCCAGTCTTTTAAAGAACGTACCATCAGTTCCGCCAGAAGTAACGAGTATGACACTTGGATTAGTGCAAGGCATTATGAAAGAGCGTAATTATGAACCGACAGAGAGAAATGACTTTATTGATCTCCTATTGGAAGTGAAAAAGAAAGGGAAAATGGTTGGAGAATCTATCGAGAAGAAAAATCCTGACGGAACTCCTATCTTTGTGGAGGCAGAGTTAGATGACCTACTTATTGCTGCCCAGGTGTTCGTGTTTTTCGCAGCCGGCTTCGAGACTTCTTCGTCGAACTCTAGCTTCACTCTTCACCAATTGGCATATCACCCGGATAAGCAAAAGATATGTCAGGATGAAATTGACAAGGTTTTGGAAAAGTATGACAACAAACTAAGTTACGATGCAGTTAATGAAATGAAATACTTGAAGAATTGTTTCGAGTGAGTATTTTACATCGACATTTTTTTAGCTTAAATTCGATTAATATTTAAATATTATGAAAATTGGGGGAACTCCTCCATTGATGGTAGTTACTTTAATTAAATTTATTATTATTTGTCAAATTAAGTGAGGTCTTTTAATGTTTATCAAGCGAAGTTATATTTCATAATCTTTTTAAGCTGACGTTTCAAAATAATATTTCGTTTATTTTGTCATCTAAATAATGTTTATTATTTTTTTCCGTTTCAGTGAAGGCATGCGAATTTACCCTTCCCTGGGGATTCTTATGAGAAAGACTGCATCGAAATATACTTTTCCCGACTCTGATTTGACGATAGACAAAGATGTTGCAGTATTTGTGGTAAATCAAGGAATGCAATTGGATGAAAAGTATTTCACAGAGCCTAAAAAATTTATACCTGAGAGATTCAGCTGCGAAAATGCCAAAAACATTCCCAATCATGTATATTTACCATTCGGCGAGGGACCTCGAGCATGCATTGGTAAGGATTGTTTTGTTATTAGTACTAGCTATGTGCGTTTATTTGAATTTATTAGAATGTCTGATATTGTATTATGTAACAATTTTAAAAATCACTTGAAATTTAAAGCTGTTCTTACGTAACATTTTAATCTGATTGGGTAATAGTTTATCACTTAGATAATAGTAATTATAATTTGAAGATAAAAAGTCACATTGTGTTGGTTATCTGTAAAATACTTACCATAAAATACACACAGATAACTTAATTAATTAAAAAATATTTGTATTATGTAATAGACGCGCTTTTAGTGTCCTAGTTTTCTATCAGTTGACTATTTGTATTTAGGATTTAATTTTCTGTTATCAAGTCACTTATATTATATTCGTATTGGTAGGTAACATAGGTTCACATACACTATATAGAGTGTTTTTTTACTGGGGCAGTATAATAATTATTATGTATTTATTTAGGGAATATTTACAGCATTAAAACTAAAATTAGAACTATATTATAATGACTAGAAGCCATTTCTATAAGCCAAATATTCTCAAGGAATTTACAAAAATACTTAATTATGATTGAAAAAGTACTAAGATATAAGAAAATAATATAAGAGGTACAGGGAAACTGTCTCAGGAACCATCAAATCGGTTAAATGGTTTCCGACTTTGTCATACTGTTCCAGATATAAAAACACTCTGTATATATAACGGGGATTAATGCAAACTAATTAGTATACTCCCTGTGTGGTGCCGGGGATAAAGAATTACACCACCCCATCTCTTCCAGTGGGTGTCGTAAAAGCCGACTAAGGGACCATTCCAGAAGATGGGCAGCCGCATCTCTCTGAGGTTAACTCTGGATCAACTTACTGCGATCGCCAACCCGCCTGCCAAGCGTGGCGATTATGGCAAATCCCCTCATGTATCCTTGGGGGAGGCCTTTGTCCAGCAGTGGACGTCTTTTCGCTGACATGATGATGATGATGAATTAGTATACATATCTGAGCATACCATAAAAATGTATACGAGTATGCATACATATTGATGTTAAAATCGTGAGAACCAGGGTTCAAATCCCAGGTCGGACAAGTGGTGTTTTGAAATTTTCAATGTATAAATTATAACCCGGTGTGTTCGCAATTGGCGAAGTACGGTTTGATTAGAGTCCAACTCTCGTTATTACATGAGATTGTATTCACAAATTTTACGCTAAATTTGTTGCGAACAAATTCTAAGTTAGAAAAAAAATTTAAATGTTCAACACATTTTCGATTGTTTTTTCAGTAAATGTGAAAATTTGATTGTCTTATGTTTTAGGAGAACGCTTGGGCCTCATGCAGTCTTTGGCAGGGCTGGCAGCTATCTTAAGTAAATTTTCCGTGGTTCCATCGAAGAACAGCAAACAGTTTATCACCCCTAACCCGAAATCTGGACTCGTTCAAACTGTAAAAGGTGGTTTACCGCTACTTTTGATCGCAAGGAAAAAGGATAATTAACGACTATTCCAAATAAAATAAAAAAGCAGCCAAGTGCGAGTCGGACTCGCCCATGAAGGGTTCCGTAGCTGCAAGTAACATAATGAAAAAGTTCTTGTAGTTCGTTGTAACTTTGATCGATGTTTTAATAATAGTGTATTTTTTTAAATTAAGTTATTGATAAGTAAACATTATAATTATTATTATAATTATTTATGACGTATTAAAAAAACTACTTACTAGATCTCGTTCAAACCAATTTTCGGTGGAAGTGTGCATGGTAATGTACATCATATATTTTTTTAATTTTATCATTTTCTTATTTTAGAAGTAACAGGGGGGGACACATATTTTACCACTTTGAAAGTGTCTCTCGCGCAAACTATACACTTTAGAAAAAAAATATATTATTAACCTCAATATTATTTTTGAAAACCTAATAATAGATGGGTTTGATGAAAATAAAATTTTGAGTTTCAGTTCTATGTATGGGGGAACTCCCAAAATTTATTGTATTTATTGTATTTTTGTGTGAAAATCTTAATGCGGTTCACAGAATACATCTACTTACCAAGTTTCAACAGAATAGTTCTTATAGTTTATATATATAGTTATTTTAGTAGTCTCTCACATTACATATTAAAATTGTTAAACTAGTTTAAGAATTACCATGTGAGAGAAAATAATTGTATTTTTATTATTATATTATTATATAGTTTCGGAAAAAAGTGGCTGTGACATACAAATGGACAGACAGACAGACAGACAGACATGACGAATCCATAAGGGTTCCGTTTTTTGCCATTTGGCTACGGAACCTTAAAAAGACGAAAAAATTGTTACAACAAAAAGTAAGATATTCTATATGTTATTGTTATGACACTAATGTACCTAAGATGTTATTTAAAGCAAAAGTTTAAAGTTTTTTTTATTTTTATTGTTACAAGATATCATTAAAATAAATATTACTCGTATTTTTTAAATTTTTTTTCAATTCAAACATTTATTTCAGACATAAATAGTCCATACATCAGCGTAGTATATCATAAAATTACAAATAAAGTTACGAATAATGAATGAAATAAACGAATAAAATAATTAAAATTATTACATGTGCAGCCGAATTTTTTTATATATTTTTGAATATATTTTTATATAATTATATATTTTTTTATATAAAGTGTTCTTATTTGACTGATGACTAGCAAATGACTCCGTACAATCTGATAATAAGCAGCCATGCGAGTCTATAATGCGAGGCGATACCTTTGCGTAGATAGCTAATGATTGCGCAACGCAAATTGCAGTATACTTATAATCCTTCCTCATCTTGCCGACCCGCAAGTTTATTTATATGTTCGTTTGTGAGGAAGATTACTGTTATACAAAAATAATAATAGATAATGTTGCACTAGCGTCATCTAGTAACAATATTACAAACTAATATCTGTATTAAAGCGAAACGGTAAGTCTGTAGCGTAAATGAAAAATTAATACATACGTTGATAAGAAATAGATAAGTAAATAGTTAAATAATAAACGTCGTTATATAATATAATTTTTTATAAGTACCTATGTAAAACACGAGTAGAACATGTATATGAATAGAACAGACCTCGTCACTCCAGGGAACAATATAACCAAATATTATTTAAAGTATAGTGCTCGTAAACTGACATTATCCCAAAATAATTAATAAAACGCTTCGCAGTTGAGAAAAATGTGAATTGGGAAAAGTGTCGATGTTCAAGAAGCTCGATGGCGCGCCCGGTCTGCGAGTGATGAAGAAAATGAAGGTTTAGCAATTTTCGCGAAGGCCGGTCACCGGATGGATGACCAAAATGTATTGTGTTGAGCTCTGCCGTGCTTCGAAGCACGAAAAGCTGCTGGTTACGGTCGTGGTCAGTCGTTTACAACCACCAACCCGCACTGAGCCCGCGTGGTGGTTAATCACCCGTTCTTCATGTAGCGTTTCCATAGGGGAGGCTTGTGCCCCAGCAATTCCTGTGAGAAAACAAAGTTCTAAAACCTACAATAAGCTGAGCTATGAACATGGACGTTCAAACATACAAACTTTCAGCGTGTTCCTCATAAAAGCTAAACACTACACTCCCAAAGTTCTGTGTGAACTAATCTATTGGCCTCAAAGAGAAGCCTTCGTGAAAGGCAAAGTTTTTAAGTGTTCCATTGAAATTCATATCATATACAGACGAATCCATGAATCCGATTCGCCGATGAACCTCGCTAACTCGATTACTTATGCAATCTTCCACTCGCTAGAAAAGTTTCAAACACAATGAGTACATAAACAGGGAATATTTGTTTTTGACGATGTCGGATTAAGGAGGTTGTGTATTTTTAACCGACTTCAAAAAAAGGAGGCGGTTATAAATTCGGTTCCATTTTTTTTTTAATGTTTGTTACCTCATAACTCCGTCATTTATACACCGATTTGGAAAATTCTTTTTTCATTTGAAAGGATATACTTCCAGATTGGTCCCCTTTTTATCAAAATTCAGTTCTGATGATGGAATTGAGGGAACTCCTCAAATATTGTACATTACCTATAGCGATTTTGATATTTTCAGCCACTCCGGCTATAAATCCTTCCGAACTAATATTGTAAATGCGAGAGCTGTTTGTTTGTCCGTCTTCCACTGTTGCCTGGAAGATATCGCTTTAAGCGATAAGGCCGCCTTTGTACACAACAAATGTAAGGCTTTTCGTGTATTTGATGTTTCCGTGTGCAATATAGAGTATCTATCTATCTACCTACACTGATGGAATTTCCCGTCCCGCGCTGTAGGTATAATTAGCGGGCCAACTTACATACGACCGTGCGTACATATGGCGCGCGAGGGTCTAACAATGTCACACCGGAACAATGTTTCATTTGGATGTAGTTTCTCGTTTTCTTCGCTTGTCTCCTTTAAACGGCGCTGCAGACAGCGCCGTTTAAAGGAGACAAGCGAAGAAGCGCCGTTAGTAGGTCTTCCCATATTCGTTTTTGATAAATAGATCGAAAAAAAATCACTAAAAAGTGAGAAATAAACAAAAATTGTAACAAAAAAAAAACCGACTCCAAAAAAGTAGACTGAAAAAATTGCACTAAAAAGTAAAAAATAGTTGCGTGTTTAGTTTGTTCAATTTACTTGTAATTAACCTATATTATACTCAATCTTATATTCTTTCTTAGGAAAATATATAGGTACAATTATTGTTATTTTTGGAGTCGGTGCAGGCAAGGTAACTTTAACATTAACATTTAACGATATACTATAGTATAACACAATAGAACATTCAATCTTATGCATGGAAATTTTGACTACAAACGCGTGGCACCGACTCCAAAAATTTCGTTGGCTGGCTGGATTGACATCAACTTCAAAGCAAATCGCCGCCAAAATAATAATCAACCCCTTTCTAACCCCGTCAGGGGATGAATTACAATAAAATACGAAACACGTCTTCCATCAATTCTGTTAAAAAAGGTTTATACAAAATTTGAAGTAGATTGGACCAAGGAATCACGTTGTCCCATACAAACTTTGCCTCCCTTTTTCATCCCCTTAGGGGTTAGAATTTCGGAAAATCCTTTCTTAACGGATGCCTACGTCATACAAAGGACACACCCTCCAAGTTTCAGGTCTCTACGATCAGCGGTTTAGGCTGTGCGTTGATTTATCTGTCATTCAGGACAAAGCATTTTATATGACATAGATAACTAACGTCTCGGTGGTCGAGTGGTAAAGCGCTCGGCCCGATACCTGACAAAGGTCCCTGGTTCAGTTTCAAGGTCGGGCAAAGTATAATTCGAAATGTTTGATGCATAGCTCAGGTTTTGGAAACTCACATTTGGCAAGCGTGGTCCCGTCAGTGGTAGTGATGACTTGATTTCCTTTGATTGAGGCCTTTGCCCAGCAGTGGGACAGTTATAGACTACTAACTTACTTTATTTATGTTTTTTATATTATTCCATTATGATACTAAAAAAGTTTCCACATTATATCTTTCTCATCTTATTACTATTGATAACAAGTACTTATTTTTCACGCTTGGAGTAGATACCTACGCGCCAAGCCACCATTTTGGTTATACGCTTCTTATCTTAATATTTTACTAATTATCTTTTCTTATCACAATTCCATAAGCGTGTTGTAATTTACCAGACCAACTTATTATACACTTTGGATAACTTTTAATAACAGCGTACTGGCGTGCATCTGTTCTTTATAGGTTTACGTCACTAGTCTAACGGAGCTACACAAGACTTTAAACTGACAAATTAACTGTTAATTATTAAATTTACAGTTATACTGACACCCCCCACCAACGGTTAGGTCATAAAGTAGGTGTCAGACAACCTTGCGCAAGCACAAGGGACCATCTGCGTCAAGTCATTGGATTCAGGTCATGGTCAGGGGATTGAGCCACAGAAGAAATCACAGTACTTCGTATTGAGTCCCAAACTTTAAACATGCAACTTAAGCATTCATCCGTTTGGCTGATATTGAAAGATCTGAGCCCAGAGTGGTACGTTAAAAGACTTTATAAAGATAAAATCAAAAAGCTTTAGTTTCTAAGTCCTAAACAACATACCCTGAGGGTACAGCTCAGTACAGTGGAAATTGTTTATGATTGATGAGGATTCTTCACTGCAACTAATTGACAGTGATGGAACATCCAACGTGGAAATCTAACAAGTACACAAGGTCCATAAAACTTATAGAATTCGTATTACGAAAGCACTAAGACTGAATTTGGTTTGGATGTAGAGATTAGGACTTCAGTCACTACGTAGATGAGCAGACTTTACAGTTTTTTGGAAGAAAAAATAATGATGCCTATTTAGACGTTGTTAACAGTGTAGCTATGATCGTTATAGCTTTTACATCGGGCAAACAAAGAGAAGTATAGGAACCCGCGTTAAAGAACACATAGCCGACGTCAAGCATAGGCGCGAAAATAAGTCTGCAGTATGCGAACATTCCCTAGAGGGGCCCAACCATTACATCAGATTTGATAAACCGCAAGTGCTCGCTAGAGAACAACGATTCATCCCTAGGATGATACGCGAGGCTATTGAAATTAATAAACATCCTAATTTTAATAGAGAAGATGGTTGGAGTCTACCACCAGCTTTCTGTGACCACGGACCCTGCAAAGGATTCGAAATGTCAGGATAAACGTTAAATAATGTATAAAGTAAAATAAACGCGAGTAGATCCGTAAAAGTTGTTTCATTTAAACGTTATAGCAATCTTAAAAAAATGGCACTCGTTGCTGTTGTGTTTCGTCCGGTGAGCGAAAGTATCGAAGGCCCATCTCTCACCCCTCCCCTCTCCCAATTCCTACTCCCTCCTCAAGATCCACCTCCTTCCTCAAGGCCGGCAACGCATCTGCGATTACTTTGGTTTTGCGGGTGTCCATGGGCGGCGGTGATTACTTTCCATCAGGTGACCCGTCTGCTCGTTTGCCTCCTTTTAATATAAAAAACAGAAATATTAAGGGTCTTTGTTACTTAGTAAAATTACAGAGTGACAAACCTAGGTTTAGATAATACATTGTTCTTGGTCGACCATCTCTTGGTACAAACGAAACAGAAGTCAAAAAAATTATATTTATATATGTATATATATGATTTTGTATGTTACCACGGTGATATTTATATTTGGTTGCATGACTATGTTTCGGATAATGTATAATCATTATACTAGCCCCTTGAGCGTCGATCGACCACCAGGTGGCCGATAACAAATTAAATTCTATTGTGTCTGGTATTCGAGCGCTCGAGCTCCTAGCTGACCGGCGGACTTCGTACCGCTTTGACAGTTAACGTTTCCATGACAACAAAACAAACAAAAGTTTCCATGACATCAAAACAAACAAATCATTCGTCCGCTTATAAGAACACCCGTATCCCATGATGGACCCCTATAGCAGCGCCACCTATCGGGTCCAATTGCAAATCTAAACCATTCTCGAATCCACTTCAAATCGGTCAAGCCGTTTAGAAGGAGTTCTATTTCATACACACGCACAGAAGATTTATATAATATATATATATATATTTATATAAACACCGTGTATTATTAAACTTTAAAACAGTTGATTCATCCGTATTACAACAATGACGACAGAAAAGCCAATGCTTACAAATGATGTTTTGTAGCAATTTCATTAGGTACATAATAATGCTGAGATAAGATAAGTTATGATTTTTTTTATTGCCTCAAAATTGTGTTAATACTTAGAGGAGCTCGATGGCGCAGTGGTTAAGAGGGGGTATAAAGGTAAATCACCAATCGTAGATTTGATTTTAACACTAGAAGATAAACCACGATTTACCCGAAAAAAATATCATAGATACTACAGCATACTTGAAAGGGACTGGCTTAAGCGAAAACATAATATATTAAAATTTTATCGATAAAATAAAATCACAAACTTACGTCTACTTTTCAACTAGAATCAATTTATTTTCAATTTGACGCATATTACTGAGCCAATATTTTAGCACATAATATCAAATTATATTACCGAGCGACTGTATTAGCGATTTGAAAAAAAAATGTATATTTTACGAGTAAATAAACTAAAACTAATTCGGCGCTTACGACATTCTTATTCCGTGCAGAACGCTCCAGTCTGTCGCACCTGACCCGAGGTAACAGGCATGTTTTGTTTCATCGATTAGTCGCGATCACTCTGTTGAGACGAGAGTACTGTGTTTCTGTGCTCAGGGCGCCGAGAAAATATTTCGTTAAAATAAGATATTATTATCATAATATTGTTATTATTTCTTTTCATTGGTGATGAGTAGTCTCACCTTGAAATATCGACCCTTACGCATTAACTTTAGAGCTCACTATACAATGTATTAGAAGCGCTGAAGCAATGACGGCGACGCGGGTACCGGGTATAGTATATGCAAAACAGAACGATGCTTTTGACCACTCGTATTGGTGGCAGTATGTATAGTAATTTTTTTTCACAGTACATACATAATTAAGTTGAATTAGCTATTCTGGAAGTATTGTATCATACTTCGTATATTACCGTACAAACTTGTGATTTACAATTATTTTGTATTTCAGAACTGCTGCAGCTCGTAAATGTCGTAATATCTCACAAGCCGATGAATGCTATCCGGTCAAACTCGTACGCAAAAATCTCTCATCAACTCTGTTAGTTCGTTACAGTTGTTAATTTAAAGCTATTATAAGCTTCGTATATTTATTTTTATAAAAACCATAGAATGTAAACATAATATTGATTTTTTTATATGTTAACACATGAAAAGTCTGTCGTTGCTGACTGTACAATCCAGCTCGAAGATCTCGTAGATCTCGAAGAGCTCGCAGATGAAATGCCTCGCGATACCTGAAAAATGAATGTAAAAGCTTATTTCTATAAAAATGAACTTGAATTTGGTCCAGAATTATCTTTTCAAATATTTTACTAAATGTGGGTAGCACAGAAATTGGTCTAAAGTTAGTGGGGTCAGATGTGCTACCTGATTTGTATAATGGAATTACTTTACTGTGCTTCATTAGGTCAGGAAAAACACCACAGTCAATACATTCGTTAAATATGCAAGCTAAAACTGAAGCTATTGTCTCAATAACGGATTTAGTGACGTCAACGGAATTACCCCACAAATCAGCAGTCTTTTTTTTTATTAAGAGTGTTAAAAGTTTTAATTATATCTCTAAAATCAATTTTTTGAAAACTAAAATGGTTTTCACTAGGTTTGACATTTTCCTTTAGAACCGCTTCAGCTACAGTGGGGGACGAGTCCAAAGTCTTTGTAGTTGAAACTGGAATATCAGTAAAAAACTTCTCAAATGCCGCAGCAACATCAGCATCAGAAGTTAAGATTTGATTTTCGAAGCTCAATTTGTACTCATTGTTACGACTTTTGACATTTCCAGTTTCACTATTTATAATATTCCATGTCATTTTTATTTTGTTATCACTTAGCTTAATCTTTGAACTCAGGAATTTTGCCTTTGCTAATCGACATACTGTTTTAAATAACTTAGAATATTTTTTGACATACAATTTGAAATCTTCACTGGTGTTATAGTTGCGTTCATCATATAGCTCATAAAGTTGCTTTCTACTTTTGTGGATACCAATTGTAGCCCATTCACTAAAAGTAACAGTACCACTAACCAAGATCATCTTTGGAATAAAAGTTTTATTAAATTCTAAACAATATTTATAAAAGAAATCATTATAAAATTCATTTGGGTTATCGTTATATTCTACATAACATATATTATCATAGAGATTGTTTTGAAGCGTTCCAGACGACCTGCAGTTTTTGGTACAACAGTGATAATCTGTTTCTTCACTTGCTGACACTGATGTGGAAGGCTGACCATTTGGCCACAATGATCAGAGTCTAGTTTATTAATAAAGAGTTTAGACAGAGGTACTAGATCAGTGTATATATTATCGATACAAGTAGCCGAAGTGGCAGTTATTCTAGTCGGCTCCAAAAATAAATTATTCAAATTATATGATTGAAATAAATTTTTAATTTTGATAGAACCTGTAGACTTTTCTAACAAATTAATATAAAAATCACCGCAAACAACTATCTTTTTACCTACATTGCGGATTTTATATAATGCTTCATCCATTACTTTTTCAAAATAATCATACAATGCTGACGGAGGCCTGTATACACTTAATACAACAAGTCGCTCCAGCTCCACACAAGCTATTTCTATTGTTTGCTCAACCGAGAGGCTCATTATGTCTTTTCTTTCCTTTAATTTTAACTTCTTATCAACTATAATTAAGGAGCCACCATGAATTGAATTTACTCGACTGAACGAACTACCTACCAAATGATTATTAAAATTGAACATGAACTGATGATCTTTAAGCCAGTGTTCAGTAATACATAGAATATCAACTTTATTATCGTTCATGAACAATGCAATCTCTGGATCTTTGCCCATCATTCCTTGAATGTTCTGGTGAACCATACTGATTGACTGAACATTTTTAATAATTGTAGGTTGAGACGGGCTTTTCTTAGAATTAATTACACATTTATTTAAAATATTACCAAACATTTTGCAAGAGAATTCCTCTTTTGTCTTATGATTTAATTTAAAATCGTCATTAAAGAAAAGCTTTGTAAAAAAGCTTATTATAAAGTGTCTGATTACATTCAAGACAAAACAGCATGGGTTAAAAATGCTTCAATCACCCCAACAGGTATTTCTAATTTAAAATATTGTTAAGTAATTTTAAACTTGTATAACTTGATAACGGCATATAATTTTGTAAATGTCGTTACTTATATTAAAACTGTGGAGTTTCTTGCGCCCATTCTTCTCCACAACTAAAAAATAGACGTCCTGAATGGGTAGTAGGTAAAAAAAATGTTTGGACGATTCAAAAGTACTTTTCTAAAGTTTATTTGAATACAAAATATTTGACACTTTGACTTTGACTACAGAAAGTCTGTTTATCTTAAGTGTAAACAATATTTTAGTTTTTTTACCATTAAAAAAACAATAAAATTTTTCATTAAATTTCAATAGTAAGTCCTATAAAGATTGTTACATTTTAAGACAAGTTAGAATGAACAGACCTTAAATACATAATTTAATGCAAAAATGTTTTTAACTTACCTTCTTTCTGTCTGTTCTTTGCAGTACAGGTACAAGCCAGGGAACGAATTCTGAAAAAAAAATGTAAACCTATGAATCTATGTAAATAAAGCGATATTTTTGTAATAAAATTAGACTTCTTTTTTTTACATTGTCGACACTCTTTGAAGAAGAGATATAACAGTAAGAGCACTTACACACGAGCAGCACTTTGGTATCAATAGAGGTAACTGTAGCGTCGGATGGTAGGCCTTTGACCTTTAACGTGTCGACAGCAACCGCTGACTGTTGCAGTTACTTCTGTCGATAGCAAAGTGCGACTGAAAGGGATAATATAATCTACATGATACAAAAAATAATCTACATAATACAAAAATGCTTAAAGATTTCATGGCACCTACGCCTTTATAAAATAAAACAATATTAAATATTTAAAGTAGCAATATATAATAATAATATATGATATCATTACTTACCTTTGCGTATTATTTACCACCAGCAAAGAGTATTTTAGTGTTTCGAAGTACAGCTAGGTGATCCGACTCGCACTTAGCCGGTTTTTATCTGATTATTTTAGGTATACTGTGCGCGATCGCACTAAACACGAGTACACACGAGGGAGCGACCTGCCAATCTGTTGCGTTGGCCGCCACGCCGTACGCACGGACGAAAGCGGGGCGTGAAAGGGGCGCGGGTGGAATCTGTTTTTTTTCTAGGTTTATACGCCCTCTTAACGCGCCCGGTCTGCCAGTGCGGAGGTTAAGCCACTTTCGCAAAGGCCGGTCATCGGTGGGTGACCAAAAATTTGTCATCTCGAGCTTCTCCGTGCTTCGGAAGGCACGTAAAGCCGTCCCGGCTTAGCTGTCGTTAATAACCACCAACCCGCACTGGGCCCGCGTGGTGGTTTATGGCCCGTTCTCCCTATCCATCCATAGGGAAGGCTCGTGCCCCAGCAGTGGGGACATAAAATGGACTGATGATGATGATGATGATGATAGAAGATGTTATGCTTATAAGGGAACAAACAATTTAGCCTAGACGGGCGATTTTAGTATTTAGGTACATTTATCACAGGTTTTAGAACTGAAATATTCAGTCAAGCTGTGGAAGTCTTTTACGTTAAGCATTAATCAAGCGAAAACCACATTTCCCATCGGCCTGCAATAGGTATTTTTTCATCGCGCGCCTATAAATTTACATCATATTTTTCCCAATTGTCGGCCAGCAGGCGGAAAGCTGGGGTCTGAATAAAATTGGAGCGTTATTGTGGTAGACACTGTGTTGTAATTTGAGAATCCGTAATCAATTTCATCGGTTTAAAAGGGATAGAAAAGGTTACGCGAAAGGGATTGCTCGCATTCGAGATTAATGTGCAATTTTGATTTGTTACGGCTTCGATTTTTCAGTAATGATTCGTTTTATTTTTTTCCCACAATGGTTATCTTAGCCTTCATCGCACTTGATAGTAAGTGATGAAAAGGTCAAAGGTGAAAGCGTACTTCACCCAGGATCCTCAAAAGCTAGTAGTCTCTTCTATCACTGTCCGTAAACAACAATATTTGTTGTTATGGCAACATACTCGTACTAAGAAGACAATAGACCCGATCCGATCCGAACCCTTCAAGAATCTAGTAGGGCACGGCATCACGCACTAGTGCGTAAGTAATAAATGGATAAAAGAGAGAAAGAGTAGCATAGGAACTACACGAAACCCCAATTATATTGATTAGAAGTTTCTGACTATAGTTATGGTAACTAATATTTAAAAAGCAACATAATTACTAAAAACGAAGCTGTTAAGTATTTTTATTGACGGCAAAAGCACATTCTTACAGCATTGATTATAAAATGAACGTTTCTAAGCGATACATGATTTTGGTGTGAAAGACCTACATTGGAATTTAAATATATAGGTATGAACAAACAGGAGCATTTTCGAGATACATTTTTGTTTTGGATCCTTCAACTACACACACACACACACACACACACACACACACAATTGATCGAAACTGTAGGTGTAGTAACCTACACATAATAATTTTATTTCGTCAACCAAAACCGGGATGGACCTGCCATATTATGAATCCCATTGTACTTTACTTAACTTTTAATCTTTCTGAGTAACCCGTCCTACGCCACCTAGCTTCAAGATGGCAGTTTCCTCAACTTAAATTACACTTCAAATAGCTGTCGATCCGCCCGAATTCCCTTAGGGGACTAAAAGTATACATTTTCGCTGCCTCAAGTAAAATAACGTTATTATTTACATTTTCAGTTACATTTTTATTGGTTAAAAAACTGATCTAATAACTGATGAATGTAACTGAATAAGTAAATGTACACCTTATTCTGCTTGAGCATCTGACTGTTGGTAAAGTGTTTTCATCATCATTATCATCATCATCATCATCAGCCTATGAATAACGAACTGCTGGGCTTAATCTAACCGACATAAACAATAGCAAATTAGAAGTGTAATATAGCTTTTTTATAGAACTGGATGAGAGTAGAAGCAGTTCATGCTCGGTGGCGTGCACTTGGAGAGGGCTATGCCCAGCAGTGGACTAGTATAGGCTAATGATGATGATGATGATGATGATGATGATGATGATGATGGTGATGCTGATAATGATGATGGAGTTTTCGTCTCTTCTATGGGTATAGCAATAAGACAATACAACAATCAACACTTTAAAGCAAAAGGTTATTTTAAATCTAATGTAAACAACAAACTTGATGACAATATTAGGTGATACTGTTAACAGTAGTAAGTACATTTTAACGCTGAAAAATTAACATGTTTCACTGGTATAAAAAATAAAAAGCCTTTATTGATTCTGTATCCTAAAAAAGTTATAAATAAATACTCATTTGACGGAAAAATATAGTGACGACATAGTTTGCCATTCCCATACGATTTATACTGAAAAATAATTGTTACGACTGTTTGCTAAATTGGTCCTGCCTTGACGTCTTACCTTGGTGGCGGAGTGGTAAATCGCTCGGTCCTATATTTGGAGGTCTTGGGCTCAACTTCCAGGTTTGGCAAAGTGTGTTTAATTTTTTTCGGGGGTGGTTTTGTGATCACCAATCTTTATTTGCCAAGCGTGGTGATTGATGGGTATCCATTATAGTGATTACTTGATTTCAACGAAGGAAGCCCAGCTGTGGGACAGTATTATTAATTTCTTTGTAAAAAATTTATACATAATGTTACCAGAAGATGTATAAATTATATTATTTTTTATTGCATGTTTGTATAAAAATAAAACCCAAAACCTTAAGCGTCTTACAAATAAACAAAGAATAAACTCCGAAGAGTCATTCCTTGTTTTGTTTTTATTACTCTAATTTGAAATAACGTTTACACGACAGGAATAAAACACGGAATTACTATTCTGACCTTATTCTCTATTTATTTGTAAGGCACTTAGTATACAGAGTTTAATTTTGTAAGGCCACCAGAAGGGAAAGTACTCTTAACACTGTAGATAGAAAATTTTACTCAAAGAAAACATTCTTTTATATTTAAAAAGAATGAAAACTGCATTCAAAGATTTTCGAAAATTCGCTTGACACACCCGGGAATCGAACCGACTAAAATCTGTAAAAATTACGCCCTGTACTTTTATTGCATCACTCGTTAGGGTCAATAATTATAAGGATATCTAACAAACTTGATAAATTAAAAGAAAGGAAACCATGAAATGTTAAATAATTTTAATTATTTACAAAAAATGGTAAACTAACTAATTAGTTGCTCGAAATAGATTCTATTTTCTTAGTTAAACAAATTAATTCTTCTAACGAATTCATTTCTAGTAACCTTTGATAACGTGTTTTGGTGAATATTATAAATCGTATTATGAACTTCAACTCTCAACTCGTTTACATTCGCATAAGATTTTGTAAATTTGATTTTTTACATATCCCCACAAAAAAAATCTAAAGGGGTGAAATTTGGTGATCTCGCCGGTCATCTGATTGTGCCGTTTGTACCAATCCAGATATTAAAATGGTTATTAATGTAAGCAGTAGTATTCTGCTGTTATGGGCTAGAGCACCATCTTGCTGTAGAATTATTTGGTTTCGCTCTTCCTCGGGGAAACCATTTAACTAATTTCTTAAGAGATCCAGTATTTCAACATACTTGACAGTGTTTAAATGACCTTCGTACACGTGGACTAACAGAACCATATTTCTCATAGATCTTCACCAAACGTTGAAAGAAAATCTTACTTGACTGTTAGTTTCATGAACAAAAACAGGATTCACTCGAGACCAATAGTGGTTATTGCGGCGATTGAACATGCCGTTATTCCTGTAGTTGGTTTCGTCAGACCATATAATGTTACTCAAAAAATTAGGGTTATGGTCAATTTCTCTGAGCATGTTTTGACAAAATTGTAATCGTCTCTCACAATCCCCAGGATGAAATTTTTGCACCAACCGACCATCACGATAACATATTTTATACTTATACTTTTGCAGCACTTTAAGTACGTGAGTGTGGGTTGTTCCAATTACTTCGGCAGCATCTCGGCTTCAAGCTCCGGAAATGCTTCGAAGTATCTTAAAACATTTAGATCAACATCGAAATAGTTCTGCTAAAGAGTTTGCCGTCGCTTTTTGAAACTACCCGTATTCTTGAAATTTTCTACCATTCTTTTCAATACGAATCGAGTTGGTGCCTGTCGGTCTCGATATCTCTCTCCACACCACCGCAGAGACATCTTTGTTATTTAAAAAATAAGCTTCTATTAAATCAAATTATTTGTGATAAGCCATCTTGCCGTGAGACAAATATGAAATGATTTGTAAAAACAATCAAATGTGAATAACAAATGACAATCTATTTTCAAATGTAACATTCCATATTTAAACTACCCCTCATACACGCAGTTATGTTGCATCTAAGAAAGTCTGCATTACAAAGACGTGCAAATTGTAATCATCTTATCAAAATAGTAATTCTCGTCATTTTAATGGATAAATGACGTCAATGATAATTATTATTTTCTAACATAAGGTAGTAACTAAACAGATGGATCTTTGAGTAAAAATGCTTTAACTTGACCCATTGAATTTATAAGTCCAGATTTCGTGGTTTCCTTTCATTTAATTCATCAAGTTTGTTAGAGAGATTTCATCCTTATAATTTGACCCTAACGATCGATTCAATAAAAGAAGGTACAGAGTGTAATTTTTACAGATTTTAGTCCGTTCGATTCCCGGGTGTGGCACGCGAATTTTAGAAAATCTTTGAATGCAGTTCTAATTCTTTTCAAAAATAAAGAAATCTATTCTTTGAGTAAAATTTTCTATCTACCGTATTAAGAATATTTTCCCTTCAGGTGGCATTACAAAAATCCACACCTGTATATCCGGTCAAAATTTGCGTCTTACATTTTAACTCGCTTCCCTAGCAACACCAAAGCGACGTACGATGAACGAGGAACCTTATTTCCGAGCCCCCATTTTTTTACAGGAAAACGTCCCATAATTGAACTGTCCCTCAAAAAAGTAAATCAGTACGGCAGTCTCATTAACTTGTAAGTGTTATAGATAAATTTTGCTCAGAAACAAATTTCTTTTCGACATTCCCTCGGAGTACTCTTTAAATGGGGGAATTAAATACAAAATGTTATTTTTTTCTGTTCTACATATTTTATTTGACGAATGAAATTAATTTGATTTCAGTGGCGTTTGTTCTGAGTGTATTCTTATTGAGTTCAAAGGGAGTGTTGATGGCCAATAGGGAAAGTTGCTACGCTGCAAGGTATTAAACAAGCTGTGTCAACGACATCCTATTTTTATACATCTTTTTTCTTTTATTCTTACTTCTACTTTCTTTTATTTTTTTAACAACTGGAAGACACTTGACCTCCGTCTTACTCGATGGTAAGTTACGATATGAAAAGCCCACTCAAAACTTTCAACTGTTTTCTATTTTTATCATCATCATCATCTTTAAACCTGGGCGTAGATGATTCAGTAGTCGACTTTTAACAAACCACTATCAAGGCGAGCGTTTTTAATGTAAAATGTTGTATACATGCAAAAAGATGGACATAGCAGAAAGGGTTGCCGTCTCACCAAGCAAGGATGAACGGAAGGAAAAAACAAAGGAAAGAGCATTTAAATTCCCGCCATTCGGCAATCGCACTAGGTCATCAATCTTCGTGGATATCTTTGTGATCCCTTTATTTTTCTGCGAGCGCGTTTTGTTATCGGCACATTCAGTGTTTTGTTTCTAACGGCGCGGAGGGCGGGTGAAACAAATTAAAAGTGTAGAGTTTTCAGGTCAGTATTAATGGTATAGTCTGATTTATGAATCCATGTATTTGAATCCCTTTTTAAGCAAATTTGGCGCACAATGGAATGTGAGATTTTGCATAGTTTAAATTTTTACGCAACAAAAGAGTGCAGAAATATAAAATGTTTGTATAATATTTTTTACGATTCATTGAATATTTTGTAAATTACGGTAGAACTACGACCACTGGGCAACCAATAGTAAGTATAATTAAGGAAGTACTGGAATACGTATGCCTTAGAACGTAATTGACATACCAGGGCTTAAATTTGGCTTTTTTTAAATGTTCCAGTTGTGTATAATTTGCCTGATTTTAACATTTGAGCTATGTCGAAAGTGTGAGATTGAAGTATTAACAAAAATAATAAAAAATGTGGTTAGTCTATTTTATTCTTACTAATTAGTAGTTTTCACAAAGTAAAATATATTATAGAGTTATTACATAGACGTCATGTAAAATTTCATTTATTTAAGTATTGTAATTTTTATGTAGAGATTTTTTTTATATTTTCAATTTATTTTCAGTATTAATATTTTAAATAGCTGTGCCCTGCGGTTTCACCCGCGTTAATTAGCGACTGTTCCACTCTTATTAGTCATAGCGTGATGTAATATAGCCTATAGCCTTCCTCAATAAATGGACTATTCAACACAAAAAGAATTTTTCAATTCGAACCAGTAGTTCCTGAGATTAGCGCGTTCAAACAAACAAACAAACAAACTCTTCAGCTTTATAATATTAGTATAGATATATGTTCTTGTTGAAAGACAAATTTTGAATAATTCGCTTACTATTCTAATTGCACTCATTAAGGAAAAAGAAGGTATCATAAAATTTGAGTGAGCACAGTTGTTTAATAATTATGCTCCCATTAACTAAAAGGAATGCAAGTTCACTTAATATTTTATATAGATATTAATTCCTATTCAAAATCAAGAGATTTTGTAACCAACGCCTTACAAACTTACTATTTGTGATCACTATGAACACAGATTAAATGTGCTATGAACGTCTTGTTTGGCAAATCTGTAAACTACCCTACATTGTACTCATTTTTATTTTTATTGTTCTGTAAGACTTGTTTTTTAAAGTATAAAGCAACCTACTCACGTAAGTGACATGTTATCTGTCTTAATGAGCAACAAAGTTCTTTAAACCGAATAATGATGATTATTATCATATAAGCTTACGTTTCAAGTATCTACCGAAGATTTAAGCTTGGCGTTTAGAGCGATTTAGTAGTAGATTCTTAAAACCACTATTAAGGTGAGCATTAATATATTACATGTTGTATACAGGTAAGCTTACGTTATTAAGTTAATTAGAAGAAATTTTATAAACCTTGTTCGTAACCAAGTAAATGTAACAAGATAAATAAAGATACCACAGAGTCAAAGAACAAGTTATTACGAAGTTGAAAACATTTGCTTTTAACATTGTACCTACGATGGATGTTTGAAATCCTATGATAAAAGTTCTCGGTAGGCTAAAATTAGATAATGTCTTAGGAATTTAAAGCAAACACACAACACATATAAATGCAAAAGGTTTATAACTATGGATTTATTTTGTTTTTAGGTCGCGTTAACCTTTGCGCTATCGAGCCTCCACTGTCTGTTTATCAGGAACCTAGAGAGGTACGTTTTTTTAAAAATTACTAATAAAAAATAACAATAAAACTTACATTCACAGCACATTACACATCACTAAGATTTAAATATGTGCTAGAGTTCGCTGTTACTTAATTAATTTTTATAATCAAAATTTTAAGTTTTACGTGAGAGTAGCCGCGGGTCGTGCTCGGTGGCGTGCACTTGGAGAGGCTTATGTCCAGGAGTGGACTAGTATAGGTTGATGAGGATGAACCTAATGCGATCGATGCCATCCAATACCCAGAATCAACGCCTTCAGATTGTTTTTAAAATTATTTTTATAAGAGATTCTGGTAGCAATTAAGTACTAAGCAGTGTGGCTGCAATAAGTGTTTCGCGCTGCTATCGTCAATCGTCACCCGAGTGCCTAGTGTGAGTTTTGTTTACTATCCGTATTCATTCGATTACGTTTACGAAAACGAAAATTAGTATGGCATTGAAGCAGCGCCTCTTGGCGACATACAAGGAGATTTAAAATGTTGCCATACAAATTCTCCTTTTACTTTATACTTTAACGTGATCGAATGGCGAATGAAAGAAACAATAGGCACCCAGCTTGCCACGAGTGGTTGCCTCCTGTGCCTTATGTCAAAGAGCCTTTAACCAACCCATTTATAAGAAAGCATTCGTTTAATATTGAAAAGGAAGGGTTGTGTAACAACTTCCGTGCGTGTTTGCAGATCGCAAACAAAAAGGAGGTCGGAAACGTTTGAATTTCATCATACTTTTTCATAATTTGCGTTTGTACCTTATTGGTACCGAGTCGACGTTGACATTTGAATTTGAGCTTCGGTACTTTATGATCAATATTGGAAAGCAAACGGTTGATGGTAATAACTCCGGTTACGAATGACTGTAAGGTTCATTATTATTTGAAAAAAAAAAACATTTTACCTTTTTTTTAGTAAGGAGTTTTTATTTACTGATTTTGTGTGACGTTGACATTTGAAATTGAGCTTACTTCATATTGGAAAATAGAACAGTTGATACTCCTAACTCCTAATACATTTATTTTTACGAATGTCTGTTCGTTAAAAAAAGGAAAAAAAAACAAAATACTATTTATTGAAAGTAGCTTTTATTCATCGATTTGCTGTGTTCGGTTGGAAAGATTTTCTCTGTGTACTGTTTGTTATATTTATATAATTACTTCTGCTTTATACGTCGAGATGGCGCTATCTATACTTTGAATCACGCTTTTAGAGTATTTTTGCACGAAATGTTATAAGCAGGTCAATATTTTTATTATACAAGTTCCACAACAGCCAATAGGTGTGAACAAGGGTCTGTTCAAGGCATAAGTTCCAGGTACTAGGTCAAGTGTAATTACAGAGCATAGACGCTTTATAAGAACGGAAGTTTCATGGTCGGCAACTAGCGCGTGATACATTTAGTGTTGCAAGCGTTCAGTCCAAATATTTTAAAAATGTATAGGGTCACTACCCTACACATTTTTAAAATATTTATCAGAGTTCGATAGAAACCAGTCATCGACATTTTTGATGTGTAACATCTTTCCGCTCGCTTTCTATTAAAGCAATTTGTGTGAGTGATTTCGTGAAATGGGACGCAAGTATGTAACAGTGTAACTGTGTAACATGAAGTCGAGGAAGCGCGTAAGCGTGCGCCATTTTGTAAATTTAAAATAAATATTATGAACATGACATATTATTAGGTATTATATTTGACATATTGTGTCATTTGAATATCAAAGGTCATGTGCATTTACTTAATAGTTATCAAATGATGTAATATCTGGCCCATTTTTTTAAAATATAATGTTAAAATTGTCTATTACTAAGGTGAGATGTCAAATGTTACACATCATAATTATGCGACTACCGTAAAGCTCGCTCGTTTTTTTTATCTTTCATCATCATCATCATCTCAGCCAAAAGACGTCCACTGCTGGACAAAGGCCTCCCCCAAGGATCTCCACAACGACCGGTTTTGTGCTACTCGCATCCAGCGGCTTCCCGCGACCTTCACCAGATCGTCGGTCCACCTTGTTAGAGGCCTGCCCACACTGCGCTTTCCTGTACGCGGTCGCCACTCGAGGACTGCTCCGCCCCAGCGGCCATCAGTCCTGCGAGCAATGTGCCCTGCCCATCTTTGCTCATTAAAAATAAGAGTCATTAACTGAGTTTAGTCTACAGCAACGATTGAATACAGACCACTGGCTTCCTAGTTGACATCCTGTAAAATCAATGAAAATCTATGTTTTTTTTTGGCGACAAACTATTTTTTTTTTTGGAGAGAGATTGCTGATTGCCTCAGACGGCATTTTCAGCTTCACCGGGCTTGACGAACTATGTCAGTCAGCTAGTAACAAATAAAAAATAGAGTCTGTTTCATCATTATCATTGTCAGCCTTTTAAAGACCACAAATGGGGTAAGCTCCCTTAACACTGCAATTAAAAGTTCTTGGTGCCTAGTGCGAGATATATTCACCTTTCGACCACGTTAACGAAAACGAAAATTTGTGTGCCAATGATGCATCACCGAGTTACTACCATACATCGTTACCATCAACTTATTTTTATGTCCCCACTGCCCCACCACGAGCCTTCCCTATGGATGGATAGGGAAAACGGGTCAAAAACCACCACGCGCGCTCATTGCGGATTGGTAGTTGTTAACGACTGCTAATGCAGCCGGGAGTAACGGTTTCACGTGCCTTTCGAAGCACGGAGCTGGAGACGATAAAACCTTAGCTCTCGCAGACCGGGCGCGTTAACCACTGCGCCGTCGAGCTCCTCTACCATACAAATTTTATTTTTCGTAATCAAATGGCAAATAAAGCTCGCACTGGCAACCCCAATAACTAATAGTTCTGTTTCGTACATACAATCGTCGACACAGGATTGTGTTACCACAATAGCATCGAGGATTATGCTATTCACGTCCCTTTCTTGATCCTAGTGTTCCAGGTTTTGTACGTGTTTTGAATGGCGACAAATTGTATGCTAGTTTACATAACGGATGGTATACAAGTATGTGTTTTCCTTGATTCTTTGAAAAGGGGTGTGGGAATAGAAGCTTTATGAGTAACTGTTTATAACTCAATGTATCGTACATGAGGCGATGTGATGTGACGTTCTTAGTTAATTGGCAATTGGAAACTTCGCAGTTTATTTATTAGTATGACCTAATTAAATCATCCACGCAGACTACCATGGCAGAATGCTCTCGCAACGCAGCAAACTGGCGAAAATGGAAAAACATGGCCATGAAAGCAGTTCAAACCGAAATGACCAACGATGATTAGCCATGTACGCGTACTCCCAACTCCCAACCCAACTGTCAAGAGTGTACGACTGAGAAGAAGAATTTATTACTTTCAAAGGTCGAAATTTTACCGTAATTCACAAAATATACAAAGTTTATACTATGATGTTCACAATAATCGATGGCATCGATCGACTAACATCGATGAGTATATAAGGGAGATTTGGGGCATAGTGCTATCAGCTGATAGTTATCGATCGATCGATTAGTGAAATAGCACCTTAACGAGAGGGCAAGATAGGAAGATGTGTGTAACAAATCCATTCATTGTAGTAATAGGTAATTTCATTTATTATATTGTACACTGCTTCACCATCTGAACTTAATCTTGTATACGAAACCGAGACAAAAACGCGAGTACCCACCGCTGGCTATCGAACTCTGGGTCTGGACCAGTGGTCTAAACCACTAGACACAGATAATATTATGTATTAACGTGATTGCTTACAGTACATTAAGCGAAAAAAAATAACACAGACACAGTTTTTATTTAATACCTTCCTTCCATATTGTTTTTTAAAGTTTACGCGAACGCTTCATATTGAAATAAAACAACTTTTATGATCGACTCGCGTTTATTTTATACATTAGGTTTAAATAATGTTTATCCTGACGTTTCGTACCCTTTGCAGGGTCTGTGGTCACAGGAAGACTGAGGTGTTGGTCGTCTCATAATTAGTTTGTAGCTTTTTGCCCTTATTTTTAATTTAATTACGTGCATTCCGTTTTACGCAGAAATAGCTTAAAGTATCTTTTAGTCTTGCAGTATGGTGTTGGGGCTGGAGTTTAATATTTTGTGGTAAATTCCAACCATCTTCATTGAAATTAGGATATTTTTTGATTTCAATAGCCTCGCGTATCATCCTAAGATAAACATAATTTATAAAATAAACGCGAGTAGATCCGTAAAAGTTGTTTCATTTGAATACAATATAGTTTCCAGAAAACCTCACCATTCAAGCTAGCACCAACCTATCCACTTGCATTCATTTGCTCAAATTAAGCTTGTAAGTCTAGATTTATTTTAGACCGATTGGTTTCCTATTTGCTTGCAAAATGCGCTTTGAAGAAAATACGATGGAATACTAGCTAAGTTTAAAATTGGAATGGAATAAAAAAACTCGATAGCTTATTGGACACAAATTTCAAATCTGTAGAAAACTATGTAGGTACTTCAAAAACGTATTTATTTATATCGAAGCTTTAACTATACTACATACTAATTCAAATGCAATTTACAAAAAGGTCCTTAAAATGAATTTATTTGATTTGATTTTATTAGGAACAACAGAAGCTTTTAAAATAAGATACGTAGTTGTTATAAGAAAATAATATTTGAAGGTAACAAGAATAAACCCCACAACGATTGGTGAGGCTCTTATCCAGCAGTTAACGTCATTTGGCTGAGATGATGATGATGAGGAAGATGAACAGGGGTTAAGATATACTTGTGCCTGTTAACCTCTGAACCATCAGAGGAGGAGAGAAGAGGTATGATACCATCATAATTTGATGGTATAGTCTTCGAATATCACCATAATCTTCATCATTTTTTGTCTACTGCTGGACATATGTCTTTCCAAGTGCACGCTTCCGAGTACGATCCTCAGCTACTGTCATATAGTTCAAATAAATCTGAATATCTTAAATATAAATTGTTACTTAAAACAGAATCTAAATACAGTCATTACACAACATCATTACTATTCATAATAACTCTTAATTATGCCTACGTTTCCTGGCAAAAGTTTATTTAGTACACAACTATAAATGCTGTAAGAGAAAACTATTCATTAGTCACTGAAAACATCCAATTAGTAGGTGTAAAATGGTATAATAAAAACAGTTAATCACTGTTTGTGTGAATAAACTCTTGTAGTTGCTTAGGACTGTACATTCGTAACAACAATATCAACCTAAAAAAGAGTTTTTATTTCTCTATCTCAGGGAATAAATAAAACATTATTGCATTTTTTTCAAAACTATGAGCTAATTACAGACATAAGTACAATCGTGTGTCCTTAACTTACAATGTATCCGTACCGTATATTATATCCGTATACGAACGAGTACACATATTAATAACTAGCTGACCTGGCGGACTTCGTAACGCATTTCTTTTTTTTTCTTTTTTTTTTTTTTATATAGCCTATGTTACTCAACGCTAATAGAGACTCCTAATGGTGAAAGATTTTTTTTGAATCGGTCCAGTAGTTTTTGAGTTTATTCGTTACAAACATCCGTGCTCCGGAAGGCATGTTAAGCCGTTGGTCCCGGCTGTATTAGCAGTCGTTAACAACCAACAATCCGCACTAAGCCCGCGTGGTGGTTTATGGCCCGTTCTCCCTATCCATCCATAGGGAAGGCTCGTGCCCCAGCAGTGGGGACATAAATGAGCTGACTTGGTCACCCATCCCATGACCGGCCTTTGCAAAAGTGGCTTTACCTCAGCATTCGCAGACCGGGCGCGTTAACCACTGTGCCATCGAGCTCCTCTTATTATAATATTAGTATGGATAAAGTAATTTGTTTCTCAATAAGTGATTATCTATCGTAATTCTAATGAGAAATAATAAAGTTCTTTAACCATAAAGTAATTTCTAAATTCATATTGCATACATTTTGTTGCATTAACTTCTTTTCAAATATTAGTTTCCTATAGTTTACACTTCAGAACCACTATACAACTGTCACGAATCTAGTCACGTTTATTTTATAAAAATTAATTAATTTTAATCATAAATTAATGAGTAAAATAAACGCGTAAATAGACGCGTAAAATTTGTTTATTTTCAATTAAGTACCTATGCATTAACTCTCTAGATCTCCTTTTTAATAAGCATAATTATTTCGATAGATATGCAATTTCATCACCGGCCCCATCATACAAAATATAAAATCCCAGCCCCAACACCATACTGCCAGACCAAAAGATACTGTAAGCTCTTTCTGCGTAAAACGGAACGCACGTGATTAAATTAAAATGAGGGTACACATGCTACCAACTAATTATGAGACGACCAACACCTCAGTCTCCCTTTGACCACAGACCAAAGGGTTCGAAACGTAAGGATAAATTAATTAAAACTAATGCATAAAATAAACGCGAGTACATCCATAAAAGTAGTTTTATGCGATAGAATTGACTAGTTAATCTAAACATTATTGAACTTTAAAGCTTGTACGGAATGACTAAACGCGTTAACCATATTTATAAATAGAGGAAATCACTAATTAAATCCTCCTTTATTCTATTGAAAAAGATAAGATAACAAAGCTCAAACCTCCGAGGGAAACTTTGCTAATTAAGGATTCAACTCACATTGTACCATATCTATGTAGGAAGATCTAGATGTTGTACTGTCTGGATTGTAGTCTAATTAGCTTCTTGCCGGCACAGAAGATTGAGATAAGACGAGTTCAATTCATAAAGTTATATTGTCTAAGCAATTGCACTTATTATTTTTATCTCATAACATTTTAAATTATTTGTATGTAATTAGCATGTTGATTCTATTTTGTATGCTTTTAGTACTTAATGCTTAAACTGTAATATTATTGGGTAGACTCTGGCACCCATATTACGGTTTTTACTAGCTTGGAGCCAGGGTTTCATAAATTGTATATGTAAAATAAGTATAAGTATAAATAAATAAATAAAAAAAAAACAAATTAGACGATCTCGTCTTCTATTTGAGAGATTGGTGGGAGATCACCAAAGTAAGAAACGTATGGGGCGATTGGGGGAGACCTTTGCCCAGGAGTGAAACTAAAAAGGTTTATTAAAAAAAATCGTTACATTATTTTTGATTTCGCGAACACACACGTTAAAAAAAACCCTGTGACCACGGACCCCGTAAATTGTTTAAAAGGTAAGTGAAGTTACTAATTTAACTATTATCAACATAGTTAAAACCACCTTTTTTTTACTAAGCCTGACACTTGGAGATAATATTAATGATATAAAAGTGGTTAATAGTTTTCAAAGCCTAAATTTTTATTGATTATTGAAAATTACAAAACTAAAATCTGAGATTATAATAACCTAAAGTAACTAAAACTAATACAAAACTAAAATACGGCGTCAAAAAATTCCTCCGCATCGCAGTCGACTGGTAAAGTACCCAAGAGACTGGCGGCATTACCACGTTGAATGGCAATGCTTAGTCTCTGGCCAAGGAAAAAGCCAGCCTTTGGGTCATGGGAAGTGTCAACCAAAAAAAGAAAAAAGAAAAATATTATAAAAAAAAGTAATTTAAGTTTTAATGCGACAACTACAGTTTGGATTAAATCAAATAAATAATCTTAATGGAAAATAAATGCTGTTTGTTGTTACTTGTTACTTGAGAACGGTTGAACGGATTTAGATGAAATTTTGTACTTAGATAAACCATGGCCTGGACTAAGACACATAAATTTATCCTGGTAACAAGTTCCTGTTGTATAGTGCGGTCCTAACGAACGAAGTCAAGGGCAACAGTTAGTATGTAATAATTAAACGCAATTACATTCGTAATGCATTATTGTCAATTAAAATCATGCGTCAATGTTAACTCTTAAAACTGATTTAAATTATAGAAATATTATTTGAAGTTTTAATAGAAATTCAATTATGATTTATACGTAAGCGTGGCTTCGCTTATTCAGCTGCAAATTAAATTACACACACTTAATATGAAATCCTTTATTAGTTTATAAATTTTCCGCGAACTTGTAACTGGATAATCTAAATTACCTTTTAAGACGATCCAAGCTAGTAGAAAGCTTTCTACTATATATAATTTAACCGTCAAATCACACACTTTTATTATTCTAGAAAAAAAAATCCTTTTTTTACTTTTAAACGTCTACACTGCAGATTGACGCAATATTTGGTTTTTCTATTTAACTTTCACATTTTTACACTGTCAAATCTAATAGTATCTATATTATTTATTAATTAAAACAAAAATTTAACATTTCACTGAAAATAAAAAATTCACATTACACCATTTAAATTAAGAATACGCAACGCGAGACACGTTCGAAATTCGAAATGACGCGACGTCCGTCGCGCGTCGGTCGTCCGCACAACGCAGGGTTTCAAAACGCACTAGTCTGTCCGTTCCTTACGGGGAGAGAGGGACGGCTATATCGGGGTGAGTGAGAGGGGTTGGTAACCAAATCTAAGTAGAGCTTGCGAGCTTGCGGACGCTAAGAAGTAGGGGCTTTCTCGAAAGTCTAGTCGATGTGCGATTCCTTGACAGTTTTCTCGAAAGAAAATTGTTGTAACGTTTAATTTGTACTGATTTAAACAAAAAAGTAACATAAAATATAACAGAAAAAGGACATAGTTATACAGAATTTTATGTACTGACTGCTTTCTACTACTTAAAGCTTTATTTTTGGCTTTTCCTAAAAGTCTGAATCGCTAACTCACATTAACATTATTTTAACCAATTTCACTTTTTTTTTCGGGTCGGGTAGACATTTAATTTATTCACTGAATCTTATAAATATTATTTTAACACTTACACAAGCTAATGCGGTCTTAATTCTCTTATTATAAAAATATTATAATTATCAAGATGACATGTAGAGATGAAAAAAAACTTTTTTAGTCTATATCCAGACTTATCATCCATATCTCATCTTTAAAAAAAATTTGATGTTAGTCCAGTCTGCTCTTAAATTGGTTCATACTCTGTGCTGATACCACTATGTTAAGGCAGTGCTGTGAGGAGCTCGATGGCGCAGCGGTTAACGCGCCCGGTCTGCGAGTGCTAAGGTTAAGCAACTTTCGCAAAGGCGGGTCATCGGATGGGTGACCAAAAATTTATCTTCTCGAGCTCCTCCGTGCTTCGGAAGGCACGTAAAGCCGTTGGTCCCGGCTGCATTAGCAGTCGTTAACAACCACCAATCCACACTGGGCCCGCGTCGTGGTTTATAGCTCGTTCTCCCTATCTATCCATGTATAGGTTGTCATGTGATGCATTGTGTGATAGTTTAAGATGCGATCCTCTAAGATCTGTATTTGTTGAATATTAAAACATTTATCTATCAAATTGCCATTGGGCATTTTCGGCTTTAACGGGCTTTTTTGAGGACAGCGGGTTCCTCAAGCCGTCTGAAACGAATTACCGTCAGAAGTTTTGTAGAGAGAACGGCATCACGCATTAGTGCATGTCCCCGTGCCCTAGCGCAGATTCTCCGAGGGGTACGGATCAGATCGAGCGATCAAAGACTGCAAGATCTGTTGCTCATGTAGAAATGTCAACAATCGCGTTGCAGTAACCTGATTATGTTCGGTGATGCTGAAAATAACACAATATCTCTCTACAAAAAAAGTAACTTATTACGTAAGTATTATATGTAGATGTATGTATATACAATATGGTTAGTTTATGTATGTATATATATTAGTAATTAGTTTGTCAAATAGTCCCGCAAACTTCCTTTCTACACCACAGCTAGGGTTAGCTGGAAGAGATCTCTTCTAAAGATAAGCTCACCTTTGTATATGTCTTATATAACGTCTGTTTTAATGTGTGTTTTATATGTGCAATAAAGGATTAAATAACTTTTTTTACATTTTGCTTTACGGACTATTCAATATAGTCTTATGTTTACATTTTACTTTTCTACACAGAATAAGAATTCTGCCTGAAACAAAAATTTACTCCGTTACACTTCTGCTAGTCTTTAAATACTCAATAAAATCTGACTTTAACCGCCACGTGGTCTTGTGATATAGACCACCGGTTTCAGAACAAGAGGTCCCGAGTTCGATTCCCAGTGGTTGGTAGGTACATGTTTGTATACTCGATTTGGTTGATGGTAGTGCTTGATTGCCGCCTAGCTAGCTACCATCTTATCTAAATAGGTCGGAATAACATCAATGTAAGTAGCATTATTTTATGGGTATTCTGACAGTGAGAGATATGACAGCCAGCTCAGTAGTTGAGGATTCCGAGAAGAAGCGATTCCAACTTCGGCTTAAATGTGACTTATGATCTGGAGAGATGTAGACCAACGGCTTCCATGTCAGGAAATACATTTAACAATAAAAAAACCGGCCAAGCGCGAATCGGACTCGTGCACGAAGGGTTCCGTACTTTATGACGTATTAAAAAAAAACTACTTACTAGATCTCGTTCAAACTAAATTAAAACTAAAAAAAACATCATATGTTTTTTTTAGTTTTATCATCCTTTTATTTTAGAAGTTACAGGGGGGGGGGCACACATATTACCACTTTGGAAGTGTCTCTCGCGTAAACTATTCAGTTTAGAAAAAAAATATATAAGAAACCTCAATATCATTTTTGAAGACCTATCCATAGATACCCCACACGCATGTATGGGTTTAATGAAATAAAATTTTTGAATTACAGTTCTAAGTATGGGGAACCACCAACATGTATTGTTTTTTTTCTATTTTTGTGTGAAAATCTTAATGCAGTTCACAGAATACATCTACCAAGTTTCAACAGTATAGTTCTTATAGTTTCGGAAAAAAGTGTCTGTGACATACGGACGGACGGACAGACGGTCAGACAGACAGACAGACAGACAGACAGACAGACAGACAGACAGACAGACAGAGACAGACAGAGACAGACAGAGACAGACAGACAGACATGACGAATCCATAAGGGTTCCGTTTTTTGCCATTTGGCTACGGAACCCTAAAAACGCTTAAAAACATCTTAACTTCATAGGTATATTTTAACCTATGCTCAAAATGCTCAAAGTGTTAACTCTAGTTCCCAAAACATTTTGTTCCGCATTATTGAAATTAATAAACAATATACAAGAATCACTGGCGGACCTATAAAAAGGGAATAAATACCGAAGTTAAGACTTAAAACGGCATGATCCCTTATTTATAGCGTCTTTTGCGGTCAAGGGAATAAAAATAGCTAGGTGCGATCCCTTCGAAGCACCAAAAAAGCAATGCACTCTATACATTAGGTAGTAGAGTTGAATATCCTTTAGCAAATTCAATGGTAGTGGTTACTCTGCTCAAAGTGCACTTACTTTTTACGATTCTAGGGAGCAATAGGAAAAACAATGTCGTATTACATAAACATTTCCTTATCTCGACAAGGAGTCTTTATTTGTTAGGAAAAAGGGTGAAAAGTTTCATCCATAGTTTAGAACAGATGGTAACTGGGTTGGGAACTTTCCTATTTGAGGAGCGGCAAAATGTTTGCTGTATGAGGGGTGGGAGCTAACCAGAAAGTTGTATGGGTAAGGACAGGGAGTCTAAAAGTGAAGAGGCTTACTCGAGCTTTTTAAAAAATTATTAACAACTAACATTTTACTAACGACTTGAGATTTTAAAAAGGCTTGTGTTTAAATCAATTCTACTACCAATAAAATTCGAAACGCTTACCAAAACGGATAAATGCTCACCAAATTGTGTTTCCCAAAAATATTATAAAAAGGATACAATTTATATTTTTATGAAATGCAATAAAAATATATGAATACCTTTTAACTGCATTTCAGACCAAATATGTTATTTTGTCACCAAATAGTTAACATCAATAATTTATGCCTTTCAATTTGGTAATTTTTGCTTTCTGCTGTCTAATAAAAAATAACCTCGAAATTCGTGACAATCGCTACGCTGTCTCGTGTTCGCGATTGTCTTAAATTTCTAACCTATCACGTGACCTACAGGAGTAGGGCAGCTAGTATCCTTAATCATTTGAATAATAGTGTAAAAATTTGGTGAGCATTTATCCATTTTGGGAAGCAAAAATAATATTTGTACAGTCATTTAATTTATTTGGTACTTAGGCTTAGGGTCTAAAAATATTTCTGGTGAGCGTTTAAATTATACCCTTTTAAAAATATCTCTTTATTATTAAATTAACATTTTCTAACCTATGTTACCCGTAAGGAGTGTAGCATTCTATTAGTGAAAGATTTTTTGGAATTTAACCTGTAGTTCCAAAGAATACTTTTCTCAAAACAAAAGTCACAACTTGTACCTGAAAAAAATAATATTTTAGCATTTCAAGAAAATAAAACTTAAAGCGAAGTGGCAGTACCTTTTCTAAAATTTAATTTAAATATTGAATTTTAGATTAATACAAAATCCACGTTAACGAAATCGCGGGCAAAATGCTAGTAGTATAAACAGAAAAGGTTAATACACATCAGAGCATTGAATGTGCTATTTTAATTTGTTGTTTTTCAGCAGCCTGATTCAATCCAAAATGTTACATGGCTGGGAAGTATTATAAATAACTTATTCTTCTCAGAACTCTTTCTACTCGTTATATTCCATGGTTGATCGAAGTTCTATTCAGAACAATAAAATTATGTACTGAGTCAAAGATTTGTCAATTTATGCTATCATAACTTTTTTCAGAATTACCGATTAGTCGACCAACGTTCAATTGAAAGAAAATAGCAAACTAAAGAACACGGAAAACGTATCACCAGCAGAAACTGACCCATATCAAAGTCAGTTTTGCGTGTGACGCGCTACAATGCTTGGTAGCATTTCACTGGGGTCACGATGATACTACTAAACAGAGGATATTCTATTTGACGTGTTATCTTTATTCACAACGGGATAAGGTTAGCTTTCATCCCACCTGGTGGTGCGATTAAGGTCTTCGCCCATTACAGCGTAGCAAACCAAGAGAGTCCCCTATACGTACTCGTTTATGAGCATGTAGTAAGTAAGTAATTAGCCAGTATACTTTACTAATGCTAAGCTAAACTGTCTGTCAATGCAGTCAAATTATCCCTGCTATTTGGGTATTGGCATCACCACGCTTGCTGAATGCGTTGGTGATCACAAACACGGGATGTGCAACGAAAAATGTACCACACTTTGCTCAACCTGGGAATTCTCAAATTCTCAACTTGCTTATTATACTGAAGTGCTTAACAATATTTGTATAAAATACAGTAAAAAAATAAAACGCCCACCCGACCCAGCCAGGAAACGATCCTGGGTCTTCCGTAATCCGGGCGGCTGCACTGACCGTTATGCTACCGGGAAGGCTGACTGACGTAAGCGCCGAATTTTGTCACATCTTTTTGATTTTTGAAATGCTTTAGAGCGACATTAGTGACATCTATCCAAAGGTGATTGCAACCGATGGACATGCAGATTCATCTTTGCAGATGAATACCACAAATTGACGCACAATTTTACTTTTTATTTTTAAGTGTTAATTGCTACACTTAAGCTGAATTAAATATTTATATAAAATACAGTGAAAAAATTAAACGCCCACACGACCCAGCCAGGAAACGAACCTGGGTCTTCCGCAATCCGGGCGGCTGCACTGACCGTTATGCTAACGGGAAGGCTGACGTAAGCGCTGAATTTTGTCACAGCTTTTTGATATTTGAAATGCCTTAGAGCGACATTAGTGCCATATATTCAAAGGTGATTGCAACCGATGGATGTGTAGCAAAATGGAAGTGTAGCAATTAACACTTAAAAATAAAATTAAATGCTATGAACAGTTTAAAGAATATTTTGACAAAAGACGTCCAGAAAAAGTTATTTGGTTCAAAACAATCCAATGTCAACCTCCTCGAATATCAATAGAAAATATATTGTCATGCTACACAGATTCCGTTCCGGACACTATCCTGCTAATAAATTTGCCTACCTAATTCACCTAATTGTGGTCACTATGACGTGCCAATATAAAAAAAAAAAAAAAAATTGTGATCTCTGTGGTGCAGTGGAAGATGTTCAAAACATTCTTACGGAATGTAAGAAATATCGAAGGGAAAGGGACTCAATGATGCAAAAGTTTAATAATAATAGATATGATATAGGGGCATTTACTAGTATCCTAGCAGAACCAACTTAGGAAGCTGCAAAATGTTTGGTGAACTGTTTGTCACATCACAGAGTGCCTTTCCTGTCTTATAAATAAGTAAGTAGATTATAAATATTCAAATAATTTTTAAAGCAAATTTTGTTGCGAACAAATTACAAAAACACACATGTTGAAAAAATCCTGCTCGTGGAAATTTTTTCAACATTTGTAAGTATGTTAAACATTAAGTTTAGGTTACGATGAGGCTGACATGTCTATGAATAGACAAAAGCCTCAAAAGAAATAAGATAATAAAAACAAACCTGGGAATTCAACGCTTTGCCACTCGGTGACTGAGTAGAATTATGTAATAAAATGTTCATTTGAATGCCTTGGCGGCCGAGTAGGCTTTAATCTATATTAATATTATAAAGAGGAAACCTTTGTATTTTTATATGTAAGTATGTATGTTTGTAACAAATAAACTCAAAAACTACTTAACCGATTTAAAAAGTTCTTTCATCTTTAGAATGCTACATTAGCGCTGAGTAACATAGGCATATATATTTAAAAAAAAATGCGGTACGAAGTCCGCCAGGTCAGCTAGTCTTACATAAAGTAAAGAACCAATAAGTCCATATAAGCAAGTGGAACGGAGGGAATCCTCAACTACTGACCAACTGGCTATCTCAGCTCAAACTGTCAGAACAGAACAATGCTACTAAAATCCTACCTACCCCCTTCGTACAACATGGCGTCTATTAAACGAGGTGTTAAAAAGCAATTTCCAGATCGGAATATGAGGACGACTAGTGAGACACAATCATGCCTCGTTTGCTGTCTTCGGACCTGGACTCTACATCTGCTTAACACCAGACAGAGCAGAGTAATTTGCCATTTCTTTTATAAAAAAACATTGTATTATTTTAAACTATCCAAGCGGACTTAGAATAAGCCAAGTAAATAATTATGTGCTAAGCTGGAAATCGAACCAGAAACCTCTGGTTCTGATACCAGTGGTTTAACCACACGTTTACAGTAGCAGGAATAATGTAAATCAGCTTTCGATCAAAACGCTGTTCTTAGTCAATGGGCTTTTAAGTATGAATTCATTATTTATTTTGCATGAAATGCCGGAGGAGCTGTATCAAAAACTACTTCAGCTTTACGATGTTAAAACGCTCGCTTGCTATAATAAAATTCGCTGTTAACCCGACAATATTAACGAGAAAATAGCGCAGGTAAATAATAATAAGTATTTATTGTATACTAGTAACCGCCTGTGACTTCACTCGCGTCATCGTCATCACCAGCTCATCTATGGGACATTACTGCTGCTGGGGCACGAGCCTTCCCTATGAATGAAAACATCACAGGAAGGACGGGCCATAAACCACAACACGGGCTCAGTGCAGATCGCTTGTTGTTTATAACTGCTAATGACCGGAGGAGCTCGAAATGATACATTTTTGTCACCCATCCGATGACAAGCCTTTACGAATGTGGCTTAACTTCAGCTATCGCGTTCAATGAAATATGATTTAAAAAGTGTTGGTTTGATGTAAATTGCAATGTAACAATTTGTATTCTGTTATTGTACCTTTAACAATAAATAAATAAATAAATGTTAGAATCCCTGAGTACAGCAATGGGAAATGTATAGGCTGACGATGATATTATCTTCTTGTGTTTGTATTTTTTTTGTCTTCCTGATGTTTTTATGAGAAAAGACAGCAACTGATCAAGCGAGCCATTTGAAAAGTACTGGTCATCACTGCCCATGGACATCTGCAGCAACCAGGGAGTGCCAATGCATTATCGATCTTAAGAGCTCAATTCACACGATTTTAAAATGACAAAGTGTTGAAAAAAATCCACGAGCGGGATTCGAACCCGCACCCCATGACATGCCGGGTCAGGTGCACTACTAACTAAGCTATCGTGGTTCTATCTAACTCGCCGCAATTTATCAACACTATCTACTCTTACTCTGTAAGCCAAAGGATTCCTATTTAATGTCGACAACTACGTCAAATTGTAATTTGTTCGCAACAAAATTTGCGTAAAATGTATCGTCGGTGGAAAGAGAAAACTGCGTAAGTGCCAAAAGGTTATTAGTGGGAAATCAATTTTAAGATTGAAACTTTAAAATTAATTTCCCACTAAATGATTTTTGGCGCTTAAGCAGTTTTCCGTTACTACCCACGATATACAACCATAATCTATTAAACACGCTTCTTGAAGAACCTCGTTTTATAGCAAGAAACACTAATGAAGAGGAGCCCGATTTTCGATGCATTCATTATATTCATGGCATTATTGCATCGACGGAGCTTTAAGACTTAAGCTATCGCAATTTTTTCTTTGCCTCGACTCTTCATCATGATAAAGAATACTGCAATCTAAGCCTACGTAATCAAGGTAAGCCAAAGGGAATGCTACTAAGGAGCACCGGTTCACACAAAAGGTGACTTTGATGAGGGTTGTGTCTGTCGGCGATTTTTTCTCAGTCTACGGGCGAGTTTAACAAGGCTGGGCTATTTTGTACTTTTGTACATGGTTGGCAGAACGCGTTGTAACAATATACGCGTGAAACGGAACGCCAACGATAAAACACATTTGTCAACATAATACAAGTTACAAATTAACTATTCGTGTAGAATTGAAACCTTTAATTTAAATAACATGTTAAACATTTGTTACATTAAGGGCATAAGTATATCTAATCCCACTGTCGATCACTCGTCCTCACTCGTCTCCTCACTGAACCCTCAACGGAGCCTCAATGAAGCTAATAGCTATTTTGCTAATGTCGGGAAAAACTTGGCCGAGAAAATTAGCCCTTGTAATGATCCTACATGCGGCTACTGTAACAACCACAAGACAGTTGCCCCCGCTAACTCCTTCGTGTTGTCACCTACTGATGAGTCTGAGGTCATGCATATTATGAATGGTCTGAGGGATAACTGTGCTGTTGGTGCAGACTTGATATCTGGCAAGGTCTTGAAACGATACGCTCAGTTCCTGGTACCCTCGATCACACATATATGCAATCTTGCGATCTCCAATGGAGTGTTTCCATCAGCCTTTAAAATAGGTCAAATAAAACCGGTCTACAAATGTGGAGATAAGGATCTAGTTGACAACTTTAGACCAATATCCATACTACCAACTCTTTCTAAAGTTCTTGAGCGGATATTAAATAAGAGACTGACACACTACCTCGAGTCTAATAATATTCTCTCACCATCTCAGTATGGCTTTCGTAGAGGAATATCAACTAACGATGCTGTTCACGATCTTGTGCATTCTATTGTCCCAGCTTTGGATAAAAAGAGAAAGTGCCTGGTGCTTTTCCTTGATCTGGCGAAGGCCTTTGATACGGTTCCATTCTCTCGCCTTCTACACAAGATGGAAAAGTACGGAATAAGAGGCCTTCCTCTCAAGCTTTTTAAGGACTACCTTTACGGTAGGGTCCATAAGGTGAAGATAGAGCAATGGATTAGTGAAGAGGCGCACATTACATACGGGGTCCCGCAAGGCAGTATTATAGGCCCAACATTATTCCTCATATACATAAACGACCTGTGTCAGCTTGAACTTTGTGGGGGTAAAGTCTTTACCTACGCCGATGATACTGCACTAGCGTTTTGTGGTGACTCCTGGGCTAATGCTTTCCAACTTGCGCAAAGAGGGTTTGACTCGGTGATGAGATGGCTAAAATGCAACGTCCTCACTTTGAATGTCTCAAAAACGAAATATGTAGCTTTCTCACTTAGGACAAGTAACCTCCCATCATCTGATCATAACATCATTGCCCACGGGTGCAGTGGCCCGCCCTGTGCGTTCCCTTGCTCTTGCCCTTCATTGGAACGCTCTGACTGCATCAAATACCTCGGAGTCTTGTTGGATCAGACGCTCTCTTTCAAACCTCACCTTGAGCTCCTGGCTTCAAGGGTCCGAAAGCTAATTTACATATTTCGTACTCTAAAATATGCTGCTGACCGTAAAACCATTAAAATGGTGTATTACGCGCTGTGCCACTCGCTTTTAGAATACTGCATCACCGCTTGGGGTGGCACTGCTAAAACATACATTTTGCCGGTGGAGAGGGCTCAACGCATTCTCCTAAAAGTTGCTGCAGGTCACCCGTATCGATTCCCCACAGTCGATCTGTATAGGAACTGGAAAGTACTAATCAGTTAGACAAACTTTCATACTTAAGACCGTACTCAGGAAGCACTCACAGGTTCCCTATGACCCCAAATTATTTAGGGATAAGCGACGGAAAACTAAAGTCTGCATCGAATCTGCCCAAAAAACTTCCTTCGCGCAAAGGTTCTTCCATTTCCTCGGTCCCTTTCTCTATAACAAGATGAATGCTGCCCTCCGTATCTACCCCCTTCAGAAAACAGCCTGCAAGTCCTCTGTTTCAAAATTTCTTATGTCACTTGACTACGAGGCTACGGAGGATTTGGAGAATATAGGACTCTTCGCGGAACTAGCAGGGAAAACTTAGGAGCACATTTAAAACACGGTCGTTCGGTATAGCGTCTAATCAGCGAGAGAGAGACATACAGAGAATGTTTCCCTTAACATAAAACTTATTTAACTACTTACATCTCACCCTCACCCATAATATATAAATATATTTAAACCATTGCTTCCAATCTATCTCTTAAAACTAAAATTAAATTTCATCGCAAATTATAAAATACGAATACAATAGAGTTGTTTAAATCAAATCAAAATCCATTCTATGATAAAAGTAACTCCATTTACAAAATTAGTATCACATACTATCTTTTATCTCTACATATAATTCTCACTACCAGCAAATTGGGTTTATAGACTACAACATGTCCAAAGTCTTCATTCATCATCGTGTGTCCGCGAGTGATATTATTTTCACATCGTCTACGAGAGCTACGGACACACACAGTGCTACGGCTTATTCGGTATTGGTTGCTACGATCAATTGCCACTTATAATGTGAGAACCAGTCTGCGTTGAGACCTGTGTGCTGTGTTTGATACGCTATTTTCAGCCAATCTCATTCAGTCTTTAGTTTTCAGCGTCTTCTTGTGTCGGAGGCCAAGATTCTTCGGGTTGCTGAGCCAGTGAAGTAAGTAAGGCGAAGGGTAAGGCACACTAGCGCCACCAATTGATAATTTGACAATTACTAACGGACCGGATCTTTTTTTAAACATTGCGTACCGTCCCATAACAGGAAAGCATCCATAGTATATTTATTTAATAATTGTGCAGTACTTTTTGTTGCGTGGTTTATTCACAAACAATGGCCATTTTTGGTGTTAGCGAATGAATACAAAAACAAACCTAAAAGTAGTGCACAATTATTAAATAATAGATGTTTGCCTAATGTCGGAAGGTCCGCAATGTTTGAAAAAAAATCCAGTTTAGCAGTTATCAAATTAAATCCATTAGCTTAAATATAGCTTTCACAGTGATTGAAGACTCATTATGGTGTGGCTGTGATAAAGTTTATGGTAAATAGGCATTAGAATTGAAGCTTTAAATAACATCAAAATTATGCTATATTAATGTATATTTATGTTAATAGATCTAAATGTATTATTTTGCTTGCTCAATATCATCATCATCAGAAAGTATAAAAACTTTTTGGTTCTAAATATCAGCCGTATTCCTATAAATAAAAAAAACAATAATCGCATACGAGTTTTTATTGAATCCCATAGATTTCCCTATGGCGTCATTGATGGGGTATTATAAAGAGTAACGATTGTCGCCTTCCGTTTTCACAGTTAAGATTGATCCAGTACCTAATTGTTGTATCTACAGAGTATTTTTATTTGGCTAAACATAACTAACGAAAAGAAAGCCATGGACTAAATTTGTATATGAGTGTAATTGATGTATCTCGTTTTTGTCACAATAAATAAAACAAACAAACATAAATATACTTAAAGAAAACCTCATCATCATCTCATTTTATGTCCCCACTGCTGGGGCAAGCCTTCCCTATGAATAGATGGATGGATAGGGAGAACGGGCCACCACGCGGGCCCAGTGCAGATTGGTGGTTGTTGACGACTGCTAATGCAGCCGGGACCAACGGCTTAACGTGCCTTCCGAAGCACGGAGGAGCTCGAGATAACAAATATTAGGTCACCCATCCGATGACCGGCCTTTGCGTAAGTTGCTTAACCTCAGCACTCGCAGACCGGGCGCGTTAACCACTGTGCCATCGAGCTCCTCAGAAAGCCTCCGCCTAGAAAACCACACGCTGAGAAAAAATTATCACACAATCACATTATAGATTACCAAAATGTTAAACACAACTCAAAATTTAAAGCAAAAGGACGTACCTACGTAATTTATTAATAGGTGATTATTTCAAAGTTTTATAAAGTTTATTGCATGACCTTGAATATTTTTGAAGTATTTTGTTTATGGTTTTACGCAAAATTAAGAGAAAACATTGAAAAGGATATTTAAAATTATATTTTTGGAAAAAAAAAAAAAAGTTTCTTTCAAAAATGTCACTATTGGCATAAACAACATTTAGATACTAAATTTTACTTTTAATTTTTAATTGCTAATTGCTACACTTAACCTGAATTAAATATTTATAAAATATAGTGAAATAATAACCGTTAGATAGATGACAATGCTGCCGCTAAAAAGCAGTCAAAAATCAAAGCAGTGAAATAATTCAGTGCTTACGTCAGCCTTTTCGGTAGGATAATGGTCAGTGCAGCCGCCTGGATTGCGTAAGACCCAGGTTTGATTCCTGGCTGGGTCGGATAGACATTTAATTTTTCATTGTATTTTATAAATATTCAATTCAGAGACAAATAAAAAAAATAGCAAGTCTAGCAACACTGCCAGAGAGTTAGTCTACTGCCCACCTTTTCCCATTTGTCATTATGGGCAACAAAATGGCTCGTTTATTACGTTCAAGCAATAAAACAATGAGGTTTCCGATGAAACGAGCTCACATTTTTTGTTAAATGACGTCCCAGGGAATTGGTAATAGCTCGGTTCAAGATCGTTTTACGATTGTGGTATAAATCAAAATTAAATTTTCAGCACTGCGTGAATCGTGAAGATTAATGCTTACCTACTTCTTGTGGGTGGCTAATGTGAGTTTTGCTAGCACCGGGAGGCGCTGCCTCTCATTTTCGTTAACGAGACCAATGTGCAAATAAAACTCGCACTCTTTATTTTATTTTATTTTGTTTGCGGAGTTAACAGCATTATTCACAATGTTCACTCGACATCTAACAAATTATGAGCTAATAACAAGCTATCACATTTAAAAGCAGAAATTGAGAAAAAGAAAATTAACTAGCAAAACAAAAGTCATCGGCACTTATTTAGGAGTTGACATAGTTTTAACCTGTCCTGCATTAGTTCAATAAAGATTGAAGCGCGAATATTTACTAGATCTAATCTTAAAACTATTCATACTGTAATTAGTACGAGTCAAGTGAATGCGAAACAGTGTGTTTTTAAGGCCTAATTCATCATCAGCTCATTTTATGTCCCCACGGTTGAGGCACGAGCCTTCCCTATGGATGGATAGGGAGACAGGGCCATAAACCACCACGCGGGCCCAGTGCGGATTGGTGGCTGTTAACGACTGCTAATGCAACTGGGACCAACGGCTTTACGTGCCTTCCGAAGCACGGAGGAGCTGGAGATGATACATTTTTGCTCACCCATCCAATGACCGGCCTCTGCAAAAGTTGCTTAACCTCAGCACTCGCAGACCGGGCGCGTAAACCACTGCGCCATCGAGCTCCTCAGGCGTATTTATTACCCATCAATTGACATGATTTTAATGTTAGACCCTGAGACCTCCAGGAGGCCCATGGTAAGTACCAGACCACAAAGGCGGTTGAAAGCCTACTACCGCAAACAAAACTGTACCTACATAAAGATGAGGGTTCGACCGGAATTATATCCTAAAAACCGGTACAAGGCTTAGCAGCGACAGGGCGACAGACTGTCATAGTGTAATCCCCTTACCTTGATATAGGTCTCATTGGCCGTCCGCGAACACTTGAATCCTTTCGATGGTACAACATTAAAATAATACGAATGCCACCTGCTGTGTTGTCACATAATTTTGTTTAGAGATTACGCAGTTAATGGCCCAGCGGCGTGGGTGTTTGGGTTACGATTTTCAAAGTTATCTTCTTTCGCTAGAGCGGGTCAGCAATGGGTGATCACGCACGCAGTACGCAAGCGCAGAACTCACTTCGTTTCTAAAATCCATTTGCATCGGGCAAATGTTTCTAAATAATTTAATTGTGATGTTAAAATAACATTAAAATGACTGTAAGGATTACGACTGCGTCTTTATTTTGAAGATCCAAGTTGAACTGTGTTATCGACGAATCAGAGTTTGCTCGACCGTTCTACCTACAAACCAACCTTGCCGCCGACAAATACATTACTTCTTCTTTTTCCTGCCCTAGTCCCAAGTTACTTATGGTCGGCGCAAAATGTCCGTATCTTTCACGTTCATTTTTGCTAAGGTTTTGGCAAAGTATTTAAGGCCGGCCGCCTGCCTGACACCGACCCTCCTTGGGAATCCTAGTCGTGGTTTAGCCGGCACCGCGCGGGTGACCCAGGGTACTTTTCGATATGCACTGGGTCTTAAACTCCCTTAGTCGCCTTTTACTACACCCAAGGGGAGATATGTGTTGGTACTATTTTTTACGTCCGACTTCACACGGATAAAATATTTATATTTATATACTCTTTAACTCGGCAGGAGGCGCTACCGGGTAAAATTTACCACACGGTGCATAAATTCGTAAATATTTATTTTTTTGCTTAATTTTGAGCCGCACCACTTTAGGTACCTTAGGAGAAACGTACGACAGGCCGCCATTTTGAATAATCACACAGTGCACGCGCGACGTTCAGCCACAACACACGTATAAGGTGCGTATGGGTATTTTTTACCCAGTAGCGCCTATTTGTGCTTAATTTTTTTTATTAGTCTAAATTTAGTTTTTTGCTGTTTAGACTATCAAGATGCCTTATTTTCCTCTTAATGAAGAACAAATAAAAGACTTCCTACTTTTAGAAGATAGTGAAGAAGAAGATATTTCTGAAATCGAAGACAATGAAGATTATAGTGAACATGAAAGTACAGAGCAAGAAGGAGAAGACATACGGGCATCCTCAGCTATGTCGACGTCTAGTGAAGAGGATACTGTACCTCAGCCCCGTGTAAACATACAAAATCATCGAAATCTTAGATGACGTGCCCTTGCAGTTTAGAAAACGTGGAAAATTTACCGGAAGAGATAAAACTACCCATTGACAAGTTTTGGAACCCCCACAGAATGTTCGAACGCGATCTCATAATATTGTTACTCATTTACCCGGTCCAATTCGTAAAGTTAAAGATTGTGCTACTATTTCTGAGGCTTTTAGTCTACTTTTTACAGATAGCGTGTTACAAAAAATTGTTGACTACACTAATATAGCTATTACTACTACTACAGCCGTGCTCGCAAATGTCTGCATCACGATGTGCAGTGTGTCCTTGGAAAAAGGATCGAAAAACTAAGACTGTTTGCAATTTATGCCATAAAAAATATGTAGAGAACATATCGTTCCTATTTGTGAAAAATGTGCCCAAAAAATATAGTCACATAGAACATTCAATGTGCCATATTGTAAGGAGAGTGATTCATTTTAAGTTGTATTTTTAAGTATGTTTTTTCAAAAAAATGCCAAATGAATACATGTTACAATTATCATTATAAGTAAGAATACGTTATGTTAATTTTGTATTGATCTTGTTTTTTTATTTTTTTAAATATTTTTAGTCTATTTTTGGTTTCTGTATAAGTTACGTGGAAAAAATGTTAAATTTTATACTGTGATTTAAAAAAGAAGTTAATACATTACATTAAGAGATAACTACTTTATTCCCACATTGTTTCGTTTAAAATATAACAAAATATAATATAAAAATTTGTTTTATTAAAATACCTATAACAAACCCCCATTTTTACAATAAATCCATTGTGGTATTTTTTACCCGGTAGCGACAGCCCGTGTTGCATTATGGGGCGCGCCTCCTGCCGAGTTAAACACTTATATAAATATATTACATTAAACTTATTATAGTAAGGTTGGCAGATGTCTCTGCTCTGCCTGATTTTAAACAGAAGCAGGTTCCAAATGCGAGGACAGACACTTGAACACAATTTTGCCTTACTAGAAATTCAATAGAATAGAATAGAAAATAAGTATTATTTGATAAAAAGGACCTTGCGGACATGCGGGTCCATGTTGCATCTTCACCTTTCACCTTCCTCCTACTTTCGTTCGTTGGTTTCGTACGTTGTTGGAAGGAGTTGGAGGAGCTCGATGGCGCAGTAGTTTACGCGCCCGGTCTGCGAGTGCTGAGGTTAAGCAACTTTGGCAAAGGCCGGTCATCGGATGGGTGACCAAAAATTTATCATCTCGAGCTCCTCCGTGTTTCGAAAGGCACGTTAAGCCGTTGGTCCCGGCTGCATCAGCAGTCGTTAACAACCACCAATCCGCACTGGGCCAGCGCGGTGGTTTATGGCCCGTTCTCCCTATCCATCCATAGGGAAGGCTCGTGCCCTAGCAGTGGGGACATAAATGAGCTGATGATGATGATGATGATGTTGTTGAAAGGAGGAAATACATATTATGCTGGGAGGGAATTCCATTTTCTGGTGGTGCGACAAAGAAATGATTCAAAATATATATTGCAATGCAACACTATATGCGCACCCTCCACCCTCAGCTACTGAAAAACTGAATATCTTACTTTGACAAAATGGTGGAAGTTAGCTGATTAGTGTAATGGTGACGCATGCACGCACACACATACTTTAATATTGTAACTCCCTGGTTAATGGCAGTCCAATACAGTACAATCAACTAGTAACATCGTTTATGACTTATGATTAATGATTAATGTGAGAAGAATTTCCATTACAGTAACTATTGATTTAGAAACATATTCATTTATTCATGCTTACTAAATTAAGTTTGATTTTAGGGCAAACATGCTTTATGTTGAACGAATCTGAAAGTAATTGGATATCCAATATATTTTTGTTTTAGATTTGATCAGAATTTCATCAATACGTTATTGTTGAATAAAACAATTTTTTATTTAAGGCATACCCTTTCAAATGTTGACTTTCCTTAAAAAAAAGTCTGGTGCTCGTAAAGAAAAATATACTCAGCTTTAAGTATAATAACTACTTTTGAAAATGTTAAAAAATAAAAAGTTTAGGTTCATTTATATGTTCATTTATTTAAGTCAGACCCTTGGACGAAACTTCGGATATTTCAAAAGTAAGTAATTTTTATTTCCCTTTTCAGTTCTAAAAGGTATATCTATATACCAAGGTAAGCATTGACGTAGAAGTAACGTAACATAGAAGTCAAAATCAAAAGCGTATACATGTATTATGCTCATGACTGTACAAAAAAGTTTGCATAATAAACATTTTCTACGCGGTTCATTAATGCGGCATTCGCTACGTTTTTCGCATTGCGTCAGAATACCTGAAACAAAGGTTTCAATGCATTAAACAAACAATGCGTAGGTTTTCATAACTTTGTATAGTTTCTTATTCTCTAATCAAGTGCTAACTAGTTAAAAACCCTATGAAAAACTTTACGTTACTGTTTAAAATTTTAAAAGTATCGATATTTTCATTCCATTTGAAAAGTCGAATAAAAAGTTTCTACACTGTCATTCTATTTTCAAAAATATGAAAGTCATAATAAAAAATAAAAAAGAAAAAGCCTATGAAAAACTTTACGTTACTGTTTAAAGTTTTAAAAACTTCGATATTTTGATTCCATTTGACAAGTCGAATAAAAAGTTTCTACACTTGCATTCTATTTTCAAAAAAAAGAAAGTCATGATAAAAAAGAAAAAAGATTGCTTCCCGCAATTTGCGTTCTGACTTCGAACTCCTAAAGAGCTCGATTAAATCATGATCGCATCACGAAATATTCGAAGGAACATTTTAATAATGCCGTCTTCTATTTCGGCGCGCGTCTTAATTCCTTTCAATAGACCTGAACAATGGCGTCGTGAAATATCGCCTGCGAGCATTGTCCGGCCGACTTTTGATATATTGACTCGTATTGGTGGGCGCAGTAGGCAAATCGAGCCAGTGAACGAACTACGAAGCGCTCCGTTCGTTTGTACGGTATCCGCAGCGTATCACGCATTATCGCTCGGCCACGACCACTGGTCTCTTGCGACGCAGCGAGTGGATTAGTGATTCATTGCGTTTTTTCTGTCATCGTTGACATTGACTGCTGTAGTATAACGCGCAATGAACAATATTTCAACTCGCCGCGTCGCCGGTTTAACCATCCTTCGAAGATGATTCGAACACCTTGTACAGACGCCTGCCACCTTGGACAGTCGTGCGAAGACATATTATTGTGTTAACAAATGAGTAAAAACAAACAAACCTTTTTAATGAATTTAAACACTTGTATGTTTTCATCTTCATTTTTCATTAAACAAAATCATCGGTGTCGTACGTAATGCGTTATTCGCTGCGGATGACGCATTATAACGATGGGAACGCTTTTTATTTATACTCTTGCAGTAATAACTGGATTCTCAATATGTAACTCATCTTTCTGATATTAAATTCTCCATACAACCTTACCATAAATATTTAGTTACGTTATTGCTTTGGCTAACAACAAAATGGCCGGCAGTAGGGTACTTACTTACCCCCTGATTTGCAAATGCTATCGAATTGTTTATCAAACAAAGCTAATGCTTTGTCTCTTTCTAAAACCATAAAGGTAATAAAATTTTTGCTCATAATGTGTTTAAGAATCAGAGATGTACAAGTACCATTTAAGCAAATACGTCATCCAATTTTTAAATGAGATGTGAAGAAACAGACTGCTTGTTGGCAAGGTGAGGAGGGCTAGTGAGGCACAATCCTGTTCCATGTCTCCTGTCTTCGTATCTGGAATCTGCTTTTGCTAGGAATCAGGCAGAATTTGAAGATAGTTGCCAAACTGTCTATTAAAACAAATCTCGCTCCAAGAAAAAGTATGCATCGCATTTTTTATTGTTTAGTGCATTGTTTATAGCATACATAGTGATCAAGTATGTTCATCTGTACAGTTGTTCGTGAATCGTTTAATAATGTATCTGTAGAACGAGTATTTTCTCAGCATGATATTCTAGGGGTTAAAGTTACTCGCGTCCGTAGGTTTACTCTTGAGACCCTCACGTGACCCCTGGGTGGTGCTAAATGAGTGACACAGTCTGAGTGGTAGAGCCACGCTGAGTTGCAGCACGAAATGGGCCGGCTCGCCCGGCGTTATACCACCCTCTCACAGAATATCGGCGTGAAATAATGGCACTCGTTGCTATTGTGTTTCGTCCGGTGAGTGAAAGTACCGGAGGCCCATCTCTCACCCCTCCCCCCTCCCAATTCCTACTCCCTCCTCAAGATCCAGCTCCTTCCTGAAGGCCGGCAACGCATCTACGATTCCTCTGGTTTTGGACACCCGTCCATGGGTGGCGGTGATTACTTTTCATCAGGTGACCGGCCTGCTCGTTTGCCTCCTTTTAACATTAAAAAAAATTATACGATTTCTCTTGCCAAGTCGCCATACAGTAGTGGTTCAAAAAAGTTTTAAGATGGTACAAAATCCAGCTATTAGAATAAAGGCTGAGGCGATGACCGTTTAGCTTAACTTCATCAATCACAGATCGAATGCGTTTAACTACTGCATCATGGAGCTCCTTGTACTCAGCGTTTAAGAATTCAGCGTGAAAGTAGTGTCAAATCGGTAAAGTTACCCTACCGACTAGCACTTTACCGCGTCCTTGTCCAGTCTTTTTGATATATTAACTGCTATCGGTGAGTCTAGAGAATTCCATAGAGCCAGTGGTGAGTTATGAGCCGATACCTTGGATGATTCTTCCTTCCAAATTATCTGTGGATCTTGTAATTATCTGTTATAAGTCCGTATATCTGTTCTATTGTCAAACAGCCGTAGGCGATGAGGAGCGACGTATGTATGGTGGGAAGTGTTGACCTTTTAAGAGAGTTGAGAGTTTATTTTCTGTTAAGGGGGTGTAGCGCGGACGCAAAACTGCGAGTTTCAAGTTTCTTTATGATAGCGAGCGAGCGGCGCGTGGCAGTGGTGTGACAACGGCGCACGACTACGAATACGCACGCACACTAATATCTGTACAGAGTAGGCTGGTGATTTAATTAGAGCAATGTTTACTTTCGTAAAATCATAGGCGTTTGGGTAAGAAATTATAAAAGTCTTAATATTTTCATATTCATATTTTTTAATTGAAAAATAAGACAATAGTGCCCTGCAGAATATCAATACAAACATTTTGATGTCGGATCATTGTTTCATTTGTGCTGTATTTACAACGTTTCTGAAGAAATAAGTTTTTATATATCATTACTTTTACGTATTGTTAACACAGGTTCTGGGTATTTGTTTCAAATTCCAAGACAACCATGCCCTTGTGAAAGGATCAAGCTAACCTACACTAGTCCTTTTAATGTATATGACCTATTCAGCGCGTAGCACCAGTGACTTAAAAACATGTAATTTTCAAAATTCCGCGCTGCACTCCCTTAAGTGGCTGTGAAAAGTTGAAGAGCTTGACAGAAGGGTTGCGATGGCTTATTGGTTTGTGTCCGTAATACCAATTTATCAACCGCAAGTAGAGCAGTCGCGTTGCAATTGTACAATTAACAACTGGTTGCTTTTTTCCGGCAATAAGCCTGCGGAGTTACCGGATCATCGTCCTTATCTCAGCCGATAGTCGTTCACGGCTGGAAAATGGCCTCTCCAAGGATCTCTACAGCGATCGGTTTTGTGCTGCTCGCATCCAACGGCTACCCGCAACCTTCACCAGATCGTTAATCCACCTTGTTGGAGGCATGCTTACACTGCGTTTTCCGGTTTGCGATCGCACACTTTGGGCCTTATAAGAAGGCTGAAGGTCATCCAAAGAGAAGTAAGGGATCCATAGAAGAACGGTTACCGGATCGATGTTCAAAAATATTTCTTGCTACTCCTTTAATTTATCCAGTCCACCTCATAGGTGAACACAAACCCTTGTGGCCCACCTCTTCTCTTATTATATTATATCAGCCATAGCTGTCTCGCTCCTGGGCAAAGGCCTCCCCAAACTCTTTCCACACTTTCCGCACCCTTATAACATCACGCCATTCCTTTATGAACCCATCAAGGTCGTCCCGCCATCTTCGTTTTGGTCTACCTGGTCGCCTTTTTGCATTATGTGGGGTCCACTCCGTTATGACATCTCGTGGTCACATCTCGTTCGACATGCGGTAGATATGTCCAGTCCAGTTTCACTTCAGCCCGGCGGCGGCCCTTTGAGTAACGTCATTCTACTCTTCAATAGAGATGTCCACGCGCGATATCCTGGTGGTAAGTAAATAATAACTAGTTACTTATTAGTTATAAATACATATTATTATGATTATGTATGGTAATATATATAAATTACAATGATGTTGATGACGTAGTTGTAGACACTGAATAGGGCTCCTTTGGCTTACAGAGTAAGAGTAAATAGTAGTTGATTAATTTCGGTGAGTTGGACAGAGCCACGATAGCATAGTTGGTAGTGCACCTGACCCGGCATGTTGTGGGGTGCGGGTCGGTATTCCGCTCGTGGAATTTTTTCAGCACGTCTTCTTTCAAATACTTTCTATTCTATCCTATTCGATATCTTACTCTGATATTTTTCCAATAGTCCAATTTTTTATGTTGAAATAAATCAGGTTACTGAGACATGATTGTGGACATTTTAAAATGGCTGAACCTAAGCCCTGTTCCTAAAAAGTGAGGATACGAGTCAGCGTCACAACGAAAGTAAGACATTGATGGACGAGTTCCTGTTAGATTTTAGAGGCATCCAAGATTTTATTGCTGCAGCTTTTATTAGGTATTATCATCATCACTAGCTCATTTTATGTCACCACTGGGGCACGAGCTTTCCATAAGGATGGTTAGGGAGAAAGGGTCATAAGTGACCACGCGGGTCCAGTGCGGATTGGTGGTTGTTGGACTACTAATGCAGCCGGGACCAACGGCTTTACGAGCCTTCCGAACCACGGAGAAGCCATGATGATAAATTTTATTGTTGGTCACCCATCCGATAACCGGCCTCTGTGAAAGTTGCTCCTCATATTTTCTTATGTATGCAAATAGGTTAATACTTAAACTACAAAAACACAAATGTTGATAAAAATTCCAAGAGCAGGATTTGAACCTGCACCCTTCTGACATTTAAACATTTTATAATAGCTTGCCTACTTCTTAACTGATCTTTAGTATTTGTAAAAGTATTATGATCGGATGTTAATGACGGTAGTTGTTGATATTGAATGGGCGTCTTTGGCTTTTAAAATAAAAAGTAAAGAGAAATAATAAATTGATCCACAAAAAAATAGTAGGCTAGCACCTAAAATGGTAAGTTAGCATCTAAATAGTAGTTTAGGTGCTCACTTTGTATTTTTAGGTGCTAACTTAGTATTTTTGTGGGTTAGGTTAGGTTAGTTTGGTGATCGATTAAATACAACCCAAAAGTAAATAGTGTTGCATAATTTCAGCGGGCTGGTTAGAACCACGATAGCTCAATTGGAAGAGCATCTGACCCGGTATGTCAGAAGGGTGCAGGTTCAAATCCTGCTCGTGGAAATTTTTTCAACATTTGTGTTTTTGTAATTTTTTTCGCAACAAAATTTTCTAAAATTTTGCGTAAAGTTTATAAAAGTATAAATATGAACACTGAAATAAATGACGCTTTATTTTGTTATTTTTAATCCCAACGTTTTATCTATTTTCCCCGACGTGTCACCGTTAAACAACTTTAAGTACGGCTTTCACTTTGCACCAGTCGTACATACCGGGGATGCGATGTGCAAAACTTACGTCTACCCAGCAATGCTTGCCGCAAACTCAAACAAAACTTACAACGGTGTATAACCCTAGGAAGTAGTGTTGCGAGCAAACAAGCTATCGATACTATCGTTAGTTCGAATATTACTTACTCGCACTATAAAATAATAAAATTTAAAATTATTGTATTAAGATAAATCCTTACATTACAACTTACTGACAAACAACTTTACAACAAGAACAACATCACTATCGCTAGTTTTATCAATAGTATCGACACGTGACAATACTATTTGAAAAACTAGCTACATTGTAAGTGATTTTCGAGACCAACATATAATTATAATCAAATTGTTTATTGCCTAAAAAATTACCAAATAATATTATTTGAAACTAAAATAAAAAAGAGTAGCTGACTTCTGATGCCAAAAGGAATAGCTTAGCTCTCTGAGAGTTCCTCAGCGCTAGGTTTAGCGGTTCCCCCTTTTCCTTAAAATGCAGAGCAGATACTAATTAGTTAAATGACGACCGCCGTAGCCGAGTGGCTTGCACGCCGGACTTTGGGCGGCGCTAACTCTAAGGTTCCAGGTTAGATATTGTGTCGGGTTAGGGTGGTTGTGGTACCGTCGTTGTTTCTGATTTCCATAAAACGAGTGCTTTAGCAAGTTTCTCACTTACCTTGGTATCAGAACAATGTATGTAATGTTGTCTAATGTAAGTTTTTTATTCGATGGAAGGCTATCGATAGTTTCACAACACTACTAACAAGTTGTGGCGTGTCCTTGATGAAATCGCGGGAGAGCATCAACTCAAATATTTTCTTTGTATGTTGTGTGTAAACTGTAAACAGCTCGTTGGCTGTTGCGTTCCGTCTGTCGATGCATCGGGAATCGTTGTGTTTTATTGATAGTTTATTTTCAAATGATATGGCAACCATCTTTAATAAATATGTTTTATGGAAATATTTACGACATGTATTTTTTTAATTAAGTTTACACATTGTAATGAAAAATCTTTTATGCTTATTATATATTGACTCTTAACCCTACAGTGGTCGCGCCCCCAAAAGTCACACAACTGGTCGCGCGGATTACATATGTAGTCCGTTTTAGTTTCAGGTTTTTTTTTAAATAAAATTCATTTTTATGCCATTTTCTTTATTAATATTTTGAGAAAACTTATCTACTACTCAATATAAACTGAAAAGAATCTCAAAATCAACATAATTTTTCTAAAAACCTACAAAAACATAAACTTCTTATAAATTGTCTTTTAATAATCACTTTGGATAATATGAGACAAAAAATGAATATTACTTATATTTATTCATTATTTTCTAAACATGAATCGCACACATAAATCTAGAATGATCCGGACAAATGTGTTTGCTGGTCACATTTTTGAAGCCAATTCTGGATTTGGGGCCCTTTTCTCGAATCCAATTTTTTTCTACAAAATCACAATAAAAATTATACTTTTCAATTACTCTTAGTCGATATAATATCAATACGTAACAAAACAACACAAATCAATATAATGCACTACAAACAATACAACTACCTTCAAAATGTAAAATTAGTTTGGAAAAAAATACTTACGTAATAGGTCGCGCGGATTACGTATGTAGACCGCGCGCTTTCACACCCTCTCCCGAAACAATCACCCGTCGCCTATGCGCGAGCGCAACTGAGTGGGGGCGGAAACTATCGAGCTTAAAGTACATGGAGTCTGAGCTAACAAATTTGAACCGTCTGCGAAATATTCAGTTTTTTACCACCCTGGATTACATATGTAATCCACGCGACCACTGCAGGGTTAACAGGGTCCGTGGTCACAGGGAGACTGAGGTGTTGGTCGTTATTAATTCGTAACTTGCATGCCGTTTTTTTTTATTTTAATCAGGTGCTTTTCTTTTCACGTATAAATAGTTTATCGTACAGTGAATCTTCTTGCACTTGAACCTGCTTCGTGAAGTTGTTAAGACCGATGATTCAAAAATGTTTGTAAGCATCAACGGCTATCGGGAAGTTTGTCTTAATGGCTCCAGCAGCGTTAGTTTGTGTGTGTCTCTTTCAATATTTATATATATATTTATACATACATCTGTCGGGTAAGCACAGTGCCTTAATCTCACCTGAGGCACTGGATCATATCTAGCTGTCATAACATATCAAAGCTACAAATATTGAAGTTTTGGTGACATATTAAGATAATACCCTGGTAGCTATCCAGGCGGACGAACAAGCCCTACCACCGATCAAACCGAGTATACAAACATATACCCCCGCCGGGAATCGAACCCGGGACCTCTGGTTCCGAGACTGGCTCTAGGGCCTAGTGTCTACCACTAGACCCCAGAGGTCGTTAAAGTCTGTCTGCCAGTGGCATTGTGTGTGCAGTACCTTTCGTTCTATATGACGTATGTTTGTGTTCTATTTTGTCTAGAGATGCCTCTATTCATAGTTTAAAAGAAAGTCCCCAGGACGCGTATGTTTGTCTGTTAGTACGGGCTAATCTCAGGAACCATTGCACGGATTTTTTTGCGGTTTTTTTAATATATAGAGCGTCTTTCGAGGGTGGTTTACAAAACACAAGTGAAGCCAGGTGGGGTCGCTAGTGACAAATTCATTAATGAAACGGGGCACTCGTCGTAGTCTGGCTCTCTCATCAACTTAATTTTTTTTTTGAGAGATTTTGCTGATTTCCTCAGACGGCATTTTCAGCTTCACCGGGCTTTTTTGGCAGCGGCGCCGGCGAGAAACTTAAAGGTTTTCTAGAAAGAAAGGCATCACGCACTATTGCGTGTCCCCGTGTTCTACTAGATTCTCCGAGGGGTTCCGATCGGACCTATGTACAGACATGTACCTGGTACAGAGAGCGTGTGAACCGGCTCGTCGTACCCTTGTTCTACGAGTACGGTGTCTTGGGCCTTAACTGATGTGCATATTTAGTGTATTCTGTAAATGTGTAGTGGCATTTAGAGGATCGGGCGGGGAACTTACAACAACTAGAGCAATGTATAGGAAGTAAAATATATGTCGGCGGCTAGGTTGGTTTGTAGGTAAGACGTTCGAGCCCGAGCAAACTCAGATTCGTCGATAACACAGTTCATCTTTGATCTTCAAAATAAAAGCGCAGTCATATTCCTTACAGTCACTTTAATGTTATTTTAACATCACAATTGAATAATTTAGAAACAGTTACCCGATGCAAATGGATTTTAGATACGAAGTGACTCTCCGACCGCTTCCGTTCTAAAAAGGTCCCAAGTACGTTGTCGCGCTAACTAACGTTGACGTTTCGCGTACCATAGAGCATAGGCTGCATAGACCACACTCAAATATAGACTATACTTGTCGTTTCTAAGCGATGCTAGCGCCATGTCTCCGACATATAAATGATGTAGTGTTAGTGCCTACACTTCGAATGTCATTGGTAATAAATCTACCGGCTATCGTGGTCCGTGAGTTTTTCGAGTTCATACCAATGGAAGATTTACTACACTTTTGCGTATTCAATGAGAAAATTCCTCGGGTATGATTTATTGCGTGGTCTCCCTACCTGAGTTATAATGCGGTTGCGTTTTGAACTGAGTAGGTGTTCGTATCAGAAGTGAGGATGTTTGTAGAAAACTATTTTTTTTTCAAATAACTATTACTTTAAAAGTTAACGTTAAATCTTAATACTTAGTAAAGTAAAGTAAACAGCCTATAACAGTCCCACTGATGGGCAAAAGTCTCCATCATTGAAATCAAATCATCGCTACAATTGATGGATAATGGTTTAATCACCACGCTTGCCAAATAAGGGTTGGTAATCACAAACCCGGGCTATGCATCGAAAAATTCGAATTATATTTTGCCCGTCCTGGGAATTGAACCCGATACCTTCAGGTCGATATCCGGTCGATACTCGGCCATCCTAATCTTTAAGTAATAGATATTCATATTAATAATTTATGTCATATAGCAAAACCATTAAAGTTTTAGTTTTACTCGTAGTATGAGGCTGTGAGCGATCGCAGATGATAATAAAATAAAATAAATCAGCGAACTCTCGAAATTATACAATTGAAACTCTTCAACGAAATAGTAAAGAATATTACACAGACCTACCTACATATTTATTGCGTACAATTGGAGTTAAAGATATTAAGACTTTTTTGTTTGATAAAATTTTAAGTAATACAGTTGTTTAAATAGTACAACATAAACTTTTACGTTTTCCATGTACTACGAAAAACAAAAACAAACAAGAATATTACAGATAGGTATCAAACACGTCGAATACATTTAGCATAGATGTATGTTATGTATAGATGTATGTAGTTATATGTGTGTGTGTGTATTATTGTGTTGTGTTGTGTGAAAGTGCGTATTGTCACTTACAATAAATTGAAATGGAGACTAAACAGTACACTCTCGTGAAATAAAAAAAGGCTTGTGTTTAAACGCCTACCAAAAATGTATCAATTCTACTACCAATAAAATTCGAAACGCTTACGAAAACGGATAAATGGTCATCAAATTGTTTCCTAATATATTATAAAAAGGATACTATTTATACTTTTATTAAATGGAATATATGAATACCTTTTAACTGCATTTCAGACCAAATATGTTGTTTTGTCACCAAATAGATAACACCAACATTTTATGCCTCGAGTTGCAATTTGGTAATTTTGCTTTTTGTTGTCTAATAAAGAAATAACCTCAAAATTAAAGACAATCGCTACGCTGCGTTTCGCGATTCTAACCTATCACGTGACCTACAGGAGTTGGGCAGCTAGTATCCTCAATCATTTGAATAGTAGTGTTAAAATTTGGTGAGCATTTATCCATTTTGGGAAGCAAAAATAATATTTGTATAGTCATTTAATTTATTTGGTACTTAGGTTTAGGGTCTAAAAAATATTTCTGGTGAGCGTTTAAATTATACCCATAAAAAAATATGTGTATTTTTCTCTTGATTTCAATGACTTAGCTTTTGCCCAGCATTTGGACAGTAGGCAAAGGCATAGGCATAGTACCGATATTTACTTCTACAGCTTTTTTTCTTAGTGCCATCTTTTTATCTTTACTGCATTGCACACTTTCTGCGGACGCACCAACACTTGATAAGGACCATTTTATAGGGTGCCAACAACACGGCTTATCACAGTTTTTATTGGCATCCCATTACCGACGCAGATAAACCTAACCAACCATAAATTGTAATGGTCCGCCATCCCATTTATCAGGAGGATCGTTATTGAATCCCACAGTTCCGTGCAAACGGGCGACTTTGATGCGCGTTGATTGTAGATGTCTTGTTTGACAGTAGTAAAATAATAAAGACATATAAAAAATATTAAACCGTGTTAATAGCTATTTTGTGAGTTATGTGTTTGGTATATATCGAAACCATCAATATACCGATGACAGTGAGAGCTAATAACAGTTCTAGCATCCAACGTCTAAAAGTCAACATAAGAGGGCGTTTTCGAGACGCAAGCCTATTTTTCTTCATATATTACGAAACGCTGCACTACAATCTGTCAAGGGTGTTACGTGTGGCGCCATCTATTATATATAGGAGCTCAAACTTAAATATCAATTTGAACTGTCAGACAAAGTCATTAGTTTTTATGTAACAACTTTTAGTGGTCTTAAAATAAACAAAATAAATAAAAAATACATAAATAAGTGACGGTTGGTCATTCATTCGGAAGCTAGACGTGCGTACCGATCAAATAACGTAAAATATTGTTGATTTAAACTCTGAAGAAAATCATCCGGTATCACCTAATATTTCTGTAAAGTCGCCCGTCTGCACAGCCCTACATAATCCGCGCTGAATCGCTTGTCCGCAACAGTAAGGGGGCGTCAGTAATCCGAGACGAGAGCTTATTTATCTTGAAATATTACGAAACACCGCACTACAATCTGTCAGTAGCGTTACGTGACTTGTGTGGTGATGGGATTCTCACCCTTATTGTATTGTAATACGTTCGTAAAATGACCTGAGGTGATCGCCTAATTGATCATATTGAGTATAATTGAGAGAAGCTCGATGGCGCAGTTAACGCCAGGTCTGCGATTGCTGAAATTAAGTAACTTTCGCAAAGGCCGGTCATCAGATACGTGACTGAAAAATATCATCCCGAGATCCTCCTTGATTTGGAAGGCACGTAAAGCCGTTGGTCCCAGCTTGCATTAGCAGTCGCTAACGACCACCAATCCGCACTTGTGGTTTATAGCCCGTTCTCCTTATCCATCCATAGGGGAGGCTACTGTCCCAGCAGTGGACATAATATAAACTGGTGATTGAAGTAGATAGAGAAAATTGTTTTTTTTACTCTTTTAAATTGGGTAAAGCTGTGATTGTGAGTAGCAGTGCTCTCTTTATTAATATTAATCTGGACACTTACGGAAGATCTGCGTAGTGTGCAGCGATTACTAAAATTGATAACATTTTCCCGCATTCGGCTGTGTCTTACAGCCATATACATATCACTTGATAGTCCAAAATCGGATTCTCACCTTGGACGAATTCCAAATCGCGATATCCAACGCGAACTGAGCCGCCTTATCTTCTTGCCAAATTACAGTATAACAGGTTTAATTATCTTAGTTACAACGAGATCAATTCCCTCAATCACCCACTGAAACTCGGCCAGACAGTCGTTGAAATAATTTTCTAATCCAACTGGGAATTGCAAAAGTTAAAGCAGAGGTCGTTTAGCTGGTGACCGAATTGTGAAAATTTTGTATTGGCTAATTGCGACCTTTTGCCAGTTACTTTTTGAGGGCGAAGTTTGACTCCTGTGGTAACCAGTAGTAGTGCAAACGACCCCTCCCAATACCACTACACACTCAGATACATTGCACATGCTAATTTAAGTTTAAGAAATCCGATCAGAACCCGTCAGAGAATCAAGTATGGAACGGGGACTCGTTTGCGTGATGCCATTCCCTCTAGCGCACCTCTGACGGTGTTTCGATAACACGGCTTGAGAGTTTCTCACTGTCCTCAAAAAAGTCCGGTGATGCTAAAAATCAGCAAACTCCCTCCAAAAAGTACCACAAAATGTATTTTGTGGTACTTTACTCTTTAGAGTACCTAGAAAGTAAGCTATATACATATATGAAAAATGAAATGATATGAAAAATTATTTATTTAGTGTCACACAGTAATACATGAAGTAAAATAAAATAAAAAAGAATTAAAGAATGCAAAGTGACCCAAAAAAAAGTATCCACTCAGCATTTGTCAGAACACCAAAAGTGTCCCGGCGTTGATCTTCCGTAGAAACCTAGAAAAGAGGACACCAGAAAACAACAAACAAGAGAAACAAAATGTACCTACTATACTACTATAATTAATCATCATCATCATTATCATCATCATCATCATCATCATCAGCTCATTTTATGTCCCCACTGCTGGGGCACGAGCCTTCCTATGGATTTAAAAGGAGAACGGACCATAAACCACCACGCGGGCCCAGTGCGGATTGGTGGTTGTTAACGACTGCTAATGCAGCCGGGACCAACTGCTTTACGTGCCTTCCGAAACACGGAGGAGCTCGAGATGATAAATTTATGGTCACCTATCCGAGGACCGGCCTTTGCAAAAGGTGCTTAACTTCAGCACTCGCAGACCGGGCGAGATAACCACTGCGCCATCGAGCTCCTCTTACACTATAATTAATAATTATCACGATTATGCAACCATGCTTATCGAAGTAGGTAGTTAGTAACCTATTACAGACAATCGTACCGTCTTGTGCGTCAAATTAGTGAATTGTAATTAATTAATCAATAAAAATATCAGCTACAATGGTGATAATTTAGATATTAGGGCACAGACTTGAGTGGTACCAAGAAAAGACAGACACAGTAGAAGTCAACTAATTAGCTTCTGCCTTTCTAAAAGACATTGTTTAAATTTTATTTTAAAGGATTTGGAGGTGATATCGCGTGATGTCATATCGCACTCAAGCAACGCACACAATCTATTGTTGGTCTACCTCTTGCACCGACATAGAGATGGTCTTCTATGTGTGCGTTGTTTCACGCGTTTGTATGAAGCTACCTACCTCTACCTTTTGCAGTCTCCTTATTTTGTGGCAGTACATAGACCCGGTTCTGACGCGTTATACCAGGTACAGATATTTGTGTCTGGGCGTTTGATCCCTTCCACGTAACACGGCCAACTTGAGCCGAGGTCTATGTATTGGTTGCCTTTCTTGATTTGATTTGATCATTCCTTTTGCACAGATTTAGTTGTAACGCCTGAAAGTTCTTTATTGTTATTCCTGTAAAATATAATGTATCCAGGTTCGACTTTGTGGGGCAACAATATACTCAGGGAAAAGTCGCGTACATATAGGTAACTGGTGTTATAAAAATTACGCTTTTCTTTGTATATGTTTCCGAGTAAGTATAAGCCAGGCCGGTGAGCGTCCCCGGCATATTCCCAACACATCTATACGGGCACTCGAGATACTCACTTGATAAACTTCGTAAACACACAAAATATGATGAACCGCAGAATGACATCAAGGGCGGGAGCTTGGGTTCTCCCAAAGGAGTCGAAACGCGCTATACGCACACTGCCTATCACATATTGTAGTTCCTGCCGTCCAACTAAACTTGAACCGTTATCCTCCAACGTTGGTAATGAAAGAGGAGACCAGAATAATTCGGTAACATCACCCTTTTTAAATTCGGTGTACATAACATTTGCCCATCGAAATATTTTATGAAAGATACGAAGTAGATCTGATATTCAGATGAGCTTATGAAGTATTATCATATTTAGTTTGTCTAGGGTGTGAATATTATCGGCTTGGTGCATCGTTTAGGGATTCGTTTTTCGATTTTAAGCGTCGCAACTAGTCTAAGTAATTTTAGAGAATGCAACATTTACAAATTTTGAAAGACATGCAGAAATAAAACAATATAAAAATTACCCATAACAACGAATAACAAAACTTGTATACCAAACGGGTATTTAATACCTTTGTTGAATAAAAATAATTTGTACCTTATCTTTATTTATAGACACAGTTCCGCAACAATAATTATTACTTACAACTATTTTATAATTTTTCATCATAAGTACCTACTTTATATTTTCAAAATTATTATTTTTAATCAAAAGTAACGTTATCAATATGTCCCGCATAATTCCTAAGTCATATGAAAATCTCATAAGTCTAGAAGAATAGATTAGGAAAAAAATAACAAGGCTGCGCCAAAAATCCTTCAGACAAAATCTACCCTCCCTTACAATTTCAGACTATTCTACATTTACCGGTATTTAAGAATCTCTCTATAGCATTAATCAAAATTGGTTTAAGACGATAGTGCTTTTCAACCACCACACACCTTTGAAGACTAATGTACACTAACCAATAATTCACGCAATTAAAACGAACTAATTAACAACCCAAGGCATCGATACTCCCCGAAAAAGGAACAACTGTTACTATTGTAAACTTGCGGGCGAAAACGAATTCTACGACCTTAGTTATAGGAGTGAAATTCTTGCTCCAAGCTCGACAGTTCTAATCCTTTGAGTTAGAAGCTGTATTCGGTCTAATGTAAAGCTTGATAGCTACACGTAAGGTCCAAAATTCTCTACCTTGAGTTAGGTGTTACAGAAACCACAATCAATCTGTTACAAGTGATGAACACCTGGTGGTGGAATTCTATCCAGAATCCATTTTATGTGCAATAATCAAACGATTTGCCGAATTTACCCCATGGTCATGGGATATCATTTATTTACGCAGTCAAAGTCGTAAGTGGTATCTAGATATAAATATGGTTTTGGCAGTTGTGATAGCACACTTTCATTTAAATAAAATTTTCAAATTTGACTAGTAGTAAGTAAGATCCATTATTTCGTTATTCATACATACATACATACATACATACATACATACATACATACATACATACATACATACATACATACATACATACATACATACATACATACATACATACATACATACATACATACATACATACATACATACATACATACATGAACATCAAAATCACAAAAATTTTAGTAAACTCGCCGTTAGTGACCCATTAGTTATTTCATTATTTGAATCGTTAAAATATTTCACTAATTGTTTTGTTTTAAAGCAAAAAGTTTGGCGCAGCGATTCGAATTTTAATAAAAAGCTGGTGTAACGTAAAATAGTTTGGAATTGAAATAGGTTTTGTACTTTTCAATAATTCCCACAAAATGATTTTAAACTGCTGCTTCTGCGGTATCGAAAGTATTTTTAAAAATGCGTTTAGTGTAATGGTTAGCTGTCCAGACTGTAGTACACGCTTGCGGGTTCGCAGTCTGCGAGGTGCATTGTGTTTATATACTTATGCATAAATAAGTGTGTTGACATCTTCATCTTCGTTCTTTAAGTTTATTAAGGGCGGAATTTCAAAAATTTACGTGTTTTTAAGTCACTGGTGCTAGGAGCTGAATAGATCATATACATTAAAAGGACTAGTGTAGGTTAGCTTGATCCTTTCACAAGGTCATGGTTGTCTTGAAATTTGAAACAAATACCCAGAAACTGCATAAACAATACGTAAAAGTAATAATATCTAAAAACTTATTTCTTCAGAAACTTTGTAAATATAGCACAAATGAAACAATGATCCGACATCAAAATGTTTGTATTGATATTCCGCAGGCCACTGTTGTCTTATTTTTCAATTAAAAAATATGAATATAAAATATTAAGACTTTTATTATTTATTACCCAAACGCCTAGGATTTTACAAAAGTAAACATTGCTCTAATTAAATCACCAGCCTACTCTATACAGATATTAGTGTGCGTGCGTATTCGTAGTCGTGCCCCGTTGTCACACCACTGCCACGCGCCGCTCGCTCGCTATCATAAAGAAACTTGAAACTCGCAGTTTTGCGTCCGCGCTGCACCCCCTTAAACAACAGGTACTTTGTAGATGTGCCTCGGTGCCCGAGTGACAAAGCGCTCTGCCCGATACCGGAGCCCGATAAGGCAGGTTCAATTCCCAGTTCGGGCAAAGTGTGTTTCGGATTTTTCGAAGCATAGCCCGGGTTTGTGATCACCAACCCGCATTTGACAAGCGTGGTGATTAAGCCATTACCCATCAATTGTAATGATGAGTTGATTTCAATGAAGTAGGCCTTGCCCGACAGTGGGATAGTTACAGGCTATTTATTTAGGTATAAGGAGATCGATGGCGCAGTGGTTAACGCGCCTGGTCTGCGAGTGCTGAGGTAAAGCAACTTTCGAAAAGGCCGGTCATCTGATGGGTAACCAAAAATTTATCATCTAGAGCTCCTCCGTGCTTCGTAAGGCACGTAAAGCCGTTGGTCCCGGCTGCATTAGCAGTCGTTAACAACCACCAATCCGCACTGGGCCCGCGTGGTGGTTTATGGCCCGTTCTCCCTACCCATCCGTAGAGAAGGCTCGTGCCCTTGCAGTGGGGACGTATATGAGCTGGCGATGATGATTTACTTAGGTACTACTTTGTACTTAGTTAACATAATATCGGATATTTCAGATATAAAGCTGAAAACTATACCACAACGCAACAATCTATTCCGTCAGAGCTGAACATAACAGCGGTAACTCTCTATTTATCTCCACAATTTTTATTTCTCCGGAAATATAAACGACTTCCCCAGTTGCCAGAGTTAAGAGCCTTTCACATTACGGTATCCCATACACACTTTAAAGCTTTCACGTTCTTTCAAACCAATAAGCTGATTAAATTAAAGCTTTCAATGCTTAAGTAAAAATACTAAGATGTTGACAGTTAAAAGAAAACATAAAAAATAGTTTTTATAATTTATTATATACGATTTACTCACTCAGCGTGCGATGGAGCGAGCTATGCTTGAGATTTCTTTGGCGGATAGAATCCGCAACGAAGTTATTCGACAGAGAATTAGACATATTATATATATATATATATATATTAGTCAGCGACAACACTCGCGGAATCAGCAACATGAAGTGGATGTGGGCCGGTCATGTCTACCGACGAAGGAGCGTCGATCGTTGGAGCAGACATGTCCTAGAGTGGAGACCGCGTTTAGGCAAACGCAGTGTAGGGCGCCCTGCGGTGCGGTGACCGTCAACTTGAAGAAGATGGCGGGTAGAAGGGTGCCGACTGCATAAGACCGGTATGGTTGGCGCTCTTTAGGGTAGGCTACCTTCAGCAGTGGAGGGCAATAGGCTGAAGAGATGGAAAGTTTCAAACTTTTCTTGTAAAATGTATTCTCAAATTTAAAAAAGACAAAGTGTTGAAAAAAATTCACGAGTGGGATGTATTGTATTGAGCAATTTTAGATGTTTTCCCAATTTTTTAAAGTCTATCAAATCTGTCAAGATTTCTGTATTTCCCTTAAGCATAGCTTCAACAAAGTGGACCGACGATCTGGTGAAAGTCGTGGGAAGCCATTGGATGCAAGCAGCACAAAACCGGTCGTCCCCGTGCGTTTAAAATAGCGCTAATAAAACCGATTCATAAGTCAGGTGAAAAGGATTGTGTTAACAATTTTAGGCCAATCTCAGTTCTAACAGCATTGTCTAAAGTTCTCGAACGTCTCATGAACAAGCGCTTAACATCTTTCCTGGAAACAAATAATCTTCTCTCGACGTCACAGTACGGATTCCGAGCTGGCAAGTCGACTAATGATGCTGTGCACGAATTGACAAACTCTATTATAGCTAGCTTGGATAAAAAAAAGAAGTGTCTCACTATATTCCTTGATCTAGCCAAGGCCTTTGACACCGTTTCCATTCCACATCTGTTAAAGAAGCTGGAGGAACTGGGTGTAAGAGGCCTTCCCCTGAGTTTGTTTGAGGATTATTTGACCAATCGTAAACACCGCGTCAAAATTGATCATTGGATCAGTGAGGAGCAAACGGTGGACTTTGGCTTGCCGCAGGGAAGTATAAATGGTCCCACTCTGTTCCTTGCTTACGTGAATGGCCTCTGTAATATGCAACTCCACAAAGGCAAATTGCTTGCATTCGCTGACGATACAGCTCTCTTTTTCAGTGGCGATAGCTGGGAGGAAGTTTTCAGCAATGCTCAGACTGGCTTTAGTAAAGTGTGTGCTTGGCTACATAACAATGTATTGACCCTTAATATATCGAAGACCAAATACATTGCATTCGCGCATAGATCCAATCAGCTCCCCTTATCATCCCTTTCAATCACGGCCCACTCATGTCGTTCGGGTACCGTTTGTTGTAACTGCCCTTCCCTCCAAAGAACTGACGCTGTAAAATACCTTGGCATTACCATAGACCAAACACTCTCATTTAAACCGCATATCAATGTCCTTGTTACTCGGTTGCGGAAGTTAATTTATATATTTAAAACCTTAAGATACGTAGCTGACCGCAAGACAATAAAAATGGTCTACTACGCGCTCTGCCAATCTTCGGTTCAGTACTGCATCACGTCTTGGGGTGGTGCACCAAAAACTCATCTCCTCCTCCTTGAGAGAGCTCAGAGAGCTGTACTAAAGGTGGGAGCTGGTCTTCCATATCGCTTCCCTACAACTGCGCTTTATAAGGACTGGGAAGTGCTGACAGTAAGGCAAATTTTTATACTGCAGACTGCCATGAAAAAGCACTCTCAATTGTCGTACGATCCCAAACTAATGGATGACAAGCGAAGGAAGGCTAATGTCTGTCCTACACCACTATTCCACACAAGCCACTCTCATCATTTCTTTTGCTTCTTCGGCTCCTTCTTATATAATAAAATAAATAATCTATTAACTGTCTATCCCCTTCATAAACTTAACTGTAAACGCACAATCGCAAACTGGCTCATGACATTAACTTATGAGGAAACCGAAGACTTAATTAAACCAAAGGTGTAACTGCTGCTATAATCATACCCCTTCTCTCTCTAAGGTTTTATTGCATTATAATAATATGTGCACTACACTAAGTATTAACACACGAACACATGCATTCATTCATTCACTCTTACACACTCACTCCTTTACACAATATACAATATCTCTCACTCAGGGGCTTGCAACATCATTTATTTCATGTATTTGTTTATTTGTTATAGTATTAATAAGTTAGCTCATATAGTTATAGTTAACTCGAAGTCCGTGGAATAGGGCCTGGTGACCTGTGGCTTACGGGTTTTTTTTTCAAACCTATCGCAAGCACCAGTCTCTCACAAGGGATACTTATGGGTTCTATTTACTTTGTATGTGTCATTTTTATTTTTATTTCTTTATCCTACGTATTTTTTTATACCTATACCTTGTGATGAGAAATAAATAAATTTTGATTTGATTTGATTTGATTTTGTAGATCCTTAGGGAAGGCCCTGTCCAGCAGTGGACGTCTTTTGGCTGAGATTATGATGATGATAGAGAGTTTCATTAAAGTCGTTTTTTGGATTAAAAAGTTAAAGTTTTGAAGCTTGTATGGTATACGGTAATGTGAAACGCCTCTTAGGATTATAGTAAAGTGTATTGCAATTTATATCATTCACACAAGCAACGGTAGTTCCGTTGCACGCATCGTTTGTCCGGCTGGCGACCGCACAAAATAAAACACGAAACCAAATGAAGCGAATACTTGCTAGGTTTTGTCGGGTCAACCGTTTAATTTCAAACAATAAGGGCATGTGAAATATTTTCTGCACAATGCCGCGCCAAAAGAATTCTTTGGACATAGCGTTGTGATAATCATGTCGCGTAAAAATGCCATGTGGCTTTTTGAATGCAGGGACTTTGTTGTGTTGTATATAACGTTATGTACAACCGTGTTATATTGCTCCATGACTGATGAATTTGTATGCTTTTAACAAACGGCTACACGCCTGCTTTTCGTAATTTTCTTTATCTCTTTGAACTAAATCAACGTCTGTGACAAACTGTACTTTTGGTAAAACAAAGTTGTCACAATTCGGTCACCTACGCTACGTGACCTTTACTATACACCTTCATTTCCCAGTTGGATTAGAAAGTTATGGCAATGGCTGTCTGACTGAGTTTCAGAAGGTGATTGATGTCAGTGGTTCTATTGTACTATACATTTCTAAATTTATTGAAGTATTCTAAGGACTTCACATTTCACTAAAACATTTAGTCTTTTTGACCAGAACTAGAATTATACACGTGACTTCGTCCGCAAGAAGAAATTTTTTTTTAATCAAATAAAATAAAGCCTATGTTACTCGCAAAAAATGTAGCTTTATAACAGTAAAATATTTTTTGGATATGGACCAGCCGTTCCTAAGATTATCCTGCTCAAACAATAAACACACAAAGTCACAAATTTTACCTCTTTATTAATAGTAAATATATAGAAAATATAGAAAGAGATATAGAGAGAAATAGATAGATATATATAGACAAAGAAAGATAAAGATATAGATTAAATAAGTTGACAGTGACAGTGTTTGTCAAAACCATACTTTAACGTTTTGAATTTCCCCTATCATTCCACTCTACCTCTACCCTATGTAGATACATAATTTATTTTGCGTTAACGCATAATGACTTAGGACAAAGGTCTCATATATTGCGCGTTGCGTTGGTGCGTCAAAAGTTTTTGTCTCTCAAAAAACACTTCATATTGCTGAGCGATGAATGACGACTGGCGTGTCGTCGGTGACTGTACATACTTTGACTACTCGAAGTGTAGGAAAATATATTGATTATTTACCTTTTTTGACAAAATAAATAATAGTTATTTGTTATACAAGAGTGCAAAGTTGCTTTTTAACCGCGTGCTCAATTTTGATGACCGAGCAAGCGAAGGATTCTAAAACTGAATTAGAAGCGTTAGCGAGGGAATCAAAAGAGCACGAAGTGAAAAATTTTTGCACTCGAGTGCAAACCATAACTTTTCATCCCACCTCAGCGAGGAAATGACTAAATGCAAAAAAAATACATTTACAATCACAAGATACTTTTATTTCAGTTTAGATATTAACTACTATTTTATGATAGGTAAGTATTACAGAATAATCTTTAAATTATAACAAATAATGCTTAGGTATAATTAATATATATGAATAAGAAAAATTGAAAGTAACGTTGCTACAGTTACTTAAGTTAAGTGTAATATTTTTGTTGTAGGTACTGTAATGTTGGTGTTAGTGACTTGTGTACTGATAAATTCGGCACCATGGAGGTAGAAGTAAATAGGTTTAATGATGTTTTGAATTCACAAACTTAGTGCACACGATGTTCTAAATTCAATTTACTTTATCCTCTAGCGGATAAAAACGGCTTTTGCACTCAGATATCGAAAAGCAAAAATACTCTTTCCGAGATGGGGGGATGAAAAATATATTTTCAAAACCTTTAATTATAGTCAGCAAGTATACATAGCAAATGTGTTGCTAAAATCATTTTATAGTTACCTAGAGACGTAGTGAATAGTATCATGAATGTATGGCTATATTTAGGAGAAAACTACAAATAATTTTTAAAGTCATCATTTAAAACCATCATTGTACCCTTTAAAACGTTACATACATTAAGCTTACTTTGCACTTTCTCAATTAAGTGAACTGAATTGTTATTTTTAATGAATAAATATATTTAAACCGAACCATATCTATTAGTATAAATAACAAAGAAAAACAGTAAAACTTGATAACAGAGTAACAGAAACTAGGTTGAAATAATACTGTTATGTTAATAGGCTTAAACCTTGTAATCAAATAAACATACTCAGACACCCAACAATATTTTATTAGAATATAAATTAATTTGTAGGTTCTGTGTTATTTCAAATTCAATTACATGCTATTTGTTTATGTTTCTCATACAATATTAGATTTAAATAGGTAATGTCATTGTCTATATATTAATACGTGAAGCAAAAACTTTGTAACCGTTTTTACGAAAATTGCGCGGACGGAGGAGTATGAAATTTCGCACACTTATAGTTTTTATAGAGAATGTTCTCCAAATGGTGATATATTTTTAATTATGCATACAAAATACATTAAAACAACAAAAACAACATTACACACATTACCATGTATTTGACACACGTATTGTTTGTCTTTAATCTGTCATCTACATTCTACCGTGAATACAGACAATAGAATTTTAATTGTTTATGGCACTGATCAGTGCTCGCGGCAGATGACAGGGTAACGCGGCCGAGATCTGTCAATGCCAATCCAAACTCACATTCTATCTTTTTTAATTTTTCATTGCTTAGGAATCTTAGGATACACCCGTGCAACCTTGATAAAATTACGGTCGAATTTCTACCACTGGGCGACCACTAGTTTTATAAAATGCCCCAACTGAATAGAATTTAATCCATTTTATTGTACTGTAGTAACCAAGACTCCTTGCTCGGGCATACATGCTGGCAGCCGCCGTGGCCTGAATTCAAACGGTGTAGAATAAAAAGAGATGGAAGAAAAAAGAAGAATATGGCGGACTCGGTGACGGGCCGTGTCAACAATTGATTGTTATTATTTTAATGTGGAAAACAATATAATATTTAAAGCTTTTAAAGCGTTATTATTGAATAAACCACCGGTACCTCAAGTAACGACCCAGCCGGGTGTTACAGTACACAAATACAGACACATTTTATCTAATAAATAATTATGCCAAGATTTGACAATATGGCAGTCTAAATTCCTGTCGTGAAGCAGAATTGTTTGACAAATATGTGTTCTAAATAGTATTTACAGATCCTGTTTTTTAAATTTCTTACTGGTAGGCAGTAGACCTTCATCTCACCTGATGTTAAGTGACGATAAGACCGAAGGTGAAAGCGCCCTTTATCTCAACTACTGAGGCACTGGCTATCTTATTTCTAGCTGTCAGAACCAGGGCTTGGAATACCGGTATTTTCAGACACCGGTAATACAGACTTTGTTATAGTACCGGTACTTCAGTTGGTACCGGTATTAATAATAAATAAATATATAAATATTTCTTTATTAATCCTTCACAAACATTACAAATTAATATACCGGTACTTTACAGATACCGGTTCCAATTAACTTGATACAGTAGATCGGTACTGTATCTACTGTAATGTACTGTAATGTGTAATGTAGTACTGTGTCGAGTATCGACTCGAGTTGGTACCGGTATCGATTATACAGGTATTGACCATTTGATCGGTACAATGCGGGACTTCTAATACTGAGAGCAAATAGTCGTTAACATAAGTACGAGCGAAAGAGCATAGTAATCGAGTCCGGGGTGGCGCCAAGGCTTGATACGAAAAATACCAGTAAATACCGGTATTTTTCATTCGATACCTCGGTATCGGTACCATAATGAATACCGGTATTTTACCTTTAAATGACGGTATATTGATATCGTTATTTAAAGGTAAAAAATACCGATATTTACCGTTATTTACCGGTATCAAGCCCTGGTCGGAACACAACAATACTACAAACATTGATATGTTGATATTATATGGCGACATATTTCGATTAACTGATGGTAGCTAGCCAGGTGGACAAACAAGCCCTACCACTAACCAAACTGAGTACACAAACATGTATCCTGCCTCTGTGGTCTAGTGGTTAAGATCATCGGTTTAGACCCAGAGGTCCCGGGTACGATTCCCAGCGTTTGTACATGTTTGTGTACTCGGTTTGGTTGCTGGTAGGGTTTATTTGCTAGCTAGCACCATCTTATGTAAATGTGTCGCCATATCATCAATGTTTCTAGCGTTGTTGTGTTCCTGCAGCTACGGCCTTATCATCACCTTAACATCAGGTGATGATGAAGGCAAAGTGCTTACTTGTAAGATACAAAAAAAATATCGACTTAATAGAAATATAAATAATCTCATTTAGGTATGTAGGTAAATCAGTGATATTTATTTTGTAAGAAAACAATTTGATACATAAAATATACATGATATGTGATAGTGATGGGCACTTGAGACGGCTATTAGTTCATATAAATATAATATTTCATAATAATAGACACTAATTTGTTTTATTAAGAGACCTAGCACTTTCGTTTTATTCTGCAATCCATTTTTTTAAATAAAATATTGTCTATGATTATTTACAAATAAATTTTACGCAAATATTGTTGCGAACAAATTACAAATTGAAAAAAGACAAAGTGTTGAAAAAATTCCACGAGTGGGATTCGAACCCGCACCCCATGACATGCCGGGTCAGGTGCACTACCAACTATGCTATCGTGGCTAAGTAAGAACATACATATTAAAGACAGCAGTGCGGAACCACCGGATTGATTCGATTCTCAGCCCAGAAATAGTTTGAATGTTTTTAGGGCTACTTTTTAACCCAGAAAACGTCACACTACTTTGGGAGTCAAGAATGGAAAGTGGCCCGGACGGCAGCCAAATACGTAAGTATGTATGATGTGTGTATATGATGAAGTATGTAAAAATGCTAACGAGGCAAAGGTACCTAATAGTAATGTCTAATTACGAGTGATCGGAATAGGTAAAGCAGTTTTTTGTACTTACAAAATCTCCCCTCCCTGTGTGGTGCCGGGGATAAAGAATTGCACCACCCCATATCTTCCCGAGGGTGTCGTAAAAGCCGACTAAGGGATCATTCCAGAGGATGGGCAGCAGCATCTCTCTGAGGTTACTCTTAATCAACTGCGATCGCCAACCCGCCTGCCAAGCGTGACGATTACGGCAAATACCCCTCATGGAGATCCGTGGGGGAGGCCTTTGTCCAGCAGTGGACCTCGTTTGGCTGAGATGACTTGCCATATGTTGCATTAATATGGACATTCCCGAAATATTGTCGATAAACAATTTGAATGCTGTAGAAAGAGACAAAAACAAGTGCGTTCTTCTAGCGGCGGAGCCCGCTATTGTATTCTTTTATTTCCAAAAGCCGTGTTGCGCGGCAAAATCTTGTCTCTCTAAGTTTGACAACGTCGTGGCGCCCACTGCCAATACGTAAGACAAGCCTTATTTTATCATGTTTATAAAAAAAAGTTTCAGTTAGAATCTCGAGTAATGTCCATATTAACATCAACGTTTACGGTCAATGAACCAAAATGGCTCTAACGATTCCGATCACTGCCAATTACACTTTGGATCTTTTAATTTTGACCACACCTTTCTGTTACACGTTGTATAGTTATATCGGAATAAAAATATTTTTTTATATATCCATCCACATTTGAATTGTTAGGTAACATACTATGTACGGCACACCTCCTTCGGGTGTATTGCAATAAATTCACGCGCACATGGTGCCGGAGACATGATGAATTGACATAATATGCCGCCACGGAAAAGCGTAATGTGGTTATAAATAATAATCCTGACAACAAGCGGGAAGGTGCAAATTAGAATTTATAAGAGCAAAATGCAAATGAAAAATCTTATTCTTGCTCAATTGATTTAGTGACGTTAGGTATATCTAAATTTTGGAAAAAAATAGTTTAATTGACGTAACGCCCTAGTGGACTTCTTGGCGGGAAAGTGAAGAGTCAGTTTTGTTTTATTTTCTAAAATTTGTGTTATATTGAATATTAATGTGAAATAATGGTGGATTATTAACCGTTAAGTGTTCGTGAGTGTGCACGAGTGTTGGCAAAATGAAACAAAGGAGTGCAACGTCACTTTTCAAATTCTCTCAAGAAGTCCGCCCGAGGATAAGTCCTCAGGCGGACTTCTTGAGAGAATTTGAGCTTTTCTAAGGAAAAGCCCCAAATCTTTACTGAGATACTCGAGGGGTTGGGGTGGGGGGTATGTATATAATTTCACTTCTCATTTTTATTATCATTCATTATCATCACGCAGGAAAGAAATATTGTTTATTTAAGTAGGTATTATTACTTGTAAGAAAAATTACACTGTTTCATTGGCTAAATGCTTGTGCAAAGCCATTAATAAAATAAAAATCAAAAATAAAAACAGACTATAATAAAGCCAGTGCCACAACCTACTTAAAAAAAACCTTAATCTTTAAAACATAAATTGAAAAATAGATTATTCTCTATTTTCCCTGCTCCGCGCACCTATTTGTTTGTTCAATAACGACCGATTTTGTCTTGCATCGGCAGCCTTGCGCGGTTGTAATGTAAAACGATGGCCGATTTCAAGATACGTCGTTGTTTTATTGAAACTTCAGGTAAGTTTATTGAATTATTTTTAGAATAATAAGGACCGATTTTGTAATAGGTTTATGTTTTAATAAAATTTATCATTATCATCACCTGTTCATTTCTATGTCCCCACTGCTGGGGCACGAGCTTTTCCTATAGATGGATAGGGAGAACGAGCCATAATAAACCACCACGCGGGCCCAAATAGCGTGTAATATTAACATACTTTATAAATATGATTCATAATGTGTCTTTGTACCACTAACAAATGCTGCCAACTACCTATAAGTTTGCTGTCAAAAATCCCAAAATAAGTAACGATAATAATTATTACCCAAACAGCGAGGAAGTTACAATTTCCAAAGCTATCAGTCACCTTAATGAATACCGCTCGTTTCACGCCTTACACACGCGATGAATAAAAATAACCATAATAATACATTATTATTATGAAAGCGCTAATTATCGTGTCCCAAACCGTCGATCCGGCACGCCATTGCCACGGGAACAATATGAACGGATTATCTATGCCATTACTCAGTTGTAATCGCTCGCGAAATAATGGTATGGACACAACAAAAGGTGACTGCAGAAAGTAAGCTTCATACATTCATTCATTCATGAGATCACACCCTTATGCTGTCAACATACCGCCTATACGCACAAAGCGCTTTGCGTCATCATTTTTAATGCGGACAGCTAAAGAGTGGAAAACCCTTCCTGAAACGTACAACCTGGACATTTTCAAGGCAAGGGTGAACAGGCATTATCTAGGCAGGTATGCTACATCCTAGGCCGCATCATCGCTTACCATCAGGCGAGATCGCAGTCAAATACTTGCCTATAAAGAAGTAAAAAAAAAATACATGATGCATATATACAGACAAGGAATTTCGCAACAGCTGCGCTTGGACTGTTTTACCCACCATACATCATACACAGTGTTGCCAGATGCGAAAGTTGAAAATGCGGTAGCGGTTCTTCGCAAACGCGGATTTTCAATAAAAAAAGCGGAATTTCTTATTTCAACATTTTATTGATGTTTTTATATGTTTATTCATACATGGATAAGGGAATTTACAAGTTAAAGTGTAAAAACGCAATATGATCAAGCGTTTTATATATCCTGATTTCCTTGGTAGTAGACAACAGGAAAGAAAGAGCATAGATTTCTTTTTGTTTACTGAGGCAAACGAGCAGGCGGGTCACCTGATAGAAAGTAATCACCGCCGCCCATGGACACCCGCAAAACCAAAGAAATCGCAGATGCGTTGCCGGCCTTGAGGAAGGAGTTGGATCTTGAGGAGGGAAGGAATTGGGAGGGGGGAGGGGTGGGAGATAGGCCTCCGGTACTTTTACTCACCGGACGAAACACAACAGCAACGAGTGCCATTGTTTCACGCCGATATTCTGTCTATTACGCCGGGCGAGCCGGCCCATTTCGTGCTGCAACGCAACATGGCTCTACCATTCAGACAGTGTCACTCATTTAGCACCACCCAGGGGTCACATGTAAGGTCTTCCGGAGACTCCGTGTCCATACGAGTGCGTCATGTATGAAACCTACTTTCTACAGTCCCCTTATTTTGTGGTTGCAAACTGTTGTGAAATTCCTGAGTTTGTCTATGTGTGCGTTGCTCGAGCGCGACATGTATGAAGCTTACCTTCTGCAATCTCCTTATTTTGTGGTACGGATAACTCGACTTCAACATGGAAAGCGACGAATTTTCCATGTTACAATATCTTGCTTTATGAACGCCCTTTGACGTATGCGTGTATTGAGTTCTGTTGGCGGCATTTTCATGGCAGGTTGTAAGATTTATTTTTAATACAATACGGGACAGATAATTTAATATGCCATAAATGTTTTTTTTTTTTGAGAGAGTTTACTTCTGGCTTCAGACGGCCTTTTCAGCTTTACCGAACTTTTTTGGGATATATAAGGAAATAAAAGGGTTCCTCAAGCCGTGTGAATGAAACACCGTCCGAGGGTTTCTAGAAGGACTAGTATCACGCAAGCGTGTGCCCTTTCCCTATTAGATTTTCCAAAGGGTTTGGATCGGAACGGGATAGGTTTTTTTTGAGAGAGTTTGTTGATCATTTTCAGCTTCAACGTGCTTAACAACGTAGCGAATCAACCCGAAGGTGCTTCTTGATGCTATGACTTCGGCTCGGGTTGACCGGGTCTTGGGGCTGGGGAGAAACGCCCAGGTATGTCTCTGAACCTGGTATAGAGCGCGAGGGAACTGGGTCTTCCTACTCTTGTTCTACGAGTACGGTGTCTTGGGCATATGCAAGTGTGCTTGTTTAGTATATCATGTGAATATGTATTGCCATTTTGATCGCAAGGTACTTTTTCACACCTTCTTTAAAGGACTCCATTACACTATTATTATAAATGCGAAAGTTTGTGTGTGTATATTTGTTGCTTCTTCACGCTGCAACGGATAGATGGATTTGGATGAAATTCGTCATACAGACAGTTTATAACTAGGATTAACATATAGGATAGTTTTTATCCCGATATTCTCACGGGAATGAAACTCAAACCCTTTCTCTATATTTGGTTTCACAATTTACTACTTAGGTCTTGGATTTGATGTTGGGAATAGAACCTATTTGGTAGTTTTTATACTTTTTTATTGAAATTTTGACAGAGTTTTGAAACTGTCAAATCGGTACGAAGTCCTCCGGGTCCACTAGTTGTAAAATAAAAAGTATACATATGCTGAGAGAGCATTCCATTTTTGGTGGTGTGACAAAGAAATGATTCACCAAATTTCAATGTTATTTTGCAACCCTGTTTAAAACATGCTTGAACACCTTCATTGGTTTGAAGTTAATAGAAACTTAATGTCGCCTAAAGCAGATCTGATTTCTAGATTTAAGATTCCTGTGCGAGTGGCTCTTAGTGCTTGTTACAAAGTTTCTAACTTGTAAGTCGAAACTGGACAAGTTTGAACGAGGTCGAGATGATGAACAAGTCATTACTTGCAAACTTGCTTGCTGTTCGCGAACTCGCCCCTAAGTACCATTCGGTGTTCTGTACGTTTTTTTTTGTTTTTAAAACTTTCCGTGCATGTAATTTTTCAGTGTATGGAGATATCTGGTAAAAAGTAAGTTTAGTTCAGTTCAGAACTTAGTAAGTAGTCTTCATTATCAAAAGCCTATTTTATGTCCCCACTGCTGGGGCACAAGCCTTCTCTATTGATGGATAGAGAGAACGGGCCATAAACCACCACGCGGGCCGGATTGGTAGTAGTTAACGACTGCAAATGCATCCGGGACCAACGACTTAACGTTCCTTCTGAAGAACGGAGGAGCTCGAGATGATACATTTTTGGTCATCCATCTGATGATCGGTCTTTGCGAATATTGCTTAACCACAGCAATCTCAGACAGGGCGCGTTAACCACTACTCCATCGAGCTCCTTAGTAAAAAGATCTAAACACATTAAAATTTATGAATGCGCTCTCGGTAATGGGTTTATTTATATGTCTTTTGAAGTTTAAAATTGTAGACCACTAGCAACCGGCTGTCACTACGTCTTGATGACTATCAAATCACCACTTTAACTTGTCGCTTTAAGGTTTCATTTCAATAAAAGAGTACTATACCTACTTGTGCCAATGGCACTTTAATTAGCGACCACCTGCTAGTTCTTTCGCATAACACAATAGGCGGTTATACGAGGTGTAAAGAAGCAACTTGCGTGTCTGCGGCTAGCGAGGTACAAAACTGCTCCATGCTGTCCTTATATTTATTATATTTATTGCCATATTACTAAATTATTATTTAAAATTCATTAATACAATTACTTGTTTTATTTTACTAATGGCAACATTGGATTTATGGCGGGTCGATTTCCAGCGCTCTGATTGGTTTCAGCGTCGACCAATCGGAGCTTGGTATTTTCCCGCACTTAGACAGTCAACGACGATTGTTTTTCAATCGGTTGCGCAAGTCTAGTTTGGAACGTTAAGCGAAGTGTATTTCCTGAGAGAAAAATATATTCTACTTAAAAGTGATTTTGCTTTAATTCGATATCCTATCCTGCTAGTAGTAACCTGTTCCAGAGTCAAGTTCACACATCTGGACTCCGTTTCTGCTTAACTTCAAATTGAGTGGAGTAATTTGCCTAAACTTCGATAAAAACAACCATATACTGTGACCCTGAAGAAAGTTCTAGACCATTCTAGAACTATCTAGTCATTCTTCAGTCAGTCGGGGCTTCTCTATAATATCTTTTTTGTTATATTGTTTTCGATATTTAAGTAAATAAAGTATTTGTCCGAAACACACAATTAAAAAAACAATATTTTGAGAAATGCACGTTGACCAACATAACTTTGATGTTAAGAAAAAAAGCTAAAAGATGAGTGATTGAATCAGTGTCAACATTAAAAATTGCTCAATAAAAATCACATTTTACCGATGCATAATAATTATGCATCAGAAGACCCCCTATCTTAACTTTCTTATAGACCATTAAACAAAATAAATTTGTGTTAAAAACCACTGCCTATGTAAAATCTCTCACATCTGTTCCGTTTTTATGTTTGTTTTAATAAGGGGGAGATTGATCTGAATGTTTAATAGCGTTTGAAATTTTCTAAAATTAACTTACAAAAAAAAACCATGATGTAGGTACCTATTTATAATTTTTAAAGTAGGGTGACGTATAGGAATGTGAATGTTGACGATATTATATGAGGATGACGAAATATACCAACCGCTTTATAATAAGCTAAGAACTCTATGAGGAATAACGACAATTTTAGTAGGGAGCAACCTACTAAAATTGTTGTTATGGCCATAGACTTAAGTAATTTACCTAACTACTGGTCTAATGCATTATGATATACGAGAGAGGTAAAAGAAACATCTTAGGATGACCGGAATGAACAAAAGTCGTCACCAAACGCACATCTTTAGAAAATTAAATTTTCGCACGCGAAATTTCAATCCGCGATATTATAAACATAAATTGCTGGGATCAAGACAAATGGCATTGTTTTCCAAATTAAGATTAACAGGGCGACAGTGACTTGGTAAGTGCTGTATCGTTACGTCTACATGACGCTTTACATCATGTAACGATCACATGACGCATGGTCACGACCTTTTGTAGACAGACGAAGCTAGTGGTCTACTGCTAACATTCTGATATATGAAAGAGGCAGTAGAAACATCTCAACTACTGAGTTCATCATCAAATGCACATCTTGACTACATGAGAATTACGTGAAACATGGTCACGACCTTTAGTGAAAGAACAAAGCTAGTGGTTTAATGCTAGCATTATGATATACGAGAGAGGCAGTAGAAACATCTAAACTACTACACAGAGGTCATCATCAAATGCACATCTTGACTACATGACGATTACATGACGCATGGTCACGACCTTCAGTGAAAGGACGTGACTAGTGGTCTAAGGCTAGCATTATTATGAGGCAGTACAAACATCTAAACCACAAAAGTCATCATCAAACGCACGTCTTCAAAAAATTAAATATTCGCAGGCGAAATTTCAATCCCTAAAGTTAAACATAAATTGCTGGGATCAAGACGAATGGCTTTGTTTTCCAAATCAAGATTAACAGGGCGACATTGACTTAGTGAGTGCTGTTTCATTACTTGTGCCCATTGTTTACGTTAGATTAGACTATATAACGCCAACTGTGAATCGTATGAAAGGGAATTATATTCTTTGACTTGTTGTGTGGATTGTGAAATTTACAACTGTGAAATGGGGAGGGAGATCTATTGTATTGTATAGCGCCTTCAACTCTTATGATAGATTAGATACATAATCAAAAAATCTACCAAAATTGAGCCAATATAGTTGAAGGTTAACCCCTAGAAGATGCGATTGTTCTGCCTGATCATCTGGGTCGAGAAAACCTATTCCTTAGGTAGTTTCAAAAACCCTTCCATTGTTGATGGAATCTAGCTTCGCACCTCTACTTTATCCAATGATTATTGACGAGAAAGGTTGCTTATATTTTTGCATACTCGCTACCACGCACTGTCTTCATCACTCAAATCATTATTATCAGGTGGTGTTATGAATATATCCGTAGAAATTGTATTGCTATCATAACGATAACCAGAAGATGAATTCTGGGGTTTACACTCTCAGTCTGTGAGAATCAACCAGAATAGTATTCATTGTAAAATCACTGGCATTCACAAATAATCAATCAATAATTAATTCATAAATTAATGAACCATTAAATATTTTTTCAATTCTTTTACTAAACTGTTCATGGTGCCTCCTTTCCCAGCGCATCCTAAATGCCGCGGTGAAGAAAAATGTACAAATCATACTAAAAAAAATATATAGAGTTATCAAAGTGTAGTTTAAAAGATTAGTTCAAAACATTAAAAAAATCCGCAACAGCAGTAATTTATTAAAAAACATATAAAAGTTATTAAGTACGTACATTTTCCGTAACTGATTTTGGATTTGGACAAAATTTTTCGAATTATTATAAATTTTTCAAAAAGTGAAAACTTTTTTAACATATGGCAAAAATACGTAACAGACGTATAGCTTATAATAAAATAATCAAATTTACTATCGCTTGCTAAATAATTATTATTTTGGTGATAAGGCGCATGGTTATTATGGGTTAAGAATAAATAAAATTATTTCATCAAACTCTTAAGTAAACCTACTCTCCACCTACTGCGGAATCTCCTCCGTACTTCAAAGGACACGTAAAGTAAGTAGTAAACCCGGCTGCATTAACCACCAATTCGCACTGGATCCGCGTGGTGGTTCATAACTCGTTTTGACCGTTTAACCGTGTTGCCATCCATAGGGAAGCACGTGCCCCAGAAGCAAACCAGTAAATCGTCCAAAAAATTTTAAATATTTCATGGTGCATTTGTTTTCCCTTTTTTAAATTCAAGAATCGCACCTGGCCATGACAACTGTCATTTGTTTATCCAACGTTGAAAAATAGAGCTCCTTCAGCTCCAACTGCCATAATAATGTTTCGTTATGCCGCCCCCACTAAGGCAAGCTAAGCATTCTTGATGGAAGCCATAACTTCAACTTCGCAACACTCCCAGGATTATTCATCTCCAGTTTAAATTTAATCAGTAAGATGGATGCTACTCTCTAGTTCGCACCAGGACGGGCATGTTTCAATATCAATTTTCGAATTATTGTGGCACAAAATAATGAGACTGCAGAAGGTAAGCTTCATACATGACGCGCTTGCAATGCAGACAATGATACCTCTCATGGGCCCGGAATCTCGAAACAGCTCGCAACAGTCCCAGCGCAGTTATTGCGAGATTTCGTGTCCGTGAGAGATGTATATTTGTGCTTTATAATATACGTATAAACAAACTAGCGGCCGCCCGCAGTTTCACCCGCGTGGTTCCCGTTCCTGTGGGAATATCGGGATAAAAGTATCCTATGTGGTAATCCAGGTTATAAACTATCAGTATACCGAATTTCATCCAAATCCATCCATCCGTTGCAGCGTGAAGAAGCATCAAATATACACATATACACACAAACTTTCGCATTTATAATATTAGTGTGATGTGATAACGTTATAGTGGCCTTACTATAAAAGCTAGGTATATTGTGCCGCTGACTTTTTTTTCATCAACTGATGAGTAATATTTTTGTAGTACAGACGCCTGCATATCAACCTATCCGAAACTGTCAAATTTCTTCAATACATTTTCAATCTATACTAATATTATAAAGCTAAAGCGTTTTTTGTTTGGTTGAACGCGCTAATCTCAAGAACTACTGTTCGAATTGAAAAAATATTTTTGTGTTTACTATAAAGCTGAAGGGTTGATTTGTTTGGTTGAACGCGCTAATCTAAGGAACTACTGGTTCGAATTGAAAAATTATTTATGTGTTGAATAGTCCTTTTATTGAGGAAGGCTATAAGCGATATTACATCACGCTATGACTAATAGGAAATGAGAAGCAATGGTAAATGTTGCAAAAACGTTTGATGTTGAAAATATTTACGCGGGTGAAACCACCGCGGGGCACAGCTAGTTATATAATTATAGGCATAAAGTTCAAAGTTCATTGAGGAAATTTGACAGTTTTTGGTAGGTTGACGTGCGTGTGTACATTATTTGCATGAATGCCCAACCGTTTGGCCAGCATACGCCACTACCGCAATTTTCTTCAGACTTAATTTACAAAATTTTGAAAGCTAAAGTCCGAGCGCAGCTGCAGCGAGATTCCGTGTGCGTCGGAGGTGTAATTGTATGCGTTACATGCGCCTCATGAATGAAGTTTACCTTCTGCAAGCTCCTTATTTTGTGGTTGCGGCCAGACAAAGCACACCGGATAATTTCAAGTTCCCTTAAAGTTATACTTTAACAAAGACGGAACGGAATTGGGTTTTCGGTGTTTCTGGCTGTTGGAAACAAGAGATCTCTTCTTTAGTTCCTTTTAATTTGTAGACGCTTCGGAGGCTGAATCATAACGCTCGGCTCGATTTCTGAAGGGTCTGGGTTTGGTTCCAGGGTCGGGCGATGTGTGTTCTGGATTTTTCAATGCATAGCCCGTTTGTAACTTGTGTATTTGCAAAGCGTGATGGTAGTAAAGCCAATATCCATTAACTGTCCGCCTCTGTGGTCTATTGGTTAAGACCACCGGTTTAGACCCAGAGGTCACAGGTTCAATTCCCAGCGGGGGGCACATCTTTATGTACTCGGTTTGGTTGGTGGTAGGGCTCGTTTGTTCGCCTGGCTAGCTACCACCATCTTATCTAAATATGTCACCATAACATCAATGTTGTTGTGTTCCGGAAGCTAGAGATAAGATAGCGGGTGAAGTGCGCTTCCACCAAATGACCTTATCATCACTTAACATCAGGTGAGATCAAGGCACTGTGCTTACCCGTAAATATAAAAAAAACTGTAAATACTTGACTTGATTTCGATTGTTGATGCTTAGGTTATTTAATTACTTAAGTACTTGTTTTACGAAAGGGTACTTTAATGGGTAACGTTAGAGCAAAACAATAAAAACTAATGACGTTGCAAAAAAATAAAAAAATATATAATGAAAATCAAGAAAATACAATAAAAATATTTTAAAAACATGACGTTCTTTCATAGTAAAATCACTACATAAATAAAAACAACACACTATCTTCTAAAAAGTTCAAAGCCTTTATTTTTCGTAAATTACAAGAACATGACTTAATCAGACGCAGGCATCAACTCAAAGGTCTTCATATATATGCTAATTAATTCGCCAGTCTTGTGGCAGGCACTATCGATCACATAATCAAAGCAGACCGCTCTCTTTGCATCGTGTTTGACGACCGCAATCTGATTAGCGGTAACCGTAGCGGTAACCGGTAGCGGTAACCAGTAGCGGTCGCACGCTGAGGTTAACACTGCAAACGCATTAAGGGCGTTACGTGGTGGCTCTTGGTGGTTACCGAGTGCTAATAACAAAACCTGTTTTGTCACGGTTTGATTGAAATTCGTTGCTCGTTGCCTTTGTAACAAGTATAAAGTTTCACTCAACTCAGGTTCGATTTTCAGCGGGAGATTATTATGTAAATGCTTGGTAGATAGATACTACCATCTAATAATCAGTTGCAGGTTCAATTGGTTTACCTAACATTTAGGTAACTTTGAGTTTCACTCATATTCAATAATAAGAATAGGGCTTAAAATCATCATCACCTAAATGTCAGTTACACCATTTGAACCTGCAAGTGACTAGGTATAGACGTTTATGTGGTTTATTAGGCTCGTTATCGCGATTTTCAATATAAATAAATATTTTAAAATTTATAGACATCGCTCTGTAAACCGTTTTTGTACTGAGAAGTGCAGGAAGAATCATGGTATGGACATTTTCTTTCTCCAGTGTTAGGTAATACTAGTTATGTAAGGAAAGATTATTATAGGCTGTATACTTCTCGTAGTTTAGTAAAATTTAAAACAGTAATTTCTGGAATACTATTGTTTATGTAAAGTCATGTACCATTAACATAACCTTCTATCTTTTTAATAGCATTTGTCGGTTAGTTTTCTGACATGTACTTAAACTTTATGTAAAGACATTTCAACAGTCTTCTGTGAAATGTCGTATGTTATAAAATGTTGCATATTTACCCAAGAACCACCGTCTGTTTTATGAAGCATGAAACTTGAGGCGGCAAGTTTATTTTACTTACGACTGTTTAAACTGGGTACGTAGGTTCCAACTTTTTGTATGCAAACTATCATCATCATCAAACGTCCTACTGCTGGTCTCAAGTATTCCACTAATAGCACATGAACAGCTCCGTGGGTTTGTGGTTAGAACACCGGTCTCAGAACCATAGGTCCCGAGTTCGATTCCCAGCGGGGAGGTAAATGTTTGTGTGCTGAGTTTCGTTGGTGGTAGGCTTGTTTGTCCACCTGGCAAGCTACCACCATGTTATCTAAATATGTCGCCATAACACAATGTTAGTAGCATTATTTTGCTCCGACAGACGAGATAAGATAGCCAGTGCCTCAGTGATTAAGTATTCTGGGTGAAGTGTACTTCCACCTTCGGCCTTATCATCACTTAATATCAGGTGAGTTAAAGGGCAAGTTCTTACCCGTGAAATATGAAAACGAAAAAAAAACCAAATCCTCCGATTCACGAAGAACATAACAGGTAACGCTTACGTGAATCCGTTCCCTCTAGCTAGAGACCCTCTGACGGTGTTTCGACCACACTGTTTGAGAAACTCTTTCAGTTAATCGCTACCCTCAAAAAAGTCTTAGGACTCTGTAAAAGACGTTTAAGGCCTACAGCAAACTCTCAAAAACAAACCGAAGGAGTTAGGTATTTTAATTTGGTTAAGTGGTGCGCGCCCGCGTTTGCGAATGCTGTCGCAAAGACCGGTCATCGGATGGGTGTTCAAAAATGTATCATCTCGAGCTCCTTCTTGCTTCGAAAGGCACGTAAAGCCGTTGGTCCCAGCTGCATTAGCAGTCGTTAACAACCACCAACCCGCACTGGGCCCGCGTGGTGGTTTACGGCCCGTTCTCCCTATCCATCCATAGGGAAAGCTCGTGCCCCAGCAGTGGGGACATAAAATGAGCTGATGATAATGATGAACCCATCCAGTGACATAACATTTCAAAAGTTACTTAACTTGTAAGATCTCTTGCGGTCCCTTGATGCTTCACATACTATAAACAATACAGAACGTTCATTATATTTTATGTACGGAACCCGAGGCGTTCTTTCACAATAGCTATTTCAGTCACGTCGTTCCGATAATGCATTTGTAGTGTAAACCGGCGATAGTCTAGATACAGTACAATGGCCCTTGTGGCCTTGCTCCGATTGTAGGACGTGGCATGTGTGGACGGTACAGACGCCTGAACATCAAGACTATCCAAAATTGTCAAATCTCTTCAACTAATATTCAACCATAGCTCTAAAAAATAAAGTATAAAGTAACTTCTTGGCGGGACAGTGAAGAGTCATGTCTGCGGTTTTGTTTTATTTTCTAAAATTTGTGTTTTGTCGGATTTTAATGTAAAATAATGGTGGATTATTAATCGTCAAGTGTTCCTGAGTGTGCATGAGTGTTGGCAAATGAAACAAAACAGTGCAACGTTACTTTTCGTATTCTCTCAAAAAGTCCGCTCGAGGACTTAGTAAAGCCACACATCTTTACTGAGATACTCGAGGGGTTGGGGGGTATATCATTTCTCATTTCTATTATCATTCATCATCATCATATGAAATAAATATTGTTTATTAAATTTTTGTAAGACTTTTTAATTGGCTATATTATGCTTGTGCAAAGCCATTAAAAAAAAGTATAAAGTATATTTCCTCAATATTTGACAGTTTGTAGTAATCTGATGTGCAGGCGTGTGTACTTACTAGTAGTACTTACTGAGATGGTTTACTTACCATCAGCAAAATAAAATAAAAAAACTTACAGAAAATAATAATAATAGGGTGGTGTAAGTGCGGATATTTTGAATTTAGATTATGCATTGTGGAAAAAAATGGTTAAATTTATTTTTATGGTAAGTAGTTTTGATAAAGTAATAAGTTAGTTAAATACTGATATTTTAACACTTAATCAGCTGATAACACTACCAACTGGGCCTCTATTTATTATGCTGAAATCTACAGGGGTTGACCATTTAGAACATACTGACTGAATATACCAACATATTGCAACTAATATCAACATTTCGACGAAAGTACATAAATAACTACCTAATTGCGACTTCTGGTTATCAGTTAAGAATAGACAAGCTTTATTTATGTGTTTCGTATAAAACATATTTTAAAACCCAAGTCTTCGGTAAACAGTCATTACATCGAACAAAACAAAAGAGTAGCGCAACACCCTTCTTAGCGGCTCAATAACACCGCGCCACTATTTTAGTTCAATTTCAAATGTAAACGCAATTTGTCTAATAACACCGATGACCCTTTGAAATGTGCAATTAGAATAAACAGCAGTACTAAAATAGCACTCGGCTGCCATAATAACTAAGTGTCACTCTGTAATTATAACAACCGTTTGCGTCTATAATGAAAATTAGTGCGACAGGGTAACCACCAAACAAATAGGATAACCATTCAATAATTATGTCGAAAGCATTTCATTAAATTGTGGATACTATTCTATTACTGAATGAATATGAATTGGCAATAAGATTCGTAAACAATGGTTGAATATTTATTAGAGCGGTTTAGTCTGGTTGAGAGGAGCTCGATGGCGCATTGGTTAACGCGCCCGGTCTGCGAGTGCTGAAGTTAAGCAACTTTCGCAAAGGCCGGTCATCGGATGGGTGACCAAAAATTTAACATCTCGAGCTCCTCCGTGCTTCGGAAGGCACGTTAAGCCGTTGGTCCCGGCTGCATTAGCAGTCGTTAACAACCACCAATCCGCACTGGGCCCGCGTGGTGGTTCATGGCCCGTTCTCCCTATCCATCCATAGGGAAGGCTCGTGCCCCAGCAGTGGGGACATAAATGAGCTGATGATGATGATGATGATGAGTCTGGTTGATACTACGTTAAATAGCAAAGTAAAGTAAAGTAAACAGCCTATAATTGTTTCACTTTGCGGGTTGGTGATCACAAACCCGGGCTATGCATCGAAAAATTCGAAATTAATTTTGCCTGACCTGGGAATTGAACCGGGAGTATCGGGCCGAGCGCTCTGCCACTCGGCCACTGAGGCGATAATACTACTACCTTACATTGTTAGTATTTATATATGATTTATTGTATTACTTGCCTTTTTCAATACATACGGACAGTAAGACACGAGAAACTTTAAGTTTTTCGCCAACCATAATACTGGGTACGGAAATTCTTTCCCAAAAACAATGCGTACCTAACTGTATATTTTTATATCAACGCAAACGTTTATTAGTTGTTTTCGCCCTTCCTTGATGCTTATATGAAGCAGAGCAACAACGCCTATAGTTGGAGTACGCCACAATGTCCTAACTTAGTTAGTAGTAGGTTTCGTGAAATACATTACCGGGCAAACGAAATAACTAAAATATCACAGATCAAATTATTTGTTATGTTATCAAATGTTTTTAAGAAATAAGAATAAAATTTAAAAAAAGTGTCTTCAGATGTCCTTCGATTTGGTCACCAATGGTGACTCACCATTGCATTGCATCTAAGTTGAGGCAGTCGCTAGTCAATATCAACCGTCTGGTATGCGTATCCATTTTACCATCAATGTTTTTTTCATTAGTATTTAATTATTAAGAATAATTTATATTATATTTATAATATTAAGAAAATTCAATTAATTGGGTCCCAATTACTGCAAATTACGAGTAGATGTAGTACCAATGATGTAGCCAGTACTTGCCAGCAGCGCTAGTAGGATACGGCCACTTGCAATTCGATATGAGAAACATGCTCGTTTGCCAACTCAGTCCATTTAATTAATAAAACATGAAACCATCAACGTTTAATTTTAATGTCGATGGAGGGTAGATATCCTACACTGCAATGGACCTTACAATTAATCTTAGTTGACCAGCTGCTAAACCATTTGGCTACAAAATCACAAGTCACTTCGTATTTACTCACAATACATTTTAGGTAGGTACTATTTTTGTAATAAAATACTTACTACGGCAGTATTTTTTTCATGTCAGAAACGTTAAATACTAATAATGGTAACTTAGAACCTAATGTTTTTATAGTAAGCCCATTTAATAGCACGTTTAATAGCACGTTTAATAGCACCGCTTCACTGTCTCAAATATCCCATCGCGCACAAAGAAATTTGGTGACTCGTTTCTTTGTCGCATCTCCAAAAGATGGAATAGTCTACCAGCACACGTTTTCCCTCCTTCCTATGACATAGGGTCCACCCGGCACCTTGTGGGCCGGCAGAGTGAGGTTAACTGATGTTACGTTTGTTTTCACGCTGCACCAGTACAAAAATACAAAATACAAAAATATTTATTTTCGTAACTAGAGTAAGGATACATTTACAGATTTTTGGGGACTTCTTTTAGACATACGTATATATCTGTTTCAGAAGACCCCGCTCTTCCATAGCCATAAACATTTCCAGTTTTTTATTATTAACTAATTATACGTAATTTACATATGAGTGGTGTGTGCGTGTGTGTGTGTGTGTGTGTGTGTGTGTGTGTGTGTGTGTGTGTGTGTGTGTGTGTGTGTGTGAGTGTGTGTGTGTGTGTTTGCGTGCGTGCGTGCGTGCGTGCGTGCGTATTATAATATTATAGATGTATGGATTCTACTACACTAAATAAAAAAATATATTTTTATTTATATCTATACGATATATTTTAAAAGATCTTCCGTCTCACTATAGTTAACAGTTTTTATCCAGTTAAATAATATAATTTTAGTATTATGTAAGTTTTTCGAATATATATTTGTAATTTTATTTATTTTATTGTACAAGTGCGTAGACAGTTTGTTAAATTGACGTCCCGCAAATACTGTCTTAGTTGGCTTCGTTCGAGCGACTACATTTTTTAATCTCTTTTTTAGTTTCTTTGAATCGAATTCTAATAATTTATGCCTTTTTTAAATTATATGTAGTATGAAAAGTTTTCTTACTGAAAGAGCTCCACTTATAGCATACAATTCTTCAGTAGGGAATCTACGCCGTTTAAAATACATCACTTTTAACAGGGATCTTTGGGACCTTTCTAGTTCAAGAAGTTTTGTTTTGTTTGCCCCGCCCCATATAGGAAGACAATATGTTAATACTGACTGTACTAATGCAATGTAAATTATATTCAATAAAGTTTTATTTTTATTTTGACTAGATTGTGCTTCAGTATTAGCTGGTACCACATGTCTTAAACTTTTGAAAATCCACGTTAATTTCCTTATTCTATTTGAAAGGTATTCAATTTGGTTGTGCCAAGACAATCTTTGATCCACTATGACCCCCAAGTACTTTGTGTGAGAAACCTTATCAATTATAGGACATGTACATATATTTTTGTTACTGTAACTATTATTATTGCATTTATGTATTTTTATTTTGAAATCATTCTCGGGTTGCGTTCGATTTGTCAGGCTAAAGCAAATATAATTGGTTTTCTTAGTATTTAGGGTAAGTAGATTTTTATCAAGCCAGCATGCAATCTTTTCCATTCCCTCCTCTGCTTTGTTACGTAGGTAGTCCCAAGAAGATCCCTTAAAGACCACAGCAGTGTCATCTGCATAGGAGAATATGTGAGCACCATTCACTTTCATGTTGCAAAGGTCATTTATGTAAATTAAGAAAAGCGTAGGTCCTAATACGCTGCCTTGAGGGACGCCATAGCTTATGTCCCTATTAATGCTCAGATATTCTCCAACCTTAACCTGCTGTCTTCTTTTCGAAAGGTAGTCTCTGAAAAGCGCCAAGGGGACACCCCTTATACCATAGCTTTCAAGCTTATGCACAAGAGTGGGGATAGATACGGTATCAAACGCCTTTTTTAAGTCAATAAATACTGCCAAACATTTTTTCCCTTTGTCAAGTGTATCGGTAATCAACGAGCTTGGGGCCAATACAGCGTCTTCAGTCGATTTTCCCTTTCTAAAGCCATATTGAGATGAAGCTAGGAGATTAAATTTTTCAAGATATTTTAAAAGTCTAGAATTTATTAATTTTTCTAATATTTTGGAAATTGTAGGTAACACCGATATTGGCCGATAATTGTTTATGTCCTCTCTATCCCCTCCCTTGTGCACAGGAGTGATAATTGACTGCTTTAATAAAGCTGGGAAGACTCCATTTTTGAAACAAGTGTTTGCTAGATGGGTGATAATTGGAATTACTTCGTCCTTTGCAAGCTTAAGGTAATTTGATGATATTTTATCCCATCCAGTGGCACTATTAGTCTTTAAGCTCAGCAGTATGGAATGTACTTCGTCGTAATCGGTGTCGAAGAGCACAAAGGATGATGATTGGGAGAAAGTTGTATTTAAGTGATCATCTAGAGAGGGGGTGATCCTTTTCAAAATGTCATCTGCAAGATGTTTGCCGATTCCAGTAAAAAAGGCATTTATATGATATACGCTATCGTGTGGAGTTGATTTTATCATTAACAATTCATTATTTTGATTTTTGTTTTGTTGTGTATAGGTAATATTCTTTATGCTATTCCAAAGTCGTTTCGAATTTTTTGTTGCGTTTCTCAGCTGCTCTCTCTCATATTTATGTTTAAGTTTCTTTATCAACCTGTTACAGAAGTTACGGTATCTTTTATAGGTAATTTTTAGTATTTCATTTGATGAATCATTGCGAAGTTGTTTTTGCATTTTATTTCTGTTTTTTATACATTTTAATATTCCTGAGGTTATCCAGGGTTTAATGTTGCGCTTAGATTTAGGTATTTGAACTATTGAAGTGTTATCATCTAAAGATTCTCTTAATTTATTAATTAATAACTGAATTATCAAGTCCGGCTCATTGCAGAATAATATCTCAGACAGATTTTTTTCTTTTAAAGATGTAAGGGCGTTTTCGAAATTAATAATAGTTTTAGTTTTTAAGCATGTCGCTTTATTTTTTACTTTTGAAAAAACTAAGAATGTAGTTAGGTGGTCGGTTATAGAAGTATTGAGAATTGCAATATTGGCAGATACTTTCTTATTATCTAACTTAAGCATAACATGGTCTAAACAGCTATTTTCTCGAGTAGGCAAGTTGTGACCGGGTAATAAGCCATGCAATGTTAACATATTTAGGTAATTCTGTCTATTATTGCTTTCATAAGTACATTCGTTGTCTTTTATTATGGTATTAATATTAATGTCACCAGTAATAACTATATTTTTATTTAATCTAAGAGTGTCGAGATGGTCACTTAAGTGTTGTATAAATATATCTGTATTTTTGTTAGACGGTGAGCGATAGATACATAAAATAATATGATTTAGGAGTTCTAACTGCAAGCATGATGCATGCAGTAATTTTTTTTCTTTGACATTAGACTTTATTGATTTTTTTATATAAACCACCACACCATCATTTTGATTAAGATGACAAGTTGTGGCAAATATGTTATAATTTACAAGTTGTGGAATAGGTTTATGAGGAGCGAGACGACATTCCGTTAAGGTTATAACGTCAGGCTCGACTTTTAGACAGGGTAACATAATCGAGAAATCATCAAAATTACGATATATGCTACGTATATTTTGTGAAATTAATGTGAGATCGCATTTGTTAGTATACATGTACTTAGAGATCTCATTGATGTCACATTGTACAGATTTAGCGACTTCAAATTTGTCTATTTCATTTATTGTATTAATAGTACTATTCATTATCAAAAGCAATAAGTCCAGAGGTCAACTTCAATAAAACATGATACTTGTAGGCAAAATACTGCATGTTTGTTATTTCATAATTTTCATATACATAACAATATAATGACATTATTGATATATGTAAGAAATGCATGAGATAACCGAACGATAATTGTAATATATAAAGAAATAAATTTATCTCGAATCTGTGTATAAGCATCAAGTAATAATAAAATATGTATGCTGTGTAAAAATAAATATTATTATTTATTGTTAATAATAATATTGTGTAAAGTGTTTTGGTGCATCTGTGGTTTGTATTTGTGTAGTAGTGTGTATGATATTTGTATGACATTAGAGTGTCATGTGAGTAATAGTTAACAATATTGTGTTTGCCAGAATAGAGTAACATACTAGTTTTATAAATTTCTGTTATTGGACATAAATAAATTATTAAGAATATAAAAAGAGAAACAAAGTACCATTGATCTGACGATAAGTCCTGCTTTATGTGTTTACCTGTGACTAGTCAGGCTTCATAAAAAAGTTTCTGGACCTGTGCTTCATTTTTTAATAGTATTACCAGTAATCTTCGCGTCTGGACTCCATTTCCACTTAACATCAGGGAGTCGACCGCCTAACTCTCTCGCTTTCGATCGCTTTGAAGGAGAGGCGAGGAGGAAGCGTCTTCTTGTCATTTCGAAAGCAATATCGAAAGCTATAGGCTATAGCTTTCGATAGTATTCGGTATTGTATTTCGATATTATATTAGAAAGCGAGGCGAGGGCCTCGCCTTCAAAGCGATTGAAAGCGAGAGAGTTAGGCGGTTGGGGGGCAGGTGAGATGGAGTCATTTGCCGAGCTAAGTATAAAAAAACGTTGATGTAAAGGACCCATCCCAGTTACTGCAAAGACGACGTATAGTTCATTGCCATGCAAGGCGTGTTTAATAATTGCCATTGTCAGTCAATAAGCTACAAGATTACACCCCTTTTGAAAGAGGCCATATCGTAGCTCAATGAGAAAACCTCGGATGGGATCCAGTGTGATGGTACGTGGAATGAAGCTCCTCTGGAAGCGAACTGTGCCCTGTTCCGAAGGCGAGCAGTGCGATAGTAGAAGGAAGAAGTAGGCACCAAATTAAAAAGTTCCTCAGACATTCTCCATTGTACAAGCGCGGTAGAACACACACAACTCTCTCTCGCTCTCGGCGGCGGTATTTCCGGATCGTTGCGACCTTGGGATCTTCAAGAAACGAGCCTATTCCTTTCTCAAAGGCCGGCAACGCGTCTGTGACTCCTCTGGTTTTGCGGGTATCCATGGGCGGTGGTGATTACTCTCCATCAGGTGACCCGCCTACTCGTTTGCCTCCTTCTTATATAAAAAAACGAGCCGATGTCACGTCGCAATATAATATTTTTTGCATTATTTAAAATCGAAAAAATACTTAGTACAATGAATGAGAGTTGAAGAAGATAATCGTAAATAATAATATCATATCGACATAATTAGACACCGGTCCAAAAATCACCCTCTGATATTTTCGCATGTTTATCAGATCACTCAAATAAAATGCGTGAAACCTTACAATCATCCACTCATTATTAAACCCTACATTGCAAAGGGCCTAACAATTAATCTTAATTGACCAGCTGTTGTACCATATTGGCTACAAAATCGCAAGTCACGTCGCCGTCGGTCGCGTCGCGTCGAATATTGAATTTACAAATGTCGATGGGGTATTGAGCTTGACAAATTTAGTTACTGTCAGTGGAGGAAAAGCACTCCGTACAATTAGATTTTATTGGAAGCTTGGATTAAAGTGAAGCTTGCAATTATTTGTACGATATACACCTAGTGACGTGCTTGGTGTAAGACGGCTTTCGTAAGCTCGGGCTTTTTCTAATGTCCGTTTATTACGGTAGCGTACGTTTTTACAACAAAGTTCCAAGTCATATTCAAAAGCTTGATATTAATAAATTTAAAACCACCAATAAGAAATGCTTTATTAAGTGTCTGATTACACAGAAGACAAAAAAGCATGAGTTTGAAATGCTCCAATCACTCCAACAGGTATTTGGAATTTAAAATATTTATAAGACATTTTAAACTTGTATAACTTGGTAACGGCATATAATTTTGTTATTGTCGTTACTTATATTAAAGTTGTGAAGTTTCTTGCGCCCATTCTTCTCCACAGCTAATAAAAAGATGTCCTGAATGGGGGTAGTTAGTGAAAAAATGTTTGGACGATTCAAAAGCAATTTTTTAAATTTTATTTGAATAAAATTTTTTTACTTTAGCCTTATTTGTTTATTTAATTTAATCAGTACGGCTAATTCCAATTACAACAATTAATACATACTACAATAAAATAATAAACTTTAATATGCTAGTGGCCATTGCTAGCACCATCCACGTAAAAATCCGTATCTCATGATGGTTTACCAATTCAGGAGCTTTCACGGGTGTGCGCACAGCCAACTTACGGACCGATCCTCAAAATGCCACTACTCCTTCACATGATACACTCTCGCATAGGCCTAAGACACCGAACTTGTGATCAAGAGTACGAAGACCCTTTATAACAGGTACAGATATACCCACGTCTATGTTTGTACTGTCAGGTATACTTGGGGGTGGGAAAGGCAGCAAAGTGCTTCTTCTCACCCATACGACCCGGTCAACCCGAACCGAAGTACTAGCCTTTAGAGGCGCCCTCGGGTTGTTCCGCTTTCCGATACGATCCGAACCTCTCAGTGTGTCTAGTAGAGAATAGGGATACGTTTGCTTATAGTTAGAAACATTTTATATTTCTCCAGCCGCCAACCAATAATTAAAAATATATGTTTAATTTTGATATGGAAGCGCGAGACTTTCTTGTACAAGACTATTAAGATTACTTAAAAGGAAACTTCAACCCTAATTCACCATTAGTACCTAGGGTAATGGCACCAGTCTTCGACACAATAATAGTCACCAATAACTAGAACTAACATACGGACTTCTTGGCGGGAAAGTGAAGAGTCATGCCTGCGGTTTTGATTTATTTTCTAAAATTTGTGTTATGTCGAATACTAATGTGAAATGGTGGAGTGTTGGCAAATGAAACAAAACAGTGCAACGTCACTTTTCAAATTCTCTCAAGAAGTCCGCCCGAGGACTTAGGTAAAGCCCCACAACAGATACTCAAGGGGTTGTGATATCATTTCTCACTTCTCATATCTATTGTCGTTCATCATCATCATACAGGAAGGAAATATTGTTTATTTATGTATTACTTGTAAGTAAAATTACTTTGACACTGGCTAAATGTGCTAATCGCACAAAGCCATCAAATAGGGAGAAAAAACTAACATACGATTGAATTTATACGGGATAACAGCTAAGAAGCAGAAGGTCTATATTCAATTATTGCTAGAGACTAAAATCAGTTGCTGACCCCTATTTTTAATGGTTAAACCATAAACTATTTTAGATGTGTAACATCTTTCCGCTCGCTTTCTATATAAGCAATTTGTGGGAGTGATTTCGTGAAATGGGACGGAAGTATGTGTAACAGCGTAACAGGAAGTCGGGGAAGCGCGCAAGCTCGCGCTATTTTGTAAATTTAAAATAGATATAATGAACATGGGTGACATATTATTATTATATGTGACATATTGTGTCATTAGACTGACTATCAAAGGTCATTTTGATATGTCAAATGTCTTCTAATGAGTATTAATGCATTTATTTTATAGTTATAAAATGATGTAATACCTGACCCATTTTGTTCAGAATATAATCTTAAAATTGCTTATTACTAAGCTGAGATGTCATGTCAAATATTACACATCATATGCGACTACTGTAAGGCTCGCTCGTTTTTTTTTTATTATTTTCATAATCATTTCAACTGAATAGAAACCTTATTCCATTAATTTAAATAGAACCTTGTTAAATGCAGGCGGACGCCATCTGGACGTGAAATAATGCGTTTAAACACAAACCGCAACCATCTTTAAAGTTATTTTACACATTCCGGTTCAGCCTAATTAAATCAGCAGTTTTGGCAGTCCCACAGTAGGTATATCGAGAATGGTAAGTCGTTTCTTACCTTGAGTGGACCTACACGCTTTTAATATATATACGCAATAATTGAGCATGTAATATATTAATACCTACATTTCCACCAATTGGCAATTTTTATATTATAAAAGTATAGTAAAACCTTTAAATGATCAATGAGTTAGAACTGTTTAAAATGTGTAATGAATTTTGCTTTTGTTCGGGGCTTTCATAGCAGTCGGTAAAAATCTACATTACAAAATAATTTGCTTAATAATTATGATCGCTATCTGGTAGTGGGTACCTGCGCAATAGTAGAGAAAGAGTCTTCCTAATGTTTTTTTTAAATGTTGAATACAAACTAGCTCGTGGACATTGGAACTGGCTGCACTATTCTTCTATAAAGACGACTTTCTATATTAGTTGTACTGTGGTGGAGAGGACGGATGGACAGAGCAACTCGCTAATAGAGTTTCCGTTTTAAACGAAACTTGTAAAACGAAATTACCTTTAGCCTTGTTGAAGTTTTTGGATTTCTGTATTTCGGTTTGGGCCGAAAACTGTGCTTGATTTGAATTTATGCTGATTTATGTTGATGGAGATTGACTTCGGTGTATTTTAATGGATACATTGAGTTTGGATATTATTTATTTAGATGCAATAATATTGTTTCGTTCGATTATTTGTTTGATCGTGGTTCTAGTTGTTTTAGTTGTAGGAATGTTTCTTCACTACAGTTATCCTTTTAGGTCTGCTACAGACGGGATGCGAATTTAAAGGTAAGTGATGTTAAGGCTAAGGTGCCCACGGAAGACCAACGTCGGATTTATTAGTATTATGCGATCGGCATTTGTTATATTGAGCTGCTGTTCGATGCCATAATATAATAGTTATTTTTTTAAGGCATTAATGTAATTCCAGCCAGTAAATCCAGCCATTAGAAATGTGGTGCTGGAGGAGAATGCTGCGGATACCCTGGACGGCTCATCAGACCAACGTGTCGATTCTCAAGCAATTGAAGATCAAATAGAGGCTCTCATCCATATGCCTCTTAAAAATCTTACGAGTACTTCGGTCACATTGCCAGGAGATGTGGTGACAATTTAGAGAAATTAATTGTCACCGGCAAAATAGAAGGAAGAAGAACTCGTGGTCGCAGCCCGATGCGTTGGTCCGATCAAATCCGTACCGCATTGGACACATCTGTGCATGATGCTCTGCACGTCGCCGGCAACCGTTCGAGATGGCGCTCTATCATTAAGCGTCACATACATGGTGAAGGAGCTCACGACCCTCAGTAATAAAGATAACGATGCACGGAGGAGGAATGTAATTCCATTCGATAAACCTTATCGATTCAGTTAGAACTAAGAATAAAGTTTCCCGAGTACCTACAGGGTTTGACATTGAAGCAACGTTCACTGATCACAAGCGCAATCCACCATGAATCCTCAGTAGTTTCCGGGTGAAGTGCTCTTCAAACTTCAGCCTTATCATCGCTTTATATCAGGTGAGATAAAGGCCTAGTGCTTAACCATAAGTTGAAAAAAAATGTAATAATATGTCATTTTTGTGAACGTTATTGCGTAGAAAATAAAACTTGCACTGGATGGGTATTCAGTTCTCCTCCTCCCTTTCATTAGAATTTTGGGATTTTTTTGGATAGAGTTTGCTGATTGCTTTAGATGCCATTTTCAGCTTCACTGGACTTTTTTGGGGGCGGCGAAAAACTTAAGAGTTCCTCAAGCCGTGTGAAACGAATGACCTTCGGAGGTTTTCTAGAGGGAACGGCATCGCGCACTAGTGCGTGTCCCCGTGCCATACTAGATGCTCCGAGGGGTTCAGATCGAATCGGAGTTTGGAATGCTCCACGGTCTCGCCACTAACAGGGCAGTCAGAACTTTAGGTATAACGCTACAAATTCATCACTGTCGCAACCGTCTTTTAACCGCGTCGCGCCTGGCGATTTGCAATCTGAAATGGTTCTGCGGAGTGACCTCTCTAGTCGTACTCTGTACCACTACACCACAAAAGTGGTTAACACAAAAGAGCAATCAAACAAAACAAACTCACCAAAAACATTCAGAGAGCAAAACGCAATCATAATCCGAACTAAAGCGGTATAGTCGTTATTTGCATTTAATATTAGGGATTTACGGCGCAAAGATCCCTTTTATAAATAAATCATGTCTTTCGTTGCATGAGTTATAGCGGGCGTGTACACGACGCATTTGTTTTAACGATACAGCAGTGGCCCGGAGTCCCGGACAAAATTATTACGAACTAGCGAATACCGGTGACAAATAGATTTATGGATCTAATTTGAAGTTTAGTATTATCTTTATCTCAGTCCGTCAGTTGTAGCTAACGAGTTTGTCTTTACTTCAGTATCTTTATGTGTATTTATTATGGATAGTCAGGTGTGCTACACCTACACTACCCACAACTAGATCTAGTTTTATTAACCATTCGATCACGTTAACGAAAACGATTTCTTTTCATCTTGAGCTCCTCCATGTTTTGGAGGGCACGAAAAGCCGTTGGTCCCAGCTGCATTAGCAATCCGCACGGCCCGTTCTCTTTATCCATCCATATGGATGGCTTGTGTTCCAGCAGTGGGAACATAAAATGAGGTGATGATGATGATGAACGAAAATAATATTTTGATGGCACTGAAGAAGTGCCTCCTGGTGATAAACCAGGAGAGTAAGAGGGAACGACATCTTAAATTTGCACTACGTACCTTAGTGATCAGGAAGCCAGCCAGGAAGAGAGTATAAAGTTTGTTATACGAACTTAATAGCGAGGTCTTTACAAAGCGGAAACGCGTTTATAGTTTTCTTTAGTTACCAATAGTTTCACAAGAGTCTTGGGGACGCCGGAACTCCGAAATAGTTTGGACGTCCACTAGACTCTCGTCTCTTCTCCCATTGCGAGGGGGAACTCGGAGCTTGCTTTTCATGGTCTCGAACGAACCTCGCGGCAGAAAAGAGATGGTTTAAGGTTTTTTAGTGGGTACACCTTCATGTGTCAAGTTTTTGTAGCTGGACGAGGGAAGGGGAAGAGAGTACTACAAAGTCCGGGGTCAACCTGACTTTGGTGTATGATTAAGATAGCATTTTACTTCCTTAAAAAAGGTATCCTTCTGTTTATGTTGTCGTAGCAAAATTGCCTTCCCAAAAATAATTTCTAAGACAAATTACTTGGGAACACTGTACATAATATCTCCATTAGAATTCACACTAAGTAAACACAGGTCAGGGTCGTGAGCGAGTTGTTTTCAAGTGGGTTTATTTGTTTAGGCTCTATTCTGATTAGTTTTAGAATGAATATTAATGGAACATGGTCTTAGACTTTGAATATTGTTACGGCCCCCTAAGGCTGTCTTAGATTTTAAGAAAAGTGCTGTTCATCATTATCTTCATCACCAGTTAATTTTATAGCACTAAAGGGAGAACAAGCCATAAACCACCACCATGGATGGGTGGTTGTTCATCATCATCATCAGCTCGTTTTATGTTCCCACTGCTGGGACACGAGCCTTCCGTATGGATGGATAGGGAGAACGGGTGATAAACCACCACGCGGGCCCAGTGCGGATTGGTGGTTGTTAACGACTGCTAATGCGGCCGCCGGGACCAAAGGCTTAACGTGCCTTCCGCAGCACGGAGGAGCTCGAGGTGATGCATTTTGGTCATCCATCCGATGACTGGTTAACTTCAGCAATCGTAGAACGAGCGTCTACCACTGCGCCATCGAGCTCCTCAAAATGTATAATTTATTTTACTTTTCATTTTTTTAAGTGCTAATTGCTGCACTGAAGCTGAATTAAATATTTTTAAAATACAGTGAAAAAATTAAACGACTACCCGACCCAGCCAGGAATCGAACCTGGGTCTTCCGCAATCCGGGCGGCTGCACTGACCGACCGCTATGCTACCGAGAAGGCTGACGTAAGCGCTAAATTTTGTCACTGCTTTTTAATTTTTTAATGGTTTTATAGCAGCAATAAAAAAATTAAAAAGTAAAATTTACTATAGAGTTGTGTTATTAAATTTGTGGTATTTCATCGATAAAGATGAATCTACATGGCCATCGGTTGCAATGACCGTTGGATAGATGGCACTCTGCCGCTATAAAAGCATTAAAAAATTAAAGTGACAAAATTCAGCGCTTACGTCAGCTTTCCCGGTAGCATAGCTAGGTTAGGTTGTTTGTGCTAAAATAATTTAAAAATACGCATTCAATATAATAATATACACGTACAAAGAACCTATACACTCATATATTTCTGGACTTGAGCCAAACGTCGGCTTTTTGTAGTGTACTCTTATTTCGCCGCCATATTTCACATTTCACGGTTCATTTAAATTTGTTCTTTACGCCTTTTAATTAAGGCGATGAGTCTCCTTTTTCTCTGGTAAATGTAAGTTTGTTTCTCCCTCAGGATCTTGACAAAGTTATGATTAATGACGGGATGCGCGGTGGGCTTGTGGGCTCAGCCATTCCAAATATTCATATTAAATCTTTGTAGGGATGTCCGGTGTACAGTATTACGTTTGAGTGTATTAATAATATTTTCTTTGCTTTGAAATTTAAGACTTTTTACGAGTTCTAATGACAGAAACATCAGAAACTTAGTAAAAGGTTCGATACGTCAGGATAAAATAAAATGTACTTACTAAGTACTAAATGGACACCGGCCACAACTCTAAACACAATTTGTATAATTATTGTAGTTTTATGCCCACCAATTAGCAAGCAGGTAAGCCAATCATTGAGAGGGACACAGCTAACGCTATAATATAAAAATTAAAAATAAAGTGGTTTACGCAAATTTTGTAGCGAACAAATTACAATTTTAAAAAGGAAAAAGATTGAAAAGCCATGATTAGCCATGATAGCAGAGTTGGTAATGCACCTGACCCAGCATGTCATCTCGATCAGGGCTCGAACCCCGCTTTTGGAATTTTTTCAACGATTTTTGTTTTTTCAATTATTAAAGTTTGATAAAAGAACAACTCGATGGATAGGTCAGGTACTTAAAAAGTTCTTTCGATACTGTGTCCCGTCATATATTTTATTAAAAAGTTCCTACTTCATAAATTTCATAATCAAATATAGTTTTACACTGCTTCGCTTCGCTCCTCACAAAAGACATCAAAGATCGCCAAAATGTTACAATGTAAGCATTTTTATACAAGAAGAAACAAAAATTAACCTCTACATATATAATGCTAAGCATCAAGTTCTAGTCTCTAACTCTAATAAGGACGAATTTTCATCATATACAATTTCATCCCCTATTTTATCCACATAAGGGTTGAATTTCCAAATTTTTACTAGCCTATGTTAGTCGGAACGATGCAAGGATTGTAACGATATTTCATATATCTAAATCGGTTCAGGCGTTTAGAAGTTAAGGTGGAATTAAGAAACATCACCTACATACATACAAGAACCCTGAAAACATAACACTCCTTTTTTGGCAGTCGTATAAAAAACCGTGTGGTGCCGGGTGTAAAGAATTGCACCACCCCATCTCTTCCCGTGGGTGTCGTAGAAAGCGACTATGGGACCATTCCAGAGGATGAGCAGCAGCGTCTCTCTGTGATTATTCTCACCTTACTGCGATCGCCAACCCGCCTGCCAAGCGTGGCGATTATGGCAAATTCACCTCAAAATGATTTATTCCTGAGGGAGGTCTTTGTCCAGCAGTGGACGTCTTTTTGGCTGAGATGATGATGATGTATAAAAAACATTTACCCCTTTTGAATTACATTGCGCGCACGAATGTAAGACTTATTGGCTTAATTAAAGTTCATAGTTATGGAGAAGAAGTGCAGGAAGATAAAATGCATATATAATTATGTGTTACATTCTATAAACTGTATAAACATTCAATCATTAGTACTTAGTTTTCCTTGTTAGTACTATGAAACAAGGACAAAATTGTCTCGTCCCATCTCTACAGCAGAATCCGTTTATCCGTCACTTGAGAGAATTGATGAATCGCAGTTGACATGCTTCGTTAGTCACGTGAAAGAAATTCCTGATGATATTTCCTCTCGAAAATATACAATTCATTATTTTAAAGGAATCGTTCGTTCTTTCGGTCTTTATGCTGTTGTCCCAGTTTCGAACGACCTCTTGTATTTTTTATTTATGTAGATAGCTACATACATACTTTAAAAACAGTTCTTTGTTTAAGATTGGTACATACTATCTAAAACTGTCTTTCTTCAATAAATGTTCAACCATATGTCATTAAGTTCAAAGTCTTTTGGGGAAATTTGACGGATTTGTACGGGATTGATCTATTTAATTACAATTCTATTGGCGTTATTCCACTTGTCTACGGGGGCTGACGTAGTTATGTTTTAGATATTTTTGACAGCTCCTAGAAATGTCTACGTATGCTATTGTTCTGTTCATATGCTTGACACGACAGGGGTTTTGAACTTGATATTTTGTTTTACCGAACCTAAGTGTCTGTGTGTATGTGAGAGTGTGTCTTTTGCTAGTTTTTTATATTTGTTTTTTATTGTCTTATGATATAACCCATTCGTTTAACCAACGTTTATTCCGATCAGTACAAACCAAAGTCCATATACTATCGCTCTGTAAGGTTCATAAAAATGTACGTATAGTTTCCTAGTTGTTAGATGTAGGTGGTGGTAAATACCTGTATCTCACTAAAGCTTCGTTACCAAGGAGTTTCAATGTATGGACACATTGTATTTTATTTAGTTTATTTTTAATTACATCAATTTAGAAAGTGAACTAACTTTTAACCGCCTCTGTGGTTTAGTGGTTAAGACCACCGTTTTAAACCCAGAGGTCCCAGGTTCGATTCCTAGTGGCGTACATATTGGTGTACTCGGTTTGGTTGGTGGTAGAGCTTGTTTGTCCGCCTGGCTAGCTACCACCATCTTACCTAAAGCCGCCATAACATCAATGTTTGTTGCATTATTGTGTTCCGGCAGCTAGAGATAAGATAGCCAGTGTCTCAGTAGTTGAGGATCCCGGGTGAAGTGCGCTTCCATCTTCGGCCTTATCATTACTTAACATCAGGTGAGATGAAAGCCAAGTGCTTATTCGTAAGGTAAAAAAAACCCTTAAAAGACTCAAAAACGACGATTATGAAGTATTTATTATATACTTATGTATACACTAGCCTAAACACCTATCCGTAAAAACAAGACAGTTAAAAGAGATCCTTTTTTTAAACTACACTTTTTTTGGGGTTCCGTAGTCAACAAGGAACCCTTATAGTTTCACCATGTCCGTCTGTCTGTTTGTCCCCAGCCTAACTCATAGACTTTTGATACTAGAAAGCTGTAATTTGGCATGGATACGAGTATACATATTAATCACGCCGACAAAGTGGTGAAGTAAAATTTTTAAAATATTTTTGTTTAGGTTACTCCCCTACACGTGAAGTGGGTTTGTAATTTTTTTTTCTTGTCTACCGCATAGTGTGGGGTGTCGTTGGATAGCGATTTCAAAAATATTGCGGGTTTCTGAAAACAGTTTTTTAATTAAGGCATCCGTTTGTTAGAGTTAAGTGTCCCTCCCCCCTGCCAGCCAGATGGTTGTTTTTGGATACGTGAAAAAAATCAAGGTAGTTCTATATAAGACGAAGTTAAAAGGAAAACTATCACAGCTAAGTAGGCTTTACAAGTTTACGAGTAACAGTCGACCAACTTATAAAATGTATTTCATCATCAGCTCACTTATGTCCCCACTGCTGGGGCACAAGCCTTCCCTATGGATGGATAGGGAGAACAGGCCATGAACCACCACGCGGGCCCAGTGCGGATTGGTGGTTGTTAACGACTGCTAATGCAGCCGGGACCAACGGCTTTACGTGCCTTCTGAAGCACGGAGGGGCTCGAGATGATAAATTTTTGGTCACCCATCCGATGACCGGCCTTTGCGAAAGTTACTTAACCTCAGCACTCGCAGACGGGGCGCGTTAACCACTGCGCCATCGAGCTCCTGTAATGTACTTAAAATATACTTGGCGCAGTACAATTTCCTCATTGGGAACTACTTAACGTTTGCTTAACGTTTTCCTTAACGTTTGTTGTTTGTCCCATATATTAATGTATGTTTCATTTACGAGGCGTCTTGTACTGGCCCCTTAAGCTGTTTAGCAATTTTTCCTTGTTCCTTGTTGTATTATAAGCATTCTGTTAACTAAATCATTGTATGTGAAGAAATGTTGTCGAATAGGTAACTTAAATTCATTATTACAAGGTTTTGTGTGCATTCTTTCAAAAAATTTACTAAAACGTTATCCATTTTGTCTGCCATCGTCACTCCGTTTTATTTTTTGTTAAATGTGTAATCCGTTTTTAAATATAAAGGAAGGGATTCGGAGTATACAGCCTATAATATATTTTTTTAGTAATTTTTTTATTTTTGATAGCTTTTGTTTTCATATTTTGTACTTTTGTGTGTTACGCTATCGCAGCATCACCTAAACCGGCTCCGACGAAAGATCAGCGCTAACCTCAAGGCTAGCATTTTGCTGAATCGGAACCGTTTTGGTACTCTCCTGTGTTTTTTTCCATTTTTATCCTGTATGAACATAAACATGTCAAAATTCAAATTCAAATTCAAAATCATTTTATTCAGTTTACTACAAGTAGCTCTTGTGAATGTCACTATGCCATCGGTTCGTAAGTCTACTCTGGGCGGGAGATCTTGTACTGAGAAGAACCGGCAATAAACTCAGCAAGTGTCTAGCGCTTTTCTCCCTTACAGCGTCAAAAATATTGGAAAATGCCCGATCATAGCAGGACACTTTCCATTACAAATAAACACAAAACATAGGGTAAGGTTGCCTATATTGTACCAGTTAACAAACTTTACAAGCTGTCTCAAAAACTATATAACTTATGAGGATTTTATTACTAGAAATAAAACGGTTGTTCTATTGGTATTAATTTTTTATTACTAGAAAATGAGGATATATAAAAATATAACGATAATAAAAGTTTTAAAAAAAGTCGGAAAAAGTACAATTTAAGAAACGGGTTTCCTTAATTGTACCAATAGGTATCCTAAATTGTACTTAACGATCTTAATGAGATTCAAGTGCCTGTTATAAACTGAAATCAGTTTTACCGTTATACATATTTATAAAAAATATTATCCATAAAGTTTTTTCCCAGCCTTTGTAGTCGTTTTTGAAAAAGTGTTTAGAATGCTATTTTTTCCGCAATGTCAAAAGCAAGTTTTCTAACATACTTTATTGTGAGTCCAAACATATGCTTTTCCATGTTTAACAAATGCGACACAAGCTCTTGTTCAACTTCATTGTGAAAAACAGTTGGCCTGCCCTTGGAAATAATATGTTCATTCGCATATTTGTTTGAACTTGATAAATGTCTCTTTAAAGTGGGTTTAGGTACATTAAACATGCGTGAACACTCATTAATTCCCAAAGTTTTCTTTTTAAACAATCTAAGGCTTTTTGTAAATCATCTTGCGTCCATTTATAATATGTTTTACCCTCACCAGACATCTGAAAATATTTTAATCTAGTTAACAATCGAGTTGAAGAACCACCATACACCTAAATTGTACCGGTACATTTTAGGATTACCCTACCTGGTACAAATTAGGCAACACTAAGTTTTATTTTTATGCGAGCCGGCATCATAACCTCGAAATGCTAAACATAAAACTATATTGTCAAAAAAATACACTAATATGCTTACTTTCCAAAAAAAAATATAATAGCTGCAGTGAACTATGTATCCATGTATCCATAAAATAAGATCAAAACGCCGTAATAATTATTTTTGTTTACTACACTTCACTCTGTTGTGTCATCGAATCCAAAATGGCGGCGATTGCGTCATGTTGGTAGCACCGCTTTTTAGTGTAGCCAATTCAAAACTAAACATTACGGTTTGGTAGATTTTGAAGTGGTACAAATTACGAGCCGGTCCCATTTAGGCAACTCGACCCTACTTATAGAAGACAACCACAACATGTAAAGAAAAAAAAATTCTAGGTTAACAAATTTACATCAGGCAAAAGTTTCAATTTCCACAATGTCATACAGTACCACTACAGTATTTTAGTAAAAGTCAAAAATTGTTTGAGAAGAACAAAGTCAAACTATAGTGAATAATACTAAAAATAAGATTAGTATGCAAGAGCAGACCAGCCCCTGTTTGAACTGTTCTGTCCCAAATAAATTTATTTTTCATTTTCATTTAAACAACGTTGTCAGGTGTGTGAAACCGGTAGTATCTACTTTTAAATATATGAGCCATCGTTAAATAAATGTTTATAAAAGCCCTAACCCTACATTGCGCGTGGCCCAACACGCACTTGGTCGTTTTTTTTTATTTCACATATCAAACAAAACATCCAATCTGCACTCGACAGTACACGATACAGAGTTGCTTAACACGAATTCAATGCTACTTCAAAGACGATTGAATCCAACCAAATCTAATTAGTTATCCCGCCTGCTGAGGAAAATGTATTTGGTTCCTTAATACCTCTAGAGACATAACAATAATTTAATTTGCCACATCCCCTTCTGCTCGGTACGTCATCTTATATGAAGAAGGTGTGTATATCTATCGCAGGGAATGATATTAATAATGTGATACTGAGTTTACATATAGAACTTTTTTCTTGCGTTTCAACAGCATGTTAGACCTAAAAGTCGTAAAATGTTATTCAGATGTTAGTTAACTGTTAGTGCGATTTAAGTGAGATGTTGGTGAGATGTTAGTGAGATGTTAGTGAGTTCTTAGCTTACTAATATCTTAATGTTAGTGAGATATTAGTAAAATGTTAGTGAGATGTTAGAGAGATGCTAGTGAGATTTCAGTGCGATGTTAGTAAGATGTTTGTGATATGTAAGTGAGATGGTAGTGAGATGTTAGTGACATGTTATTGAGATTTTAGTGTGAAGTATTAGTGAGATGTTGGTGAGATGTTAGTGTGATGTTAGTAAGATCTTTGTGTATAGCAAAGCGTATATTATTATATCATCAAAGTTAGATGAATTGATGATGCTAAATGACGTTGGATGATGTTGGATAGATGTTAACTTTTGTTATTTTATACAATTATACCTATGACTTCACAATAAGTCTTGTATAATGTCAGATTTGAAACTGCGAATAGCGCAAAGAACGATTTGCTTCAGATGGAACTCTCACAATCCATTCGTATTCTGGGCGACATCTCTTCCAACAAATCAAATGCTAAGATAGGTCTATAAAATAATAATAAAACGATTTCATGACTACTAACTTCCAAACTTCCGAAGCATGTCCGTAACTCAACATCTCATTCGCAAAGGGTTAGGGCCATACGTCATAACTCATGTTACATTGGGTAGCACTGACTGAAGGGTATTTTGGGAGATTAATGACGTCATAGTCACAGATTAAATAATAGTTAATGCGTCATCACGGTTTTTGCTTGCGACTTGGCTGCGCTAACGAGTCGTCGAGTCCAGGCGTTCTTTCACAAACATCTATTGAAGAAAGAATTAGCTTTTGGCAAGTTTCTTGCGGCTTCTTCTCTGTACAAGGTCTCTACAAGCTGTTTGACGTTAAAAATACTTCGTAAAAAAGAAAAATATTTATTTTCATTTTAATTCATTCAGAACGCTTCTTATATAGTTTATCATAATTATACCTTTTTGGTTAAAAAAATAAAATACGAGACTTCAAAAATGTAGATGGATACTGACCAGATTAAGGAAAAAAAAAGAAATAAAAAAGATATTATTTGCACGCCTAGATACTTATTTCTTCTGTAGCGACAAACAATGAAATACTAGATAATTTCAACAATAGACTCCTTTCTTTTCTACTATTTTCCCGAAACGAACTTGGATGAAACAAAACAGTACATTTTCAGCTTAAGATAAATAAAACAGTAAGTCGTGTTCACAGATCCTTACTGAGACGATAAATAAATTAGATAAAAATGAATAGATCGGGTGTTGTAGACACGCCGCACATAGTCTACCACAAACTGTCAATTTGTCAACCAGAAAATATTACCACTGAGGGCAGACACACGCGACGAATAGGATGTGGAAGGAATAGGGACTTACTTGGTACCATGGGGAAACTCGAGCAGACGTTGATGGCGTAGCCACGATACGATTGTCGTGGGGATGGAGCTGAGCTGGTAGAAGTCTCTTCTTCTTCCTCTAGATAATGTCTATTTACCACTATAGCACGTATTAGTTCGCACACACACACACGCGCGCACACGCACTTTATGAAGAGGGTTTCACCAACGCGATTGAATATTTGAGCCGAATGCACTATCAAAGCGGTAAGTACCAGCCGGTAGGCTTTTGTTTGCGCCAGAAACGCGACGGTGCAATCATTCAAATAAAAGATACGCCGCAGATCGTCGGTCCACCTTGTTGAGGGCCTGCCCATACTGCGTATTCCGGCGCGCGGTGACAACCTGAGAACTGTTACTCGAGGTCACGTCCTACTATTACGTATACACTGTGGTTTATGCCCGAGCCCTCGCTCATTAACCAAATTGAATACGTTATAGTTTTAGGGATTATTATTTTAGAGCGCATCGTGTTCATTAACGAAATCAGCGCAAATGAAATAACCAAGTTAGTGTTGTTTTAATTGAAGTGCGGCGCAAAATAAATAACAGTGAAAATTTGCTTTGTTACTCATGGCTCATGGAACAGGGCTTTGTGAGAATTATGATCTATGTTTTAATAATAAGGAACAGAGGTGAAGTTATTTTGTAGGTAAGGTTTATTGATTCAACTTCAATATTTAGGTTTAAGTATAAAGAAATTTATTATCATAAAAGACAATACAGCCACTTACATGAGAACTTAAATTATAGTATAAATTAAACTTAAAAACTAGTCGCTCTAAATTAAATCAAAAATTAAAAATATAGAATCCTCATACCCATTTAGTGCATTGTTATTAATATGTTTCGTTTTGAATGCACTAAATGAGTTAACACTTTTCATGTTAGAGAGTATTTTATTAAAAAGCTGTGCTCCTTCAAAAGTGAACATTTTTTTTACCGTAGTTCGTTCTTATTTTGGGTAGTACAAGAAAACCAGCCGACGAGTGTTTCGCTTCGCTACTTGTTTGACATTGCGTAGTGTTAGATTAGTATGGAAAGAGCTACTTGTTATCTTTCTGACAAGGATGCATGTATTATGCATGTATTAGATAAATATAGAGTTATTTTTTATTTATTAATTTAGTTTCTTTAAATAAACTTATAGTAGGTGTTAAATACTGATATTGAAAATACATATTTTATTATTTAAATTGCTACAATGCTTTTCAGGTTATCAACGCAAACGCATTACCTCTGATGTGACTTACTTATTTACTTACTTCGCTGGCTCAGCGACCCAAGGTAGGTCGTGGCCTCCGACGTTAAATTACGCCGTTTTGTTCGGTCTTGTGCCAGTTTCGACCATTCAGGCATGTTGATCCTCTTCAGATCTTCGGCGACTTCTCTCTTCCATCTCGGCCCGCTCGCCCAGTTGGCTGCCCCTGATACGCTCAATTTTTTTCCAGCTCGATCCTTTCATGTTTGCTGATGTCCAATTGGCAAGCCTGCTCGTTTGCACTCTAATCAATTTAAAAAAAGCTAAATAGCGTTTGAACTCATGTACTTTCGCTCATGTGGGAACTAGAGCCTAGTGAGACGTTAATAGGTTGATGATAATGATGATGATGATGGAAAAAAAAATGTTACATAAAATATGAGGAGCTCGATGGCGCAGTGGTTAAGGCGCCCGATGTGCGAGTGCTGAGGTTAAGCAATTTTCGCAAAGGCCGGTCATCGGATGGGTGAACAAAAATGTATCATCTTGAGCTCCTCCGTGCTTCGGAAGGCACGTAAAACCGTTAGTCCCGGCTGCATTAGCCCTTATCCCTATCCATAGGGAAGGCTCGTGCCCCAGCAGTGGGGACATAAAAATGAGCTGATAATGATGATGACATGAAATATAATACTTTTACTATCACTTACGAATTTAGTGTATTTATAACAAACAGGTATAATCTATACTAATATTATAAAGCTGAAGAGTTTGTTTGTTTGTTTGTTTGTTTGAACGCGCTAATCTCAGGAACTACTGGTTCGAATTGAAAAATTCTTTTTGTGTTGAATAGTACATTTATTGAGGAAGGCTATAGGCTATATTACATCACGCTATGACTAATAGGAGTGGAACAGTCGCTAATTAACGCGGGTGAAACCGCAGGGCACAGCTAGTATTGTATAAAAATACACGTATAAATGGTGATACACTATGACCAGACAAAGAAAAATATTTTCTTTAGATTTTAACTGCATTTTTACTACTACTAATATGTAAGAAATGGTTATCGCCATTTATAGTAATAATGTTGCGTTTTTACAACACTAGTTTCAACATATTAACGAATTGGATATTTTTGGTTGGTCTCTTCAAAAGGCGGTGGCAGACATACTGATCAAATAAGCTCAGTCGTACTGACGTTTATCACCAAGAAGGTACACAAACCTCTGCAAGTCAAAAAATATTTCTTAATCTAAATCTTATTTTCTTCTTTTTAGGGTTCCGTAGTCAATAAGGAACCCTTATAGTTTAGCTATGTCCGTCTGTCTGTCTGTCTGTCTGTCCCCAGCCTAGCTCATAGACTCTTAGTATTATATAGCAATTTCAAAAATATTGCGGGTTTGTGAAAACAGTTCTTTTATTGAGGCATCCGTTTGTGAACTATTAAGCTTTATAGTACAAAATGTTGATGGGTTCAAGTGTCCTTCCCCCTGCCAGCCAAATTAATGGATTGGATGGATGGTAGTTGTATATATGACGAAGTTAAAAGGAAAACTATCACAACTAAGTTGGCTTTACACGTTTACGAGTAACAGTCGACCAACTTATAAAATGTAAGTACTTGGCGCAGTACAAATTCCTCATTGGGAACTACTTAAATAACGTTGTCAGGTATGTGAAACCGGTAGTATCTACATTTAAGTATATGAGCCATCGTTAAATAAATGTTCATAAAAGCCTTCTCCTCAGAGAAATATTGAGATGGGCTACGGAACCCTACACTGCGCGTGGCCCGACACGCACTTGCCCAGTTTTTTTGTCTGAGAAGCTCGATGGCGCAGTGTTTAACGCGCACGGTCTGCGAGTGCTGAGGATAAGCAACTTTCGCAAATGCTGGTCATCCGATAGGTGACCAACAATCTATCATCTTGAGCTCCTCCGTGCTTCGGAAGGCTCGTAAATCCGTTGGTCCCGGCTGCATTAGCAGTCGTTAACGACTACCAATCCGCACTGGGCCCGCGTGGTGGTTTATGGCCCGTTCTTTCTGTCCATCCATAGGAAAGGCGTGCCACAGCAGCGGGGACATAAAGTGAGCTGATGATGATGATGATGACGAAATCATTTTTATTCTAAATACGGATAAACTTTTTTTACTAAAAACGTTTACCTACATAAAAGCTGTAATTTTCTAAAAGTATGTCCTTCCCTATTCTTTAAAATCTCCATCGTCATACAACACAGGCATTATTCACCCGCGCTAACTCAAAACACAATAGCATCGTCCAATTTCGTCAACGCCAATTTGGCCCATTCTCCCCTCAGCTTAGCGGTGATTTAAAATTAAAATAAGCTTCTCTCCCCACACGTAAGGGCTGTTCTCATTAATAAGCTAATTCTGCCCCCAAAGTAGCCGAGATGGCATGTTATTACAATGTAGCTACATATGTTGCTATTGATATGTAGTTTTTGTTGTGTTTTTAACAGTAGCCACAGATTTTTAAAATTTTTCGTTACTTTTGCTTAACAAATACTAAATAATTTGCTAAAGAAATACTTTATGTAAATAGTTAGTAACTAACATTTTTTTTGGAAAAAAAAAGAATCCTCCTTTGGAAAAGTTTTTTTTTTTAAGAGCAGGATTTAAACCTGGAGTCAGATGTACGTTAAATCCTGTTAGTGGAAAATTTGTTTTAGCAATTTTCCAAATTGTTAATTATTCCTAACCATATTTTCATAAATTTATATGAACCGTACCCGTAGTTATTCTCTAACATTTCCATAGCATACATCCACTTGTTTGATTGGTTGTAGGGCTTGTTTTAAGTCCAACTAATTAACTTCCATACCGTCTAAATTTGTCGCCAATACATTGTAGTATTCTGATAGTTAAAGATAATGTAGTGTGTGTACACCATATTTACACACACGCATCATACTCCCTATATAAATTGTAACGTTAGTTATAAGAGACAGATCAATATAGACCTTTAAACCATCAAGTGCATTCTTATTCCGTTGCGCCGAACCACCACCTTTACAATAATATAAGATAGCCTGTTTCTCCATGGTTTACTATTTCGGGTGTGACAAGTTTCCCGTATCTGCCTTATCATCACTTAACATTAGGTGAGTTGAAAGCAAAGTGCTTAGGTACCAGTTTAAAAAAAAAAAAATTTTCTTCGGTCAGAGCGAGTTTAATTTTAATCAATTTCATTTAAAGATAAACTTAGTTAATCACACATCTGTCTTATTCTAGACCTATAAGCATTTTGCGTAAGACCCTCGCCTCAATGCCGACAAAGCAAAATTATCTTGCATCTTGCAACGCACATCTGTTTTAATATAACATTTCAAACTGTTAAAATCGCAACGCAATCTCTCCCAAACAGAGGCGGTCTGCGGTCACGGGCACGGTCGCGATCGAAAGTGGTAGTAGAATCATCATCATCATCATTACATCTCAGCCTAATAACGTCCACTGCTGGACAAAGGCCTCTACAACAACGACCAGTTTTGTGCTGCAGTATAGTATGAAGTAATTCAAATAAGCGCGAGCAGGCTGCGATCTAGAGGCGTGCGCTTGCGACCACTTGCCCTGCCCTGTTCGCCGCACTGTTTATGTCATCTCGCCTCTTTGATCTCTCGGAGGTATATTTTTTTTTTGAGACAAATAGCTGATTTCCTCAAAAAGCCTATACGAGTAGTTACCGGATTTTTTTGGGGCGGCTAGAAACTTAAAGTATTTCTCAAGCCAAGCGATAGAAAAACCGTCAGCGATTTTCTAAAGGGATTGACATCACGCATGCGTGTCCCGTTTTCCTACCAGCTTCTCCGAGGAGTTTTTTTTTTTAATCCAAGGGCGGCTCTAAAGGCTAGGACCTTGGCTCGGGATGACCGGGATTTCTCTCGGCGGTCAGTCGCTACCGCGCTAGTGAGAAAAGTATTCGCGTGGGCAGACCGTGACCACAAATAGACTCATGACCTTCTCGGACCATCTCGAACCAGTGCAGCTGTGGTGAGATTCCGTGTCCGTGAGAGAGTCTATGTGAGCGTTGCTCGAGCGCGTTCGTTATTCTGCTGTATTTTTATTTTTTGCCGAGACCGTGACCGTTCCGCCACCGCCTCTGTTTGGTAGACGCTTAATCCTCACACAATAGGCGATGTTTAATACAAAACAGCTATGCGTGTGCATACGATTTAATGATTAAATTTGCTAAAACATTTAATCTGTCCATTCAATTTGGGAGTGAAGCGTAGAGTTAATATATTCCATGATTATAAGCTTTGCGTTACTATTAAGTGGGTGCATAAATATTGTACCATTTAATTTTACTTATAGTAATTAGCTTATACACTGTCGCTAGAATTAAGGGATATTAACTTAATCAACACGCTTGCAATGCGAGTTGGTGTTCACAAACCCGGGTTTTGCCTTAAATAATTCGAAAAACATTTTGCCTGACCTGGAAATTAAGCCCAAGACCTCTGAAGATGGCCGCTTGTCACTTGGTCATAAAGGAGTTTACTAATCTTTAAAAAAAATCTTAATATTTGAAAAAAAAAGACAAAGTGTTGAAAAAATTTCACGAGCGCGATTCGAACCCGCACCCGTCAGGTGCACTACCAACTATGTCATCGTGCGGGTGTGTGTTTGAATCCCGCTCGTGAATTTTTTCAACACTGTCTTTTTTCAAATTGTAATTTGTTCGCAACAATATTTGCGTTAAATTATATGTGAAAAATCTTAAAATATTAGACAACATCACATACATTCTGATCCCAAGTGAGTAGATAAAGCACTCGTATTATAGAACTCAGAATCAACGACGGTACCACAACCACCCAGACCGGACACAATATCGAAGAGTTCGTTTTCGACATTGACCCGATCGGGAATTGATCCCAGGACCTTAGAATTAGCGCCGCCCAAAGTCCGCCGTGCAAGCCACTTGGCTACGGAGCGGAGGTCGTCAGAAACCTATATATGTATATATTTTGTTAATATAATAACACCTTATTAGGGCCTGGCCTTCATCTCATCTGCGATAAGGTCGAATATGAAATGGCACTTTACCCAAAATCCTCATTTAATCCCTTTAGTTCCCTTAGGAACTGGCTTAAATTAGCCTATTCTTGTCTCTATCTGTCGGTACACAACAATGCTACTAACATTAATGCTATAGCTACAGAAATAGTTGGTGGTAGCTACCCAGGCTTAAAACAAACCTTTCAACCAACCAAACCTAATTCAAAAATAATACATATACCACCCCTACTGAAATCGAAGTCTGAAACCGCTGGCTGAATAAAGCAAATAGTCTCGACGGAGAACTCATATAAGGGTGACACTCCATTGAAGCGCTCCAAGAGCCAAACTGTGTGGTAATCAACCAATAGAGTCCCTTTATTTTAATAGCTTTTCTCATGTCCGCTCCACTGGACGGTAGTTAGCGAAGCAGACATGTGCAACGTCGTACTTTTAAATAAAACCGTCACGTAGAAAGTGATGCCCCCTAGACAAGTGGCAAAACACTAAAAGAATAGAAATCAAATAGAATCTTAATTGTACGGGAGTGACATAAGTCAACGATATGTATAAATGACGTTTATGTCAATCCCATTCAACTGTTTGGAGCTGAGCGGAGCGGAGTCGTTAAAATAAAAGGACCCTGTTGATTGATTTCCACAAAGCTCTGCTCCTCTCGGCTCGGCTCCGTTCGTCTCCGCATGTCTCCGCTCAGCTTCAATGGAGTTGAAATGCGGATAAAACTGCAGGCTCCACCCAGCTCTTCCTAGCTCAGCTTCAGCTGCTTCAATAAAGTACCGCGTGTCACGTGTAGTTATATAATAAAACTAATATGTATTCTGCTCTTTTTTACCATAATTCCACAGAGGTAGTCAAACAATATAACTTCGAAAGAATTATTGCCCATTTATATTAGTGGTCGCCCAGTGGTCGAAATTCGACCGTAATTTTATTAAGGCTGCACGGATTGTATCCTAAGCAAAGAAAAATTTAAAAATATAGAATGTGAGTTTGGGTTGGCATTGACAGATTTCGACCGCTCCTCTTCCATTTTTGAAATTTTTGAAAAGAGTATGCGTGTGTGTCGAATACATGGTTGTGTGTGTAATGTTTGTTTTATTGATTTAATGTATTTTTATGCATAATTAAAAAAAATATTAACATTCTGCAATCCTTCTCTATATAAACTATAAGTGTGCGAAATTTCATACTCCTCCGTTCACGCAATTTTCGTAAAAAGAGGGTACAAAGTTTTTGCTTCTCGTATTAATATATAGATATTTATATCGCAGTCGAAAATAGGCTGATTTAGTTATCGCACTGTATTGTACCATCCGAGACCAGTAGTCTTTATAAAGCGCTATTTTCATCTCCCATTTAATATTATATTCAAGTGGACAGAAATAGCTTGGGTTCATTCTATTTTTAACCGACTTCAAAAAAGGAGGAGGTTATCAATTCGACTGAATGTTTTTTTTTGTTTTGACAACAGAGTGGCGGCTTATATTATAAGGCTGCTTTTCCACCGAGCTGTACGAGAGTAGTTAAGAGTTTTTAGAGAGTTTGCTGCTGGCCATAAACGGCCTTTACAGTGACTTTTTAAGGACGGCGATTCATTTTAGGGGGCTCCTCAAGCCATGTGATTGAAACACCGTAAAAGACCACCGCTTACCACTGGCCTGGGATCCCCTCATACAAAATATTTAATCCCAGCCCCAACACCATCTGCCAGACCAAAAGATACTGTAAGCTCTTTCTGCGTGGAACGGAACGCATGTGATTAAATTAAAATGAGGTTATACAAGCTACCAACTTATTATGTCACGACCTCAATGTGACCACGGACCCTGCAAGGGGTTCGAAACGTCATGATAAACATTAAAAAAAACTAATGTATAAAATAAACGCGAGTAATCCGTAAAAATAGTTTCATTTCATCGTTAGAGAGCGTATCACAGATCTCTACTAGATTCTCCGAGGGGTTCGGATCGGTTCAGGAGCGAAGTGAACCGAGGGCGCCTCAGGAGGCTAGGACCTCGACTCGAGTTAAGAGGAGCGGTGCGCGAGGAAAAACAACCAATAAAATAGCTTCTTTTTCGTTGAGGTGTAAAATGGAGTAATCCTATTGGCTGATTATTTTCCTCGCACGCGATGCTTAGCTGCGTCACACAGCTCCGGTGAAAAAGCAGCCTAAGATACTGTCGTTATACTAATAGGATTACTTCGCGTTATTGCTTTTATAGAAGTAAATATCATAGGAGAAGTAAGTACTTAAATATTTTCATGATGTAAATCGGTCGTGGGCCGTACTAGCAGTTTCAAAGAATTAAATTAAAACCAAAAATAATCACCATAGCGGCTGAGATTTACAAGTACGGACGTCTGCACTTTATTTAACCAAAACTGTCAAATTTCTTCAATAAATGTTCAACCATATGACTAAGAGATAAAGTTCAAAGAGTCTTTTAAAGAAATTTGTTAAGTTTTTTTTTTAAATGTTCAAATAGTTTTTAACGCAAATTTTGTTGCGAACAAATTACAAAAACACAAATGTTGAAAAAATTTCCACGAGCAGGATTTGAACCTGCACCCTACTGACATACCGGGTCAGGTGCTCTTCCAATTGAGCTATCGTGGTCCTAACCAGCCCGCCGAAATTATTCAACACTTTTTACTTTGAAAGCCAAAGGCGCCCATTCAATGTCAACAACGTTTTAAGTAAGTTTTTTTTTTTCTTTTTCTTTTTTTATATTAGCGGGTACGCACAGTGATGATAAGGCCAATATGATGGTAGCGCACTTCACCCGGGATCCTCAACTAGTGAGGCACTGGCTATCTTATCTCTAGCTGCGGAACACAACAATGCTAGAAACATTGACGTTATGGTGACATATTTAGATAAGATGGTGGTAGCTAGCCAGGCGGACAAACAAGCTTTACCACCAACCAAACTGAGTACACAAACATGTACCCCTCGCTGGGAATCGAACCTGGGACCTTTGGGTCTCAACCGGTGGTCTTAGCCATTGGACCACAGAGGCGGCGAGTTTGTGGTAGTCTGATGAGCGTGTAGGCGTGTGTACATCAAAATAATAGTTTAAAAGAAACCAGTGGACAACTGGTTTCTTTAAAACATATTTTTTCTAAACACTAAATTATTTTTATTGTATTGGCCATATAAAAACGTTAAAAAATTTAGGGTTTTAAAGAGACTGGGCCGTTCCATCTGGAGTCCCAGTCTCCAACCAATCTTAATTAGACTTAACACCGGTTGCCAGATTTAATATTTCAAACATACTGTGCTCCAAATCTCAAACCGTCCCCTCCGTTACTAAACCGCACTAATTCGCAACACAAAATGGAAGTTGTCACGCGCGGGGTTCGAACCCCACATCTGCGTTTTATTGTTACACCATTAACTTCAATGTTATACCTTTACGCTTCTGCCACTAACAATAACTCGTGTTAGGAGACCGAAATTGTCGATACGGTGGATTTTGTTAATATATACCATAGTGCAAATGGAGTAGAAGGAAACACTGAAAACAGTCTGATATAAATTTTTAGTAAATTTACTTCGATATTCAAAAGTATATGATTTCTAGGGTGCCCTTTGGTACGCCTAAAAAATTTAGTCCTAACAGTACATGGCCAAACCGTATTGGCCTAAACTTAAAACGAACAATTATTGTTTCGCCACCATTATAATTTGGTCTAAGAATTGAAAGCCCTAATTTTAGGATCTATAATGTGAAATACCTTAAAATATATTGGCATAACGTTATTTTGGCATTACGACGATTTCGTTTAATATATAAAAGCTCTAATTTTAGCATATCTAATATTAAATGTGCCAAAATTGCATCGGCTTGCTGGCCTGCTAAATTAGGCAACCCGATAATACCTGATTTCTACCAAGACACCAACTGGATGCAGTGCAGGCGCAGTCAAGAGGGCTAGTAAAGGAGAAAATTCTATGAAAGAAGACACATGAAGATACATAAGCAACCGCACCGGACTGGGACCGGGCAGGATTTGGTGTGCTCTAGACATTATAAATAGTTCTGCTGCTATACAGCAATGTTTTACCGGAACTCAGCAATGCAAAGTCTGCTGTCTGGCGGCAGCAATAAGTAGTACCTAAGGTGGCAGCCATCCAGTCGGAATTGTCACATATTAATATTATTACCATCTATTCTAGATACTATCAAAAAGGATTTGAAAGAAGATTTACCATTGACGTGGACTAGGTACTTTTAGAAAATAATACGGTTAGTTCCGCTATGGTATGGTTCCGCTATGGCACCCTCGCAAAATGCCTACCAAAAAGTTCCACTATGGTACCCATCTATTAGATCTACGTCAAACAATAGAAGGTATAATTGAAAAGAAAAGAGCATCAATATCGCTGTTCAATTGCGATTTTTTTGTCGAAATTGTTAACATACTGTATTCCCATTCGTTATCTTCAATCCAAATCCCAACATTTGTGTGATAAAAATGTCATACCGTGCCTAAATATCTCAAAAAGAAGTAGCCACGCGCCTCTTTGTATTAAAGCTAGACATAAATCATTGTCAATAGGGGTGCAATGCTATACGATGACTGATAAAAACCGTACAATAGCGAGTGTGGTATTCAAAGGGAGGCTATGATGGAATCCGAGATTATGTTAACAGAAAAACATTAGCATACAGAAAATGAGCATGGGGCTTGTTTTTTTATTATTTATTATATTCGCTCGGTGGCCGAGTGGCTAAGGGCTCGGTTCGATATCTGGAGGTCCTGAGTTCAGTTCTTAGGGGGGTGATTTTTTAATCTCACCTGTAATCTTGAAATTAAAAGTGACATGAAGTACGCTATGAAATATAATAATGATTGCATTATTTACAATTTGAAAAAAGAGTTTCCAGTGACTTTGAATAAGAGTGAGAAAAAACACTCGTAATTGATATCACAACGTGAGAATTAGTCACTGGTCCAAACATAGCACTCCAGGTATATGTTTTTAGATACTTGGCTTGTTAAGTAGGGCTTGATTTATTTATTTGAATTCAAATGTTTTGCTACACCTACAGATAAAACAAAAGCGTGCGGTCATTTCTTAAAACTTAAAATTCTAATACACTGGTTCACGAAGTGAAGGAGGTTAATGTCTGATTCCCGAGCAATCAAGGCATTAAGCAAGCTTATCGCCTGAGCCGTGAGAGTCTACCTGACTAGCTACCTATCTTAACGGAATGTCCCTTTAATATTTAAGTTACTTACACCATTTTCTATTCTACAATCTTTATCAACTGTGTTATCTATGAAACTTGACGTTTCGATCAGTAAGCCACAAACAAAATCATAATGACATAATAAACTCTTTGAAAAACACCCACCGACTGGTATTTCTCCTGATTTTATCATGACACGTGATACATAATTTATAAACGGTGAATACCTACTTACAATCTGCGATATTCCACCGTAGAAATACAGGAGACGGCCACATTTCATTTTAATAATTTAACATAAATATTGTATGGTCTCCAGAGAAAGGATTTTCTTGGAAAACAATTTTTGTTCCTTCCATTTACGCCTTTATAGGAAGAGCATTGATTGCTTTATTATAATTAGAAATTACGCATTACAAATTCTATAGATCTTTTTTCTCTACTCCTTGTTTTTATTAATTACAGTTACACTTAGTAAACACTTGGCCTTCATTACACCTAATGTTAAGAATGATAAGGCTGAAGATGGAATCGCTTATTTTCACGTCCTAGACCAGCCCCCCAACCGCCTAACACTCTCGCTTTCGATCGCTTTGAAGGCGAGGCCATCGCCTCGCTTTCTAATATAATATCGAAATATAATATCGAATAATATCAAAAGCTATAGCCTTTCGATATTGCTTTCGAAATGACAAAATGACGCCTCCTCCTCGCCTCGCCTTCAAAGCGATCGAAAGTGAGAGAGTTAGGCGGTGGACCCCCAGCTTGGGATTCAATAAAGGTCAAACATATTTACAAATATAATATTAAAATAATAAGAAAGTATGACGCAAATATTTCGCTATTACTCTATTGAACGTTGCTGAATACCTTCAATTCAATAGATTACTTTATTCATGAGTATGTACCGAGTTCCTGAACATAATGTTTCTTAGTAGGGTGATTTCCCACTCATATGTCAATGGATATAGACGTTGGTCGCCGTCGTATCTATTATTATTATAATAATAGTAATATTCATTTTATTTCGGAAAATATCCTTTTGTAAGTATATAAAAGGTCATTGTTTGTAAGTGTATATCTAGTACTAGCTGACCCGGCGGACTTCGTACCACTTTGACAGTTTCCATGACAACAAAACATACAAATCATTATGTATCGGAAAATTAAATTGTCGTTTTTAGTATTTTATATATATATATATATTTTTTTTCAATAAAAAGTTACTATCCTATATTTTTCCCAATACCTTTGAGAATATGTGTATAAAGTTTCATGATGATCGGTTGAGTAGTTTCTGCGTGAAAGCGTAACAAACAAACTCACATTCACACTTATAATATTAGTAAGGATATCCTATGTGATTTCTTATAGAAGACTAGTGACAATAAGGCTGGCAGCTACCTCAGCCAATGTGTCCAAATAAGTAGTGTTATCATCATAATTCGTAATGTTCCTAAGAGCCTACAGTTGGAGGATGTCATTTATTTATTGCCATTCTTTTAGGTTTTAACAAGTTCTTGTAAATACTTAGGACCTAAGTTTCATTTTAAGGGGATGCTGCGCGGAATTTCGAAAATTTACGTGTTTTTAAGTCACTGGTGCTAGGCGCTGAATAGGTCATATACATTAAAAGGACTAGTGTAGGTTAGCTTGATCCTTTCACAAGGCCATGGTTGTCTTGGAATTTGAAACAAATACCCAGAAACTGCATAAACAATACGTAAAAGTATGATATCTAAAAACTTATTTCTTCAGGAACTTTGTAAATATAGCACAAATGAAACAATGATCCGACATCAAAATGTTTGTATTGATATTCCGTAGGCCACTGTTGTCTTATTTTTCAATAAAAAAATATGTATATGAAAATATTAAGACTTTTATTATTTTTTACCTAAACGCCTATGATTTTACGAAAGTAAACATTGCTTTAATTAAATCACCAGCCTACGCTGTACAGATATTAGTGTGCGTGCGTATTCGTAGTCGTGCGCCGTTGTCACACCACTGCCACGCGCCGCTCGCTCGCTATCATAAAGAAACTTGAAACTCGCAGTTTTGCATCCGCGCTGCACCCCCTTAAGGGGTTTCCTACTAGATTCTCCTAGGGGTTCGGATCGGATTGGGAATTCGGGAGCAACAAATCATAAAATTCTCACTAGTAGACATCCTGAAAACGTCACGTCCCAAGTGGATACGAGCCCTTAGCAGGTACACATGTAATTATATACAAATAGGTACCTACCTTCAGTATTCAAGGTTCGTAAACAAAAAGTTTCTATTGAATAGCGGCAGAGTAATTAATCATAATCACCGAACGTCAACGGTGAAGTTTCGATTAATTATGATTTATTAACGGACAACCGTGTTTCCTGTTCTATTTAGGCGAGTAGAGTAACGTGGGCTAACGGAACGAATGAGGGCAAGTAACTTTACTGTTTAATGTATCGTGTGGATTTTATAAGTCAATATTTTTACGGATAGTAATTAGAGAGTTATGGAGAGGGCTATGCTCGCAGTTTCTCTTCGTGATCGAATCCGAAATTAGGAGATCCGCAGAAAAACAAAGGTAACCGACATAGCCCGAAGAGATGCTAAACGCAAGTGGTAGGGGGCAGGGCACATCGCTCGGGCACAAAGAACAGTTCTCAAGAGGTGACCGCGTACCGGAAAGCGCAGTGTGGGAAGGCCTCCAACAAGGTGAACCGACGATCTGGTGAAGGTCGCGGGAAGCCGCTGGATGCGAGCAGCACAAAACCGGTCGTTGTGGAGATCCTTGGGGGAGGCCTTTGTCCAGCAGTGGAAAAAATAGCCAGTGTCTCAACAGTTGAGCCTTATCATCACTTTTTTTATATATTCACGGGTAAGCACAGTGCTTTGATCTCACCTGATGTAAAGTGATGATAAGGCCAATGATGGAAGCGCATTTCACCCGGGATCCTCTACTAGTGAGGTACTGGCTATCTTATCTCTAGCTGCCGGAACACAACAATGCTACAAACATTGATGTTATGGCGACATATTTAGATAAGATGGTGATAGCTAGCCAGGCGGACAAACAAGCCTTACCACCAACCAAACCGAGTAAACAAACATGTACCCTCCGCTAGGAATCGAACCCGGGACCTCTGGGTCTAAACCGGTGGTCTTAGCCACTAGACCACAGAGGCTGAAATATGAAATATCGGTTGTTAATATCAGGTGAGACGAAGGGCCGTATCCGTTATGAATAAAAAAAATACAAAAGATGCTACAGTTGATTGATAGATTATAATATCCTTGTAAAATCTATTAAATGCATGAAATCTTGGTTCAATCCCTACAGCACCGTATAAGTACTGACATGAACCCATACCTAACATTAGCTTTCTAGGCGGGTAACAGTACAGTTATTATAGTTCATTCATCATTAGCTCATAATGTCCCCACTGCTGGGGCACGAGCTTTCCCTATAGATGGATAGGGAGAACGGACACGCGGGCCCAGTGCGGATTAGCGGTTATATACTTAGCCCATTAATCCTTACCTAATATTATAAATGCGAAAGTAACTCTGTCTGTGTGTGTGTTACGCAATCACGCCTAAACTACTGAACCGATTTAAATGAAATTTGGTACAAAGATAGTCTAGAGCTTGAGAAAGGACATAGGCTACTTTTTATTGCGAAAAAAGGGCTGTAAGAGGTTGAAATAGGGGATGAAAGTTTGTATGGAAAAAAACGTCATTTATGAAGCTATAAACTTGAAACTTATTTTTTCGGCTTTTTATTAGATATAATAAAATACGACATTTAAAGTTTGTAAAAATTTTACCCTAAAGGGGGTAAAAATAAAAAAAAAATCGGCTAAGTAAATTTTTTCTTTAATTTTTGTTTAGAATTAGATTAGATTAGAATTATTTTAGAATTTTAAAATTTTAGAAATTTTTAGATTAGTTTAGAATTAGATTTTTGTTTAGAATCATACGTAAAATACTATTATTCTCCTTTAATTTTGTAGTTGGTTTGAGTGTGTTTTCATAATCTTTGCGTTATTTTAAAAAAAAAATTCGTAGGAAGTAAGTAAGTAATTTTAATTTCGTAAAAAGTTATACTTAATAGTTTTGTATATTTGGGTCAATAAAAGTAATTGAATACTAATTTATTTAGGTTCTTAAATAGTACTTAAATAAGCTATTTGCAGTAAAATACTGTAAATAGCTTATTTTAATGTATGTATGTGTTTTATTAAATAAAGCAACTTTCGCAAAGGCCGGTCATCGGATGGGTGACCAAAAGTTTATCATCTCGAGCTCCTCCGTGCTTCGGAAGGCACGTAAAGCCGTTGGTCCCGGCTGCATTAGCAGTCGTTAACAACCACCAACCCGCACTGGGCCCGCGTGGTGGTTTATGGCCCGTTCTCCCTATCCGTCCATAGGGAAGGCTCGTGCCCCAGCAGTGGGGACATAAAATGAGCTGATGATGATGATGATGATGATGTGTTTTATTTGCAAAATAATTAACCTAAAAAAATGAAAGTGCTGCCGAAAGCCACTATTCCACGCGGACGAAGTCGCGGGCACAGCTAATACAAACATAACACAATAACTCTGATAAATTATTAGCAACAGAATTTTTTCCACAGTTAAAAATAGACGTCCTAAATGGGTAGTAAGTAAAAAAAATGTTTCGACAAATCAAAAGCACATTTTTAAAATTTATTTAAATAAAAAAATACTTGACTTTGACTTCGAAAGCGATTACAACAACAATGTTACAATAACTACAAGTTCTTGACCTAACTCAAAATACATCCATCCGTAAATACCATCATCTCAGCTCAGCCGATAAACGTTCACTGCTGGACAAAGACCTCCCACATGGATGTCCACAACAACCGGTTCTGTGCTGCTCGCATCCATCAGCTACCAGCGACCTTCATCAGGACGTAAACATAGTCAAACTTATTAATATCACATAAGTTTAGCACCTTGTCTTTGTGCATAGAGAACATTATCTCTACAAGTTCTATCAAATATGTTAGCGTGCTTAAAGTGACAAAGTACAAAGTATTCTTTTATTGTAGTACTCCGCTGTTCCTTTTAAATGATAGCTTGTTCCTCCAACGAAATCATGTTATTACCCAACGGTATGTAAGCGGTAAATCAATTTTATTACATTCAACCCCATTCTTGATTCAACGTACTTACCGTTTGTGGAATAGAAATGTGAAGGTCCAGATTTCTAATGAAAGAAGGAAAAAACACAGTGCCACATTGTCCGGTCTGCGATTGCTAATTACTAAATTATCGGATCCGAGGAGCTCGATGGCGCAGTGGTTAAGCGGTCTGCGAGTGCTGAGGTTATGCAACTTTCGCAACGGCCGGTCATCGGATGGCTGACCAAAAATGTATCATCTCAAGCTCCTCCGTGCTTCGGAAGGCACGTAAAGCCGTTGGTCCCGGCTGCATTAGCAGTCGTTAACAACCACCAATCCGCACCGGGCCTGCGTGGTGGTTTATGGCCCGTTCTCCCTTTCCATCCATAGGCAAGGCTCGTGCCCAAGCAGTGGGGACATAAAATGAGCTGATGATGATGATAATGATGAAATTATCCGTAATCAAACCATAAATACAACACGGTAAACAGCAAGTATTTATATAAGTATCATAAGAAATTATTAGTGGCTTTCCAAACGGATTGAATGAAAAGTCGTGTCAATGAGTAATATATGCGAGCAAGTTATGCCTTTTCTGTGCAAAATAAATTTATTTTTTAACGAAATCTCTTTGAACGTTTTATAAAAGCGGTGTTGAGGTTATTGAAATATCTGTGCGGTATAAAAAACGACATCAAGCGATACTAACAGTCGCTGCGAGTCGCTAAAGGCATAAAAATAAAGTTTAAAATACTTTTTTAGCGTCATAAGGTTACTTCAACGATAAATTTAACCAAAATAGGGGAGATTCACTTATCTTGACACACCAATATGAACTCTAAAGTGTTATTTACTGACAACATTTTGCTTTGATGCTTTAAAACTTTATGATGTCGCTTTTGAGTATTTTAGGAATGTTAATTTCTTCACATTAAAAGTTTCGTATAACATTCAAAAGGAGTTTTGTAAATCCCTAATAAGTTAAGTTGACGTGTTTAAAAAGTTTGTTCTAATCTTTATTTCGTTACATTTTTAGTTTAGTTTTATTTTTATTGTATTTTACGAACTTGAATTATGGGAAGAATGTTACCACTGTAACACACTGTTTAAATTAGCAAACTCAATGCCCAGATAGATGGTAACTGATGACAAAGTACAACACACTCAGAATCAGAATTCTCAACTTATATGGTACCTACTGGTAATCTTATCTAGTTGCTGTTAAACGAACCAAAACAGTTCCACCTACATTGTTGTTATAGCGACGACAGACATAGTCAAGATAGAAGTTGTGGCGGATTTAAAAAATAATTCACTAGGTCATTTTATGTCCCCACTGCTGGGATAGATAGTGAGATACTGATACAGAGAACGGGCCATAAACCACCACGTGGACCCATTGAGGATTGGGGGTTGTTAATAACTTTGCAATCGCAGAACGGGCGCGTTAACCACTGCGCCATCGAGCTCCTTGACAAACAAAACTTGCCGCACCAACCAAAACGAATACACATAACTCAAACTGGGAATTCTACAAATATTACGAGATTTTTATATGTAGTTTTACTTTACTTATTTACTTTAATTAAGGGTGAGCCCCTTAACCGTTACTGTATCACAGTAATTTACTTAGGATACCTAAGGTGTTAAGTATACATAATGTGTAAAAGTAAAGGCGAGTAGGTCCGTAAAAGTTTTCTTAAAATATACCTACAAAATGTGGTTAAGATTATAAATTATAGCCATGATCTGTTTGCGATAAAAAATCCTACATCACAATTTTTATTCACGTTTGTTATGTCAAAACTGATTTTCAAAGCCAAAAACCACCTATTTAATACATAAAAGCAAAAACAGTCCACAATGAATGAGTCTTATGACAATGAATGAACGCATTGTCAAAATGAACAAAGCGATATGACAACGCGTGTGCACTCACAAATCAAACGTACTTAGTAGCACTAATATTTCACAAAGCTAAATAATATGATAATGTCCCAAAAAGTTTAAAGCGAAAATAAACCGTTCATACAGATACCGACAAATGTCTTCGTGCTGTTGTAGTAAACATCAAAAGATGCATCGAAACGGTTCAAATGTAAAAAGACGAAAGTGAGAATGGCGTGGAAAATGAAACGCATCGCAAACCTGTGGAGCGGCCGTTGAATTTTTTTATTTTAATTATGTATTTTATTATAGTTTTTATTTTATTTTTTGAGCAACATGGAAAGAGGGTAGGTAGGCTTTTGCGCTGCAGTGGGACACTACAGGCTTATGATAATAATAATAATATCAGTTCACTCCTGCACAAAGACCTCTTCTAATGCATGCCACGAAGCTCCATTTTCTGCTCGCCTCAATCTACTGCTACTAAACCGGCGTCACCTCTTTTTTTTTTGGAGAGATTTTGCTGATTGCCTCTGACCGTATTTTCAGTTTCACCGGGCTTTTTGGGGGTGGCGAGAAACTTAAAGGGTTCCTCAAGCCGTGTGAAACGAATCACCTTCGGAGGTTTACTAGAGGGAACGGATTCTCCGTGGGGTTCGGATCGGATCGGGGAGCAGAACAACCCGAGGGCGCCTCTAAAGGTTTGGACGTCGGCTCGGTTTGACCGGGCCGTGGTGGTGTGGAGAAGCGCCCAGATACATATCTGTACCTAGCATGGAGCGCGTGTGAACCGGCTCTTCGTACCCTTGTTCTACGATGGCGTCACCTCGCGAGGGCGTCTTAACATAACTTTTTAGAGTGCCTTCCAATACCACATTAGATTAATCATAAATCACGTTTTATATCAACGAAACAAGTAATAATTTCACAATTGCGGTTTCCAAAATGATAAATTATATCAGAACAACATTTAATTTCACATCAGCCGTCTGTTCTGTACCTACATCACTCATAGCGTCAGAGACAGTCAAAATTACTGGAATCGTATTACTTGTGTCTGTCCGTTTTATACTGTCGCCGTTTAATTACTGTTAGTAAGAGCCATTTCACATTTCGTTATCTCACAAAAACTTTAAAGCTCTTTCAAACTTTAATTTACTTCATTTTAATAACCGTTAATTATAATATTGTTCCCATGCTAGTCTGGGACGTGAAAAGTATATATCAGCTGATTGACTTCCCATGTATGTCGTTAGAGCTGACTAATGGACTAGGGTCAAGATACTCGCACATTAAGTGATCGGCAACTCATCACTGATTTTATCTATTCTACCTTAGAGTCCTATTTTGATTTTTCTAAATGCCCCCCTAGATAAGTGGCTTCTACGCTAATAGAATAGAAATTAAATAGAATGATTATTGTTTGGGATTGACATAATATGTGAACGATACGTATAAATGACATTTATGTCAATCCCATACAAAAATCATTCTATTCAATTTCTATTATATTAGCGTTGTGCCACTTGTCTAGGGGGGCAGGGCACTAACGGCGAGTTGACTCAAAATTGGTGAGCTTTATGCTTTGTCTCCCCCTTTTTGTGAAAAGGACGTAAGAGTATGTATATATTATGTTTTTTTTATACCTGGCTCGGCAAATGACTCCACTCCATGTTGTTAAGTAGAAACGGAGTCCAGACCGAACTATAACTGATGCAGCATGAAAACATCGCAGCATCAGTCACCCTCACCCTGCCGGTCCACAAGGTGCTTCTTCAATACCTATATATGAGTAGATACAAAATGTACTACAACAACTCTACGGTTTCCCCATTCCGCTTATTAATGTGCACAGATGTGGCCATATCTCACTGCGGTATCCTTACAGGGAATTGGCGATGGTTCTGCGTTGCAATAAAGAAAAAACTTGCTAGCAAGAAATGTCGGCTATTTATAAAGTGTTCTAGACAGTGCGGTGTAGAGGAAATAACTTAAACGTATCATATTGTGCTGTAGCTATTTGTTGTTTGAGTTAACTGTATGATATTGTGGTCTTGAGTCTGTATAAAAAATGAGTGTTTATACTCAAATGCATAGCCCGAGTTTGTGATTACCAACCCGTATTTGGCAAGCGTAGCCAATACCCATCAATTGTAGAGATGACTTGAGGCCTTTGCCCAGCTGTGGGGCAGTTATAGACTATTAACTTTACTTTACTGTATACTCAAATGTCTTGTTATATTTTCGCGAACAAACATACCCGTATAGCTCAAAAAAGTTTAGTTTTGACGTTAGCTCGTAATATTTTTTTAATCTTACATGTAAGTAAAATTGCGTTGAAGCGTTTTTAAAAGGGAGTATACATACTTCTATAATATCCTCCTCCTCAATCTAAAACAAGCAAAAATTAATGACATTATTAATTTTATAAATTCAAAAATTCAAAATTCAAAATCATTTATTCAGTTTAGGCTACAAGTAGCTCTTATGAATGTCACTATGCCATCAGTTCGTAAGTCTACTCTGGGCGGGAGATCTTGTACTGAGAAGAACCGGCAAGAAACTCAGCAAGTGTCCAGCTCTTTTCTCCCTTACAGCGTCAAAAATATTGGAAAATGCCCTATCATAGCAGGACACTTTCCATTACAATAAACACAAAAAATATAGGAGACAACCACAACATGTAAAAAAAACACAAAATAAAAAATATACTTTAACAAATTTACATCAGGTAAAAGTTACAACTTCCACGATGTCATACAGTACCACTACAACAGTACTATCGTAAAAGTCAAAAGTTGTTTAAGAAAAACAAAGTCAAATTATAGTGAATAATACTAAAAATAAGATAAGTATGCGTGAGCAGACCAGCCTCCACAGGCGGCACCCGTTCACGAGTATGACATATGATATGAGGTATGATGTACAAAAACAATACTCTGAAACCATGTTAATTTTGCAGTTCACTTCTCGATACGATAATAAATTAACAAAACATTTAATTCGAACACTAAAACGTATCACCTACACTGTCTGTGGTCTATCAAAAGCCTTTATTTCCTTCAGGATTACTAGCACCTACGTATACGTCACAGACATATAGGATCCTTGGTAATACCTGTATGATCCCGAATACGGCAGAGAGGGTACCATTCATAGAACCCTGGACAATTATCAACGTAGCTGAAAAGCACTACATGGCCGAGATATTAAAGTTCTTTGTTACTAAGTAAAACTGTAAAGTGACAAACTGGTCAAGCTGATACGTTGTTCTTAGTCGTCAACCTCATGGTAAAACATAAACAGTAGCGACACATTAAAGGAATGAACGAAAAATTTTAATAAAAAAATTTGAGATTTTGTATGGAGAAGTAAATCTACGTAAATATAATTTTGCATGTCATCACAGTGTTCTTTATTATTCGTCATTTGGTAGCATGATGGTACCGAAACATGGTATACACCATATACACCTTTTACCAAAAATTTTGTATACGAGTAGTAGTCATACTACGTACATACATAGTCACAGGGGGACTTCAGAGCGAGAAAATGAAGAGTCATGACTGTCTGCGGTTTTGTTTGATTTTCTAAAATTTGTGTTAAAGGAATATTAAGGTGAAATAATGGTGGATTTCGTGAGCGTGCATGAGTGTTGGCAAATGAAAACATTGGCACTTTTCAGATTCTCTCAAGAAGTCTGCGTGAGGTCTTAAAAGCCCCACATATTTCCTGAGATACTCAAGGTGTTAGGGAGATGTCTTTTCCCACTTCTCATTTCTATGTGTGTGCTAATCGCACGAAGCAATCAACTAAATGAAAAAAAGAATAGTCACAGCTAAATAAAACGTCAAGCAGAAAATTTAAACACCCAAAATTGAAGGAGGTGTTTCAAAAGAGATTTCTTACTCTGTGGTATTTCAGTTCGCTCGAGAAATAATCGTCCCCCCACATAGCTTTGGACACGTCAAAGATATATTAAATTACTGTAGCAGATAGCGTTACGTAGAAAACTCAATTTCGGGAAACGATCTCTTGACACCAATAGTCTTGTTTCGCGTTATTATGATGTATGTTTTGTCTCATGGGAAATATGTAACTTCATAAACATTGAGATCTGTGGGCTTAGTACGAAATTCTACCGAAATCATACTGTTAGGAAAAGTAAAGTCTATAATTTAAATAAAATAATACTGTCCCTTTGCTGGGTAAAGGTATCCATCATTGAAATTAAGTCATCTCTACAGTTATTGGCTTATTTACCACGTTAGTCAAATGCAAGTTTGTGATCACAAACCCGAACGTAGAAAATATCCAAAACATTTTTTTTTGTTCTCTGATTTGAACAAAGGTTTGAAAATTATTAAACTTAAAATGTTCAAATAATTTTTAACGCAAATTTTGTTGCGAACAAACTTTGCGTATTATTAAACTTCATAACACCAGGAAATATTTCTTTATCAATTATAGTTTATTATTAAAAAAAAAATTTAAATGTCAGTAAGAAATAGAGAAAAGAATCTATTATTTTGTTAATAACTTTTATTAATGTGGGTACGTTAATCTGCGGTAGGTTCCTATAAAGATAAACTTACCTCTCAAATCGTGATTTTTTATTTTATTTTGAGCAATGAATCCTGTCTTGTTTTTGAGAATTAACGAAACGAAAAAAACATAGGACTCTCATTTCTCAAAAAAATAATTCGTTAGGTGTAATTCAAAGACTTCTTGTTCAATATTTAAAATTACATTTTCCAATCCAGCTGAGTGCTTCTAATCCTGTCAATAAAATATTCCTTGCGCAGATAAGCTTATTAAGATGAAGCAATCATTTACGGGCCAATGAGTAAATTCAATCATGGCAACTTAGAGATGCAACTTTATAAAAATATAAGCGCTAGTAATATCCCCTGTACACGGAGTATGGACAGCATAAGAAATAAAGATTCACATTGAAGCCGCTACCAATAAATGAAGGAAAGCGTAGCCTCTATGCTGACCTAATATAGGGCAAAGACCTACATTATTATAATCAAATCTTCGCTGCAATTGATGAGTATTGGTTAAATCACTAGGATTGCCAAATGCGGGTTGATGATCACAAACTCCACCAAGACTTTCGATACAAGTTTGTGAAATGAGTGGATAATTAGGTTTAAGAGTGAATTTCTATCCATAGTTGTGAAACAGGCTCGGTATTTTATTTTATCGTAGAGTTGACAGATATCTCCACTCTACCTGTTTATAATATTTACACCGTTAATTTGTGATACCGCGGATTTATTATCCTTACACGTCCTTATGTAAGTTCATAACTCTTCATTTCCAACAATGAAATTTCTAATCCGGACGCGCAGAATTTCAGAATATGACACTGTTTAAAATTTTTACCAGGAATATTCCTAAAATCTGTGTAACCAGCACCTTATTATGTTCATAAGTCGTGCGCAAATGTTGGAGTGAACCGAACTTGCAAGGGATATTTTATAACAGAATGAAGTCTACTTTTCTGCTGACACTACCGCTCCGTCGTTGTAACAACCGATTTCCGTTATGGTTATAGGTTATAGGCGTCGTCTTCCATTCGGGGCAGAACGAGGTAAGTAGATGTTAGATGAACTAGTTTTTTTTTGATGATAAAACTCTTTTGACCAAAACTTTTAAATAATAAGTGAACGCACCACCACCAAACTTAGTTTCGATCATTGTCTTTGATTGTAAACATCTATTACCGAATTAGGTTGTATTTTTTAAAGCAGATGACTCTTCTCCTCTTGGTATTAAGTGGCAATGTAGTCCAGACGCGAAGACAATTACACAAACATTAAAAAAGCCGTTGTGGGTCCCGGCTACATTAGCAGTCGTTAACAACCACCAATCCACACTGGGCCCGAGTGGTGGTTTATGGCCCGTTCTTCCTGGTGTTATTACATAATATAGAGAAGGTTTGTACCCCAGAAATGAGGACATAAGACGAGCTGGTGATCTGGCAGCTGGAGACAAGATCATCATCTTGTCTTCATCTCACCTGATGTTATGTGACGATAAGGCTGAAGGATGAAGAGCACTTCACCGGGAATCCTCAACTACTGAGGCACTGGCTATGTTATCTTTATTTGCCGGTACACAACAATGCTACTAACATTGATGTTATGGCGACATATTTAGATAAGATGGTGGTAGCTAGCCAGGCGGACAAACAAGCCTTACTACCAACCAAACCGAGTGCACAAACATGTGCCCCCGCCGGTAATCTACAAATATTATCGTGTACATTTGGTCCTTTGAGCCAGATAGGCAAAAGCAGTGGCAGTAACATACCTCACCGCAGTATGCAGTAAGCTCAGAACTCAGGAGATAGCCTGCACTTCGTCGCCGGTCGTTTATAACTCGGAGTAGCTAAGAGGCTATTAAAAATGCGGCGTCGTCGCATTTCCGGACGTTTACTAACATTTATTTTTTGTTAAACAAACTTTTTTATGTACCTCTTTTTGCAAATCTTCTCGCGTTTAAGTTTTACATAATATTTGATTTTGTACTTAAAGCTTCCAACTTTTTTCTAGGTCTATGGTGTGGATCGTTCCATTTCACGCAAAATGAACTTATAGTTTCTTTGGATATAGTTTGGTTTTATATTTCTTTGTGTTGGCACACAATATTTACTCATGTGATATTGGGACTTGAATTCGATAATGTGTATAACGAGATCCAAGCCAGGTGGCAGTTCCAATCGTTCTAAATTCAAATCTGGTATTTTTTTTAAATTTGATACAATTTTGACTTCGATCAAATAATTTATCGAAGAATACTGAGCTTACTAGCATTACCATTACATATTTTAAATTTGACATTAAGATTCTCTCAATGGTATATTCGCTAAAAGATCGACCAATCCATCACGAATAAATCCACCCTTCAATCATTACATTATTGGTAAAAAATCTTTAAAATCGTTTAAGTTATATGTCTGGGATGCCAAATGTCTATAAAAAAGCATTTAAGTCCTTTTGCTATGAGAATCACGAACGTCGCGAGAACGGCACAAGACATAGGAAAAGTTTAATTAAGCTTAAACTTCTAATTATTTTTAGCAGTTTCTATTTAGTTTTTAGCTGTTTACTTAGAATGCTAATGGCTTAAGTACCATTAGCTGCAATGTGAAAACAGCATAAGAAAAGCGTTTAATCTTTACAATCGTCGCGCGACTTTTGCAGAAATAACGTCGGTTGCAATTTTGTTGTTCAAATTCTCCTTTTCGGTAACGAGATCGAACAGTCTATAGTGGATAAGGCTCTCTCTGTATTCAGATGTTTCTAAAGTAACTAGTAATAAAACAAAATAATAAAAACCCTAATCGATAATTGTGTACGCTTTAAACTTATTTAAAATAGAAAAATTAAATTTGAAACTTAATCTACAAGACTACGTCGCAACAAAAGACATACACAAAGGTTAGCTAATATTTAGGAGACTTCTCGTCCTGACAACACTAGCTCTGGTGTTGATAGGAAGACTTCGAGACTAAGAGACTAATTTTGACAATTCTTCATCATCATCATCATCATCATATTTTATCAATTCATTTTTATTCGATCGTCGACTCTTTTCAATCAGCTGACTGACTTTCTAAATTTGGAAATCTTTAATTCAAATTTAGTTTTAAATCCGTATCTGACCATTGGTTCGAGTCGGTTCCATTAAAGTGAATCGCGCTAATTATATTATTGCTAAATTCATTTAAGTCTCCCTTATCTCCTTCAGGTGTAAACATTGTATATTTTTTTTTTTATAATATAATGTTGCCTTTAGGATTAGCTAGCGTTAACTTTAGATAATATGAAATGTGAAAACATATTATTGGACGACCTCCGTAGCCATGTGGCTTGCACGCTGGACTTTGGGCGGCACCAACTCTAAGGTCCTGGTTTCGATTCCCGGTCGGATCAATGTCGAAAACGAAATTTCGATATTGTGCCGGGTCTGAGTGGTTGTGGCACCAACGTTGATTCTGATTTCCATAAGACGATTGCTTTAGCTACTTACTTGGGATCAGAATATTGTATGTGATGTTGTCTAATAAATTGGGGCTTAGTTAATTTATGTTTTTAAGTTTTAGTAATAATATCGCTGTTTGTTTTCCAAAAAAAAAAACAGCCTATATTAGTCCATTGCTGAGCATAGGCCTTTAACAATACTTATTACTTCGTAATATTTATTCTAAAATAATATACAACATTCTGCCATTCAGTACTGTTACTTAACAACATAACGACTTCCTGGGATACCATGCGAAAATTGAACTCATTTCCTTAGCAGGAAATCCTAGCGACGTCGTCTTATACTTGTATTGGCGTAAATAACTTTGAGGGACATTTTCGAAGGCTATTCTTATTCCATTTAGTTCCCGGCATTGGGTTTTCTGCTCGATTTGAAGGCGTCAGAGAACCTATTACAGAATGGGGACGCTATTGAGTGATGCCATCCTCGAAAAAAGCTGTTTGTTAACGGAATTTTAGGCTTTCATTATCGTCATCATCTTAGCTCATATTGTCTCCCCGCTGTTGGTGCACAAGCCTTCTCTATTAGTGAAAACAGCACTAAGAGATCGGGCCCAATAACCGTCACGCAGGCCCAGTGCGGATAGGTTGTTAACGACTGCTAATGCAGCCAGGACCAACGGTTTAATGTGGCTTCCGAAATATGGAGGAGCTTGAGATCATACAGCTCCTCCAGCTCCAGCTTCTGCTCCTTCGAACAGTTCCGGTAACCTATCTGGATATTAGGTAGTGGTTTATACGTGTCCACGGGCCAACTCGCTCGAAACACCAGTCTTAAGAGTTCCGGATGAAGAATGCGTTTCGGCGCGTTCTTATCTGGCGTTATGACTGATGCAGATGATCTTTTGTGCTTGCGCAAGGTCGTCTGACACCTACTTTATGACCTGATGGTTGGTGAGGGGTGTCAGTATAAATTTTAAAGTCGTGTGTAGCGGGGCTGCTCCTTCGAATTAAGCTTTTCGCTGCCCTTATAGTCAGGTAACGGTGTGAAGGTCCATAGGCAGCTAATTGATAAACCTTTAAAAAAGATAGTGCATTCGGTTCGTGAAGTGCAAGTAAGATAGGTGGCCGATTGGAAAATATCTCTCTTCGTGGTTCTGAAAGCACGCTAAGCCTTCATTGGTCCCGTTTGTTGTCATGACATTAGAATTCGTTAAAACCTACTGATGCTGCTTTGTACCAGCGTAAAGGTTTGTGGGCTGGTCTTGCCATGTGTACCACTGTTTACGTTAATGACTGATGATGGTGTACAGAAGCCTGCACATCGACCTATCCAAAACTGTCAAATTCCTTCATTAAATATTCGACCATATGTTATGCACATAAAGTTTAAAGTCTATTGAGAAAATTTGACAGTTTGTGGTAATCTGATGCATGCGTGTGTACAATGTACAATCTTAAAGCTAAAGATAGAGATTTGTAAATAAAATTGAAACTACTTTCTAAGAGTAGTATAAATGTGTAATGTTCAAAAGTAATATGCTTTAGAATTAATTTGTGAAAAAAAAATGAAAATGAGAAAAAGTGTTCTAGACTCAATTAGGACACGGAACTTGACAAGACCGCTAACCTATCGGTACTACTAAACATTTCCAAAATGGAACTAAATTTGAATGACCCATTAATAATAAGTGTGACCTATTTGAAATAGTCCATTCCACAGTGATCGAAACCTCTGTGGACCCTTTCATCAATTCGATTAATTAAGACAGGGCGGTTGCACGTGTGTTTATAACTACGAGTATTATCACTTACATACAAAGCGTTTCGCGTGATTGATCAACCTTTGTGACGGCTGCTCACTTGACCTACTTGGTCACTTGAAGAGGTGAGGGTCAAGAGATAGGAGGTGGGATGATTGAGGTATTTATACTTTTTGTTGGTCTTCGTTCTTTTACTTGTAACCAGCAGATGGCATAGTGGGACGCAACTTTAGCGTGGTACAAGGCCAATACGAAATCATCCACCACGTGTGGTTAGTGGTAGGGCTTGTTTTAAGTCTACCCAACCAGTTTACAACCATCTTACCTAAATATGTCGCCATAACATCAATGCCATTTGTAGTAGCATTATTGTCTTTCAGCAGTTAGAGATAAGCTGGCAATAAGCTGCTCTCAGTCTAGTTCAGGATTCCGAGTGAAGTGCGCTTCCACTTTCAACTTTATCATTACACAACATTTGGTGAAAAGAAAGCAAAAGTGCTTACCTGTGAGAAGTAGAAAAAAATAAAAGAAGACTCGGTCAACCCTATCTGAAGTTGTAGCCTTTGGAGACGCTTGAAAAATCTATTAGGAGACGGGCACAGGCTTGTGAGATACCATCCCTCTAGGAACCCTCTCGGAGTCTAGGATGATTGATCACTAAAGCTTGAGGAACCTTAAGTTTCTTCCTTAGGAACTAGAGATGATACATTTTTGTCACCCATCCAATGACTGGCCTTTGCGAAAATTGCATAACGGCAGCAGTTGCAGATCGAGCATTTCACATTACGCCATCAAGCTCCTTTGCCGGTTCATGATCATCATCATCTCAGTCAAAAGATGTCCACTGCTGCACTAAGGCCTCCCCCATGGATCTCCATAACGACTGATTTTGTGATGCTTGCATCCAGCAGCTACCCGCGACTTTCACCACTTGTCTAGAGTGGTATATCGCTAATAGAATGATTGAAGAATAAGATCGACATAAGTCAACGATATATTAATGCCGTTTGATTGGCTTTAATGTCAATCCCATACGGGTATTTTTCTATTCCATTTCTATTCTACTACACTTGTCTAGGCCCTCAGATCGTCGGTCCACCTTGTTGGAGGCCTGGTAACTTTAACTTGCCGGTAACATTAAAAACTATAGTACGTTGTATCTTATGACTTGTACCACAAAACAGTCTCTTGTATCCTTAAATCTAATTGCTTTTGCCTGAGCACATTCGAGGTAACATGATGAGAGGTCCAGTGCCACCTAAAACACTAATCAGTGCGTATTCCAACTACAGTTAGCTATTATAGTTGCTACGATGTCCACATTACTAAATGGTAGACAATTATGTACACAATTGGCTGTGGTTGTAATTAGAATTGTATATTAAGTAGAAGCATATATACTGTCCGACAGCTGGCTAAAGGCTTCACTCAAAGTCAAAGTTAAATCGTTCATTCAAGATAGGCCTTTACAGGCACTTATTGACGTCAAATCTAATTATAAAATTAAAATAATAATTATAATAGACGGGTCGACAAAATAACCAAGACCGTGTGTTGCACGTGGCCCAGACTAGCGCAGGATCGAGGCAAATGGCATAAACAAAGAGAGGCCTATGCCCAGCAGTGGGTCGAGAGGGGCGGATGATGATGACGATGATGGATAATAATATGTTTAAAAATTACTGAAAAACACATTTTTTTAATAAACATTTTGACTTTTTATAAATGGCTGTACTGAAAAAAATAAGATTTTTGATTTGGCCCCTTTGTTGGAAAGGCAACAATATCGTATAAACCAAGTACTGGTACTCTGCAAGTACATACTGAAATATTACCAAAAACAATAGAACGCGCATTATGGCCTTCATAAAGCATCCGATAGAATCAGCGGGTGAAAAAAAAGCTTTTAGTTAGATTAAAACTCGGTCTAGACTGTATTTGGACCGCAGCCAGGTCCTATAGAGCGGAACAAAAGTTTCCGCTACATTAGCCGAGCAGCTTCCCAGTGCTGGGCTAGGATTTTTATTTTTATTGCGTTCGTTTGGCTGGCACTCGGTATGAATGGAGTTTTTTGGGTTCCGTTTCTAAGAAATACGAACGACATACAGGTTGAAATTTTAACAGTGAAAACTCTATAATAGTTAACCTTTTTATAATAAGATAAGATAAGACAATAAATTTATTTGCTAGAACATAGTAAATTAAGATATTACATTTTTAAATTTAGTACAATTGTATTCGACCTGCAAGCAGGCGTGCAAAAATCTTAATTGTTGTGACAAAATTAATACATTTTGTGGTTTAAGAATTTACTAACACTATAAAAGCAATGTCCTAATAGCCATTTTGTTAATATATTTTATTATATTATACTATAATAATACTATATTACAGATTATAATAACCTAAAGTAACTAAAACTAATACAAAACTAAAATACGGCGTCAAAATATTCCTCCGCATCGCAGTCGACTGGTAAAGTACCCAAGAGACTGGCGGCATTTCCACGTTGAATGGCAATGCTTAGTCTCTGGCCAAGGAAAAAGCCAGCCTTTGGGTCATGGGAAGTGTCAACCAGCCGTTTGGAGATGTCATTAAACAAAACATGAGCATTCGGACCCCACGGCCCGAGGGTTTCAACCCCAAACGGCTCGAAAATATAATTACCGATAAGGTTATTATACTTTCGCCGCTTGAGGTTTTCTGCAGCCGCAGCAGCAGCACCAGCACAGCACGCAGTGCTAGGAAGATGGGATGGCGCAAGAGTATCGACACAAGTTGCATCCCACACTAAAGGCCTACCCAACTTCCAAGGAAATAAAGACATGCCGTCCGGTCTCTTGCCATCGTCGCGTGCCAAGCCATTGGGATCTAATATAGCTGGAACGCCGACGGTGACAAGAGCTCGTCGGATGATGTCATTAATGTTTGCGTGCCGTGCTAAGCGGCCCGCAATACGGCTGCAAGATAGGCCGTGATGTCCGAGGCCGTTGACAACTTCGCCACAGTGACAGCGATGGGGAGAACAACAAGGAGCTCCTAGACGCAGGGAAGCAGCGAGGCGGAAAGTAGTGTCGTCGAACAAAGTACCTAAGTTCGACGACGCCAAAGACCCGACTCCCACTTGCCCACAGCCAGCAGGCGCGCACGCTCCGCAGTAGTAGCAGACGTGACAAGTAAATTATTCTGTACTACTCTGCAATGCGGCTCATCCCACCATCTCTGGGAAGATGGATAGACGGGTGTATCTGAATTCGGGCAAGTGAGTCTCCAGGCATCCATAGCCTCGGTGAAGCACGGCACATCAAAATTAATCAGTGTGGGGCTAGGATTTTCCTAATCAATTTTTCGGTGCCATGGACCGAGGATAAGAAAGCCGGTAAACTAATACTGGAAATTTTGCGGACTCCGAGGCCTCCCATTCTAATTGGAAGAGTAGCTTGTGCCCATGAACGGTCGTCCAGGGCCACATTTAAAATCGACGTTAAAGTATGCCGCATAATTTGGTCCAATTTATCTAAAAGATGACTGTGCATCCATAAATGGGAAGAGCGAAGGAAATATATTAATTTAGGGCCGAAACAACAGTAACGAATTAAGGTTATAGCCGAATGCATGTTAATTTCAAACAATCTTTTCGAAACGTCATTAAAATTTTGTATTTTTTCATCGATAAAAACGGGAAAGGAATTTTCAAAGATTGGAGACCCAAGGAGACGAAGCGAACTTTTTTCAACAATCTTGATTTCCGGAGCTATTGCGTTATTGCTATTTTGTTAATACACTTTTAAATTTATTTATACTAATTAGTTTTATTTCATCAGGAAGCTTGTTATAAAATAAAATACACATATTAAATACATTGGCTTCCTAGCCAATCGGCCTCCTGGCCGATATATTAATTTCACGTATCTTGTTCTATTTTGCCTCGGAATAACCTCACTCCTTTTTTTCCAATACTGCGGATTGATCTTTACACAAACACAAATATTTCTGATAATACATACACGCTAGTGAGAGTATGTAAAATTTTCTGAAGTTATTAGCTGTCGTCATAGTAAATGAATTCGGTATTCTGTAAGAGAATAAAGTTTCTTTAAACCTAATAGGGTTTTTGTCAATTAACAAATCACTTTACACTTCACACTTTTCGCATCGAAGAGCTAGACATCATCATCATCAGCTCATTATATGTCCCCACTGCTGGGGCACGAGCCTTCCTTATGGATGGATAGGGAGAACGGGTTATTAAACACCACGCGGGCCCAGAGCGGATTGGTTTACGTGCCTTCCGAAGCACGGAGGAGCTTGAGATGATACAGTTTTCGTCACATCCGATGACCGGATCTTTGCGAAAGTTGCTTAACCTTAGCAATCGCAGACCAGGCGCATTAACCACTGCGCCATCGAACTCCTCAAGAGTTAGTAGTGAAGAGCTAGTGTCCTTAATAGCATTGCAGAATTCAAAACAGCCAGGCTCCGTTGACTCAGGCACGTAGAGTATAGGAGACATCTAGCAGTTTTTTTTCCCTTTCGTCGATGGTTTTGTGCGTTTAGCACGTTTAGCCAGTGTTAAAGCAATTTTGCTTACAAGTAATACATACATAAATAAACAATATTTCTTTTCTGTATGATGATGATGAATGATAATAGAAATGAGAAGTGAGAAATGATATACCCCCCAACCCTTCGAGTAAAGTACAGATGTGGCTTTACTAAGTCCTCGGGAGGGCTTTTTAAGAGAATTTGAAAAGTAACGTTGCATTGTTTTGTTTCATGTGCCAACACTCATGCACACTCACGAATACTTAACGGTTAATAATCCACCATTATTTCACATTAATATTCGACTTAACACAAATTTTGAAAATAAAACAAAACCGCAGACATGACTCTTCACTTTCCCGCTAAGAAGTCCCATCTGGCAGTTAAGAAAGCATTAAAGTCACCAAAGAGTACGCACTACCAAAGAGTACGTATACCTATACGTAATCCTCTTTTTTTGGCAAACACATTCATGGGATTTATAAATACTACGAACCATATTGACTCCATGCACGCATTATGTCACAGTCAAGTAATTACTGACAAATTTAATATTATTTAATTATTGGTACTGCCCCCGTATGCCACCCCATCTCTTCCCGTAGGTGTCGTAGAAGGTGACTCCATAGTCACACTCCGTAGATCATCCCAGAGGATTGGCAACAGCGTCTCTCTGTGATTATTTTCACCTTACTGCTATCGCCAACCCGCCTGCCAAGCGTGGCGATTATGGCAAATTCCCCTCAAAATGATTTATATATCCTTGAGGGAGGCCTTTGTCCAGCAGTGGACGTCTTTTTGGCTGAGATGATGATGAAGATGATTGGTACTGCGGTACTCTTGGTATTGCGTGCTCTTTGGTGGTTTTACCTTACATGGGACGGCTAAACGGGTCCTAGGTACCACTGGAGGGATGAAGTAGAGAAAGGTCTTCAAGCACTCCAGCTCGACCAATGGTCTGAAATGGCACAAAATAGGGAAGATTGGCGTCGTGTTGTGTCGGAGGCCAAGACCCACTAGGGGTCGCTGATAAGTACACACTTTTAACATTATCGTTCCATTTGAACAAAGTTTTATTGTGAAACGAGAACATTGCTTTAGTGCGCAGTCGGTTAGTCAACAGTCAGCCCGTGACCACGGCCAGTGAACTAGGTTGAAACGTCTCGGGTATAAAGAAAGCTGAAGAAAATATATTAACTCAACTAAATAATACGAAAAAAACAGAGTACAAATAGAATTCAAACAGTAAAAACCGAGAAATAAAAGATAGATTTTAAACGCTAATCTATTATATACAAAAATAAATAAATAAAATAAAAATAAAAAAATGATATGATTCTATAAATAAATAATATAATAATAATATTTTATTTATTAAAGACAACAAAGATCCATTGTGTTAGTATACAAGTAACTTATATGCAATGTTAGTAAATAATATTAAAAAGAGACTTAATTCTTAAAACTAATTGGCCAATTAGTGGACAGTCCCCACCATTAGCTATACGCTCCATGACACTGTTGCGGCTGCTCCGAACCCGTCGCAACAGAGAACCTGCTTTTTTGCGCAGTATGGCCGGGAAACTGTCGACCTGCGCATCCGCAAACATTCTTGAGGCACTACAATGTCGAGGCAGCCACAACAGTGCCCTGAAAGCGTTGTTATACTGAACGCGAAGGACGCTGTATGATTTTCGGGTAAAATTAACCCACAGGCTACTCGAGTAAAATGATGTACAATATGTTTTAAATAGTGTTATTTTAACAGTGTCAGAACATAAAAAATCAGAAATAAAGGTATGCCTAAAATGCTTATAATAATATGACTATGGTTCGTTAAAATCCATAACAATGTTACTATCACGATTAACCTAAAGATCATTGTTACTGACGTGGTTATGGACTGTTATAATCATGATTGTAATGATTTATTAACCGTAAAAATAGTTTTTAGTCTCGAAAACTATTTCTAAACTAACTCCTCTGTATTGAACATTTAGTACCAGAAAATATCAAGAAAATAGTACGAGAAACGTAAACAGTATATTGCACTTAACTCTCGGGTGACTTGGTAAACTGACCTAGACAGGTCTCCAAGAAATGTTCAAAGGAACGCTTCTACTTCAGTACACTAATTTAATTGCAAACACAATAGATCTTAGGAAACTGCAATGTTCTCTTTGTTTTATGTAACCTGAAATAAAGAGCTGCTTTAAATTGAGCGAATATTTTGTACTCTATTATTATGAAACTTTACTTGCATTCTAAGCTGACATGCATTGGGTGATAAATAAAAAAGTTATAGCGGAAGGTGGGGTAATTGAGAACGGCAGGAAATTAGGAACAGTTGAACATCAAATACTTATACACTACACCGCCCACGTACTTTTAAGTAGACGCGCTTGGGGTCCTTTAGTTTGCCCGTAGAAGTATGAGTGAAAAGACGCGCGCATCCTGTCACGGTGAGTCAGATAACATTATTACGTATATTTAATTTTTTTGTAGGTAGATTAGTCACGTATTAACGTTACTAATCTACCTACAAAAAATCTACTTGCAATAAAAGTTGATTATATTTGTGACTTTATTTCATTTTTTTAGAGTGTTATAAGTTAGGTGTTCCCAATTACCACTTTCCCCTACATAAAAATTTAGTTACCGTTTCGATGTTGCGAATTGAAGGCAGCTATTCTTAAACAAGTAACAATATCAATATACACCATGTTTTCGCAAAACCAAGTATATGGTTTGTCTGCGAGTACAGTCGGCGGCAGATCAAACTACCCAAAACTGTCAAAATTCTACAATCAATTTTGAACTTTATTGTTTAGTAATAAGGATTAATATTCATTGGAGAAATTTGACAGATTTGGGTAGGATGATCTGCCGCCGTGTGTACAAGTCTCACTCTATAGGTTTTTTTTTAAATCTTTATTTTTTAAACAAAAAAGGGGTGTTTGTTCACAATTTGAACTCCCGTAATTATAACACAAGAATTACATAATCAAAGTTATACTAATACACTACACACAATTACAAATTTCTATTTCTTATAGCTATTTGTACAAGTTTATAAAGCATTCTGAGAAGCCATAATACTGCCACACCATCCGACATCGAACAGGCACATGTTACAACTTTCTAGTAGACACTGTCTGAAGGCCTCCAGTCTATAGGTTACAATTATTTTAAATATATTATGAGGCAACTAATTACGTACAATTATTACGTGCTTATGTATGCTATTTTTACAGTTTATAGATTAAGGATAAAGAAGATCAAACACTTTGGTTTTCAACAAAGAACCTTTAAGTAGTTAAGGGGGTGCAGCGCGGAAGCAAAACTGCGAGTTTCAAGTTTCTTTATGATAGCTCGCGAGCGGCGCGTGGCTGTGGTGTGACAACGGCGCACGACTACGAATACGCACGCACACTAATATCTGTACAGAGTAGGCTAGTGATTTAATTAGAGCAATGTTTACTTTCGTAAAATCAAAGGCGTTTGGGTAAAAAATAAGAAAAGTCTTAATATTTTTATATTCATGTTTTTTAATGGAAAAATAAGACAACAGTGACCTGCGGAATATCAATACAAACATTTTGATGTCGGATCATTGTTTCATTGGGGCTATATTTACAAAGTTTCTGAAGAAATAAGTTTTTAGATATCATTATTTTATGTAATGTTTATGCAGTTTCTTGGTATTTGTTTCAAATTCCAAGACAACCATGACCTTGTGAAAGGATCAAGTTAACCTACACTAGTCCTTTTAATGTATAAGACCTATTCAGCGCCTAGCACTAGTGACTTAAAACACGTAAATTTTCAAATTCCGCGCTGCACCCCTTTGAGATATGAGGGTACATTAAGGAATCGTAAAAAAACATTAAAAATTTTTTTTAAAGTTGTGAGCACTAAATATTGACCTCTATGTACTTAGTTGGCAATAAAAATCTTTGACTTAAAAAAATCTATTTCAGAGTACAGACGCCTACTACACATTTATCCTACCCAAAACTGTCAAATCTCTTCAATTAATATTCAACCATATACCATAAGCATAAAGTTCAAAGTAAAAAGGTTTGACAGTTTGTGGTAATCGTGCAGGCGTAGTGTACCTAAAACCTAGTTACCGTTTCGATATTGCAAATTGGAGCCAGCTTAATTTACATCTAAGTAGATTAGATACGTTATCATTAAAAAAAACGTTTAAATAGTTTTTTTGAAGTTGTAAGCACTAAATACTTTAATACCTCTATGTACCTACTAAGTAAGTTAGCAAAAAATAACTTTGAATTATTTCATATAAAAAAAATACTTTGACTCAATTATTAAAATTAAATTAAATCTTTTTCAGAGTACATTCTTAACGTTAACAATTATGATCTTGCATCGATATTTGAATATTCGAGTTGACTATTTCATGAAATGACCTAATTGAAAAATCTTTAACAAATTCGTGCATCGGAAATAATTATCTTGAAATGAATTAGAATTGCCTTTCGAAAATAATTTAATAATTCTAGTAGAAGAGTTGTTCAATGCGTAAAAAAATCTAAAAAGCATAGAAAAGTTCCCAAAACAGTATTTACAATTTAAGTGGTCAGTGTCATATATTTTATTTGAAATGTCTTCGTCCATATTTATTTGATGCCGCGCGGCCATACTAATTTTGTATGGGGAATTATGGAAAATAATAATTTAAATAACTACTTGATAAATCGAAAATGTGGTGACGGACGATTTTTAGTTTAGACATTGGTGATTGTGTAGACAAAATCAGAGGTCTATTAATTTATCAACTAAACGCCGCCACTCATTTTCATGATTTTTGCCCAACTTAAATTATATTGTAAAAAAAACTATAGTGTGTTATGAATTTATGAATCAGACTAATAATTATAAACGCGTTCCCTTTGATACTATACCTTTGATACCTTTGACTTTGATTTTTGATACCTTTGATACTATATATCGCACCTTTGGGAACAAAGGGTCACTTCTGCATGTTTTCCAACTTTACAGGAGGAGCAAAATAATTTTTTTTTTCACGTATTTCTTAAATAACTCATTACTGTTTTAGAGTATTAACGCGATTCTTACAGTTTTACATTGATAAATTCTCTACAGATAATCGTCACTATTTTAAAAAAATATTCAGGAAGACGATTTTGAGAAATAAGCCATAAACTGAGGAGAGGGTACCAAAAGTGTCGTTTTGTTACAAATCTCTAATTGTAGTATTGCAGAAATGACCTTTTAAAAAATAATAAATTCTTAAAAGTACGTATTAGAGTATGTTTAAAAATGATTTATCTTTATTATTAGTAAAGCTGTATTCTATTAAAAACCAACACAAACTAAATCAAGCAGAAAATTACGAAAAAAGTTTATTTAACTTGATTTAACGATAAAATGAAGGATTATTTAATAAAACAGGAGATATTATCAAGTTTTTTTATTTAAAATACAAACAAAAGACATCCAAATGAAAAACTTATTAAGCATTTTGAAAGAAATTACAAAATAATGGCTTTCAAGTTATTATTTAACTGATAAAACCTTAGTAACACTGAATTGTAATCAAAAATAAATCGTTATTAAATAATCAAAACAATATCTAAATGACATGTCTTGCGTGGCATGTAAAATCCGAACAAAATTAGGCATAGCCCACACATTTCAATTGAATCTTAAACTAAAATCAATCATTATCAGTCTTATTAGGTAAGTAAACCATCTTACAAAACGAGCATGGCGGACAAAATCTTATACGATATTCATTACTAAATTCTAAAATTTACATTACAATATTGTCTTTATTTTAAACAGTCTCAAAAATATGTTTAATTCCTAAACATCTTTAATATTAAATAAGTTATACGAGTAGGAACAAATCACATTTTCATAGCACTATTTTATGCAAATAGGAACTACAACATTGGTAACAAAATTATAAAGAAAATCTGAAACAAATGCTCTCAAATATACAAAACATAGCATAAAAAGCATGAGTCTGACTCGCTTTTGTTTAAATGTAAAATAATATTGTGTCGTAAATACTTTCATAAACTTTGGGTATAATGTTGTTATCAATTAAGTTTTGAATATCTGCCTTCTTTCGAGCAGCTAAGGGAATTTTATTTTCATACGCCTGCTTTAATGTTACTTCGTGAGGTTGTTGGACTCTTGTGCTTCGTCTTATTGTTCGATTACGATTAACTTCAATCCAATCGCCTTCGTATGAAGTTTCGAAGTAATAAACATCGCTATCTTCAATAAATTTCAGCTGACTTATTTCAGTTACCTATAGATAAATACCATTATAACATAATAAAAATGATAATCATTACAAATAAAATGTCACTTGTAAACAGAAGTAACGTTTTGGTTCTAATGAAAAAAAAAGTTTGATGCTTCAATGTCACTTATAAACAGAAGTGCCGTTATGTTTACAGCAGACAAATATCAAGATTTGGTAACAGAACGTGGTTTTTGTTTAGAAGTAACGTTAATATTTCAAGAAATATGTAAACAAATAAGTCATTACTTACCGTAGTACCGCTTCGTCACAAATACGCAAGGTCATGTTTTGGCCGTCAAGACACTACTGACCAGATGAGACGTTATATTTCAAGCAAACGGACCAATACCGCGAAATAATGTAACGTCCTCCCCACCCTCAAAACGATGTTGTTCATGCGATTATCACCCTATTTACTGTGTATATAAAGTCGATTATCGCGGTTTTTTCTGCATATTTAAGTCGTTTTTTCAAAAAATTGCAGAAGTGACACTTTGTTCCCAAAGGTGCGATATGTTGTTTTTTTTAATACGATAATATTTTCAATTACATCAACTTAACCGTGAGTGCATTTTTGTTTTTTTTTTTGGTCGGCGCACCCTTAACGCAGTGAAAAGTTTTTAATTACATCAAAAGTTTCCATAAGCTTGGTTTGAAGTTCGAAAACCATGAGGTTTTCGAACATTTTTGTTTGAAATGATCAAGTAGGTATTTTAGATACTTTATCACGTTTCTTAATCATAAATATTATTTAAAAGTAAGACCTTTTTAACCCTTTGCATTTTGCATCCATAATGGAAATTAAGGTGTTAGTCGTCTCAAAGGTAGATTTTAATGGGTTGTATTTAATCGATCACCAAACTAACCTAACCTAACCCACAAAAATACTAAGTTAGCACCTAAAAATACAAAGTTAGCACCTAAACTACTATTTAGATGCTAACTTACCATTTTAGGTGCTAGCCTACTATTTTTTTGTGGATCAATTTATTATTTCTCATTTTTAATCTGTTACCATCTAGCTGTATTGAAACTGGTGCATTCCATTTCACGCCAAATAAGCTTACAGAATATTCTGGCCAGCGTGGACGTGGAGTTAGAGATGGGGCTTAATAACTTGTATGATGGGATCCCAGCTGGATGATGAATTCCAACCGTAGTCTAGCCTTTTGAAATTTGAAGTTTTTCGATTTCAATTATAATCTTAAGTAGACGTGGTTTGTGCTCAGTGTCGTGTACTTGAAGAGGCCTATGACAGCACTTTACTAATATAGACTAAAGAGAGTGAGAGAGAGAGAGAGAGAAACATTTTTTGACCTCTCAAGTACATAAAAAATAAAATAAATATAAAAAACATAAAACAAACAATAGGTCAATCAGGACCCCGCCTTAGCTTGTGTTGTTACGAACGAAGCGTATCGCAACAACGCTGGTATTCTGGCGGAGACTAAAATAATGATAATAATAAATCTTAAGGATTCTTAAGAATTCTTTAATAAATATTAAGGTTTGTCAAATGTTATGTAATGGGCATCCCTCAAGGACTTCTTCGTACACCTGCAGACTTGTATTCGCGCTAAAGAATTCGCGTTCACCCCTTAATCCTTTCACTGGTTTTGCGAACACTGATTCTCGCAAACTTTAGAAAACAAGGGTGCCATGCTAAAGTGGCGTTAGCACCCTTCTCTAAAGTTTAAACTAACTTTCCAGTTTCGAATTATTGGTAGCCAAGCCGATAGAATCTGATGTTCGAGAATGCGAGAGACCGTGGCTGTATCATTATATAGTTACGTAAGACTACAGACCTGAACACATTGCTTCATCAATTATCACCAGCTCCTTTTATGACCCACTGCTGGGGCACGAGCCTTCCCTATGGATGGATAGGGAAAACGAACACGAGGGCCTAGCGAATTGGTGGTTGTTAACGACTGCTAATGCAGCCAGGACCAACGGCTTTACGTGCCTTCCGAAGCACGGAGGAGCTTGAGATGATACATTTTTGGTCTTCCATCCGATCCGTAGGTTCCATCCGAAGGTTAAGCCACTTTCGCAAAGGCTAGTCGACTTTGCGAAAGTGGCTTAACCTTCTCAATAGCAAATAGCAATCTTAGACCGGGCGCGTTAACCACTGCAGTATCGAGCTCCTCACACACATTACTTACACAAGCGTATTAGCTTTCTAGATTGGTTAAAAGGACTATTTTACTTCCATACTCATTCTTTAAAATCCTTAATAATTGCTATAACTACAACAAAATGAAATCAAACAAATACCTAATTGAATTTAATTAACCGAATTTCCTTAAGTCCTCGCGCGCCATATGTACGCACGGTCGTACGTAAGGTGGCCCGCTAATTATACCTACAGCGCGGGACGGGTTAATTAAAGCAAAAACTTTGTACCCTTTTTTACGAAAATTGCGCGGACGGAGGAATATGAAATTTCGCACACTTATAGTTTATATAGCGAAACATTTCAGAATGTTAATATATTTTTTAATTATGCATAAAAATTACATTAAATCAAAAAAACAAACAATACACACACTACCATGTATTTGACACACACGTACACACATTATACTCTTTTCAAAAATTTTAAAAATGGAAGAGGAGCGGCTGAAATCTGTCAATGCCAATCCAAACTCACATTCTATCTTTTTTAATTTTTCATTGCAAGATACAATTCGTGCAGTTTTAATAAAATTACGGTCGAATTTCGACCACACTGGGCGACCACTAGTACTAATAAATTCTACAATTTCTTCAAATTGCCATTTATTATCATGGATTATATTTTATTCGAAATCAAAAGAGATAATTATAACAATAACTTTATTTGTAAAAGAAAATTGTGTGAATTTTCCAAAGTGTCCTTTTTAATAAAAACTCTTTTTAACACACACTTCGCAAGCGCTGTGTTCACAGAATGAGTTCGAAACCTTTTTTGCGTGTTCCGTTGAAATAGAGAATTATTTTTCACTAAAACAGTCGAAAACCAACTAGTACAAAAACAGTACGGTTCAGCCTAATTTTCGTCTTTAAACAAGAGATTTATACAATTTTCTACTTAACGGGATAAGCGATAAAGTCTATTTACGTGTAACTCATGGATTTCCGGTATCAGCCAATACATTTAAAATGGGAGGTTTTTTTGTATTAATTTGGAATAGGTATGCGTTTGGTTACCTGCATAGTTAAAGGATTCATATTGCAGAATTCAATAATATTTAACACGTTCATAAATTCCGGCCGGAACTACAAAGAAGCGAATTTAATTTGAATTAAATTCTTTGCAATTCCGGTTTCGGTTAATTGATATAGAATTCAATTCACTTCTTTGCAGTTCCGGCTGAAATTTATGAACGTGTACCAACTGTTATTACAACTGATTACAACCTGTACAATAATTATGTTCGGCAATACGTATATTGCTTGCCTAATTTTAACTGATTTATATTATTCCTAAAATTATTAGAAAACTTAGTTATAAAATATTATTTGTAAAAAATCTAATAAATTTTTATTTAGTTACAATTATTTAATTGCGGATATATCTCATTTGCATATATTTTTTGGCACATAGTTGTTAATATTGAATAAGGCTTCATTGACATACAAAGTAATAGTAAAGAGTGTTGATAAATTTCGGCGAGTTTGACAGAACTACAATAGCATAAAAAATTGTTATACTAACAATAGGTTAAGGAACATCTATGAGGTGATCTATGAAGTATACCTCGAAATGAATGATTATTTTTTTATATTTGTAAAGGTTGTGCACCTGACCTGGTAGGCTACTTTTGACGCAAACTCAATCTCAATACAATTCCAATGCGATTAATATGTATCGATATTGGGATAAGTTTCGCAATTTCGGAACGCCCTATCTCGATAATAATTTGTTCACTCAATTTCCACGCAATTTAATTCCAATGTAGCGCTATTACCGCTTTTAAGAGTGCCATTTGAATTTTTTAGATTTGTGATTGGGAATTTATTATTGCAATTGTTTTTCAAGAATAACCCACCTGGTATGTAATGGGGTGTGGGTTCGAATTGCGCTCATGGATATTTTATCAACACATTTTCAAATTTTATTTTTTTGCGACGAAATTAGCGTAAAATTATATATAACCACTAGCTGTCCCGGCAGACTTCGTATCGCTTTGACAGTTTCTATGTCAGCAACACAAACAAATCGTTTCTATGACAACAAAACAAACAAATCGTACCTATGTTTCACACAGCTAGGAACATTTTATATTGGAAAATTAAATAAAAAATCGGGGTGGACCACCCTTATCACTTAGGGGTATACAAAATAGATTACGACCAATTGTCAGACCTACCAAATATACATATAAAATTTCATAAAAATCGAATGAGCCGATGCGGAGGAGTATGGTACTAACATGTGACACGAGAATTTTATATATAGATAATCTATAATCATCATCTCAGTCAAAAGACGTCCACTGCTGGACAAAGGCCTCCCCCAAGGATCTCCATAACGACCGGTATTGAGCTGCTAGCATCCAGTGGCTTCCCGCGACCTTTACATCATCGGTCATCATTTATTATACTTGTATATTATTATAGGTTATACGTGAAGCGGGTAAAACGGGTAAAACCTCGGGTACTTCATCGATTCACACCACAATTGGTTCGCACCACGGTGTGAATCGCAGAACCTCGTGCCCCTTTTCAAGCACATTGAGCGCACGGAGGAGTGTGAGATTTGATATAGTTAAAGTTTATATGGAGAAAGAGTCAAAAAAATTGTATCATATCATCATCAGCTCATTTTATGTCCTCACTGCTGGAACACGAGCCTTCCCTATGAATAGATAGGGAGAACGGGCCATCAACCACCACGCGGGCCCAGTGCGGATTGGTGGTTGTTAACGACTGCTAATGCAGCCGGGACCAACGGCTTTACGTGCGGTCCGAAGCACGGAGGAGCGAGAGATGATACACTTTTGGTAACCCATCCGATGACCGGCCTTTACGAAAGTGACCGGGCGCGTTAACCACTGCGTCATCGAGCTCCTCGATGTCATATGTGTTACATTATATTGTTTAGACATTGTATCTAATACCTTTAAACGAGCCATTCTTGTATACAATATGAATATAATTAAATAATCTGCATCTCGGAAACGGCTCCAACGATTTTCATGATATTTAGTATGCAGGGGGTTTCGGGGGCGATAAATCGATCTAGCTAGGTTTCATTTTTAGAAAACGTCGTTTTATCCGTAAAAAAATACCGAGCTAAGTTCGGTCATCCAGGTATTATTCTGTGAATGAGGAAGATGAGTGTTTTTATTTTATTATCTAGAAAAATCAAACTTAAAATCTTAATAATAATAGTGAAAGAATTTTTACGATATCTCTAAAACTGTATTTTTAACAATTTTTTGAACTTGGGAGTTCTTAAATCCAGAGCGCGCTTGACCGCTTAGCGCGTGACGTCACATCGCCGATCCTTGCTCGTTCGCGCGCTGTATCCGAAGTATTGTTTTTGCGTTACTTTAATTATCTTCGTTTATATTTGGTAAATATGGAAAAAAATACCGTATAGATATTGTATAGTACTTTTATGTACTAATACAACAATTAGCACACTGGAAAAGTACTTTTTTCATGTTCCAAATGACAAAAAACTAAGAAACAAGTGGTGTAACCTGATGAGAAGGGAGGAGACGTTATCTACCAAAACAAGTAGACATTGTTGCGAAGATCATTTTAATGCGAGTAGGTACTAATTATATCTATACGTTTTTGCATTATAGGTAAAAAGTAACTGGGTACTATTTGTGTAATAAATAATTGATATGAGATACTCGTTCGTACTTGCTTACAGTGTTGGCCTATTAAGTTCAAGTAATTTGACGAAGTTTTTCACAGATTTTGTATATTTGACATTTATAATTTGATATGTTATTTTAACAGAATGTAATCTTGAAATAAATGATTATTATAATTTAACAAGACCTACCTTTCCGACTGCTTTGATGCGTTGTGTTTGTGTAGAAGATAGTGTAGTGACATTTTATCGATAAAGTTTTCTCATTATTTAATGCATCTCGTTATTTTCAACATTTAACTGTCCCGCTCGTTCCCCAAATTTAACAGCACCAGATTATTTTCTCTGGGGTTATTTAAAAGACAAGGTGTTCATTAATAAACCCAGGATAATCAAGCTGAAGGTCAACATCCGAGCTAAAATGCAGTTGCTAATTCCTCATGTTCTGAGGAAAGTAATGAGAAGTGCTCTCGAAAGAGCCCGCCTTTGTGAGGCTGAAAATGGTGGTCATTTACGTGATGTAATTTTTAAAACCTAACTCAAAAATATCTCCATGAGTGTTTTTTTATTATCTCATAATAATTAAGATGAATTAAAAAAAAATAAAAGTTGTAACCAATTTTAACCCCGTCGTGACATTTGCGCCACCCAATATAAAAAAAAGGAAATGCATAGTATCAAACTGCAAGTACGACTAGCAAGCCTATGCTATTCAGAGGTGAACTTTTTATAAAAGTCCTCAGATTCTCACAGAAAAAATATTGATAAAATATAAATATTAACCCAAAATCCACCCATTCTTAAATTTTGCGATTTACAACAAAAACTTATTGCAGATTGAATCGGGCACCGAAAATTATCTCAAGGAGATAATACATTGATACTTTTTGTATATCTTTAGTTGGGTGAAAGTAAGTCATAATCTGAGGGGATTTCTCCGGTTGCCCATATCTTTGGCTTTTATAAATTTCAACTGAAACCCAACTTGCGACAGTTTTGGTTTCATCCAGTAACATGTAATTTCTGTGCAAGCAGGCTCCTCGCTGCGTCTATGTAACCACATGACCAATGCCATAGTATGTTTACATCTTCCTCTACTTGCCGCACAACCTTCACAATCCAGATTTAAAATTTTTCAAGCTATTTCATCACAAACAAATTTACAGTGATATGGCGTGGTTCGGACCTTATGCTCGGGTGTAATTCTTGCCTTTACTGACTTACACCCAACTACAACTATTAAAACATGACGTCTTCTTTTAGCTTATTGTTTTAACACATTATAGAACGAAACGCATTTTTATTGATAAGAGATTGCAAAAATGGACAGCACTAGTACCTAGACGAAAACTATTCTTTCCGCGCATATTGTTTGTATTAAGTACCTACAACAATAGTGCCGCAAACAATAAGCTCGCAATCTGGTTACCAACTGGGAAGCTAAAAAAAAGGCCTTTAAATACGCACACCTCAGCCACAACTCACAACGAAATAATGAATTTCATAGTAGTGACTTACAAATAAACTACTTTTACTATTATTAAGTACTTTATGCATAATATCGTAATATCACACCCACACTCACTGCTTAGAGGGTAGGTACTTAAATAGGTATCTACTATACTATATATCTATATCACTTCGCATGATTTGTGAAATATTCCACAAGGTCAACTTACGGCAAATTATTTGATTGTCCACGTGAAAATCCTGGCTCCATTTAGATTACAGGTAGCACTATTACCTACTAGGTATAGATAGAAAACAAACGCATGAAAGTAGGTAGCCAAAGTGAATTACTTAAAAGAAAAACCATCGCGTCGTATGCGGGGCGGCCGAGCGGCGCGGCGGGCGGGGCAGGCAGCGACCGGCGATGTGACGTCACAGAGATCACGCGGACGCGGGTAGGCAGTTTCGGTGCTCCCAAATTGATTAATTCATAAAAAATTCAATTTTTATGATATCGTCTTGATTTTTACGTAGTTGTTATCACAATTCATTACGCGTTTTTTTAAGACTAAGCAATCGCGATTAGTTATCATTTACATCTTCCTCATTACGGTAGACTTTCAACCATTGGGCGATCACTAGTTTCAATAAGCACTCGAACTTAACATTGTTGTATTGGACATTGTATTGTTACCCAGTCCCCTGGAAAGTTGGTAATGCTATATGCATTTCGCTGGAACCGTTGCGGCCCCCGTTGTTGCGTGAACCATTTTTCCACGGGACATTAACAAAAACAATTCCTGTTTCAAATAAATTTTGGGGACGTTGGGAAACTTAGGGCGGCAACAGACTTGCGATTATATCGCGAATTCGTGTTAGACCAACGATATGTTAAGAGTGAGTGTCACAAAATGAGGCGTATTTGCATGAGGAGTCCCAAGGATGCCTAAAAAAGGTGTTAGAAATAAGAAAAAAAGAATCATCTAAGTTGGTGTTATCCAACGTACACATGCTTACACATCAGACTACCACAAACTGTCAAATTTCCTCAATAGATTTTGAACTTTATGCATATGGCATATGATTGAATATCTATTGCAGAAATTAGACAGTTTTGGATAGGTTTATGTGCAGGCGTCTGTACATCCTTTTTTTAATTCGGTTTAAATATAATTAATAGGCGCAGATATCTTAACAACATAATAACATAATAATACTTAAGTAGACTGCAATAAACAAGCATAATTTCGTTCAAAAATATGTTATTAACTTTATGATAGTCACAATCAAAATTTTGAGAACCACAAGAATGTATTTTTTATTGAGAAGTTAGTGCACGGTTGAGTTTTTTGTCTATTATAAAACAAATATAATTAGTCTGATTTTTGTTTAGTGTTCCCCGACCCATTTAGCTTGTCCCTAAGTTTCGTGTTATTGTACATAACCGCCTGTATTATAGTAAATGTTGTTAGTGACCCAAATAGACAAAATAACAAATAAAATAAAATAAAATCAGAAACCCAATAGACAGCAGGTTGCATGTATCTAATTGAGACGACAATAGCTTTAATTCTATAATATGTTCTACTTACTTACTTACTCCGCTGGCTCAGAGAGCCGTAGTGGATCTTGGATTCCGACACAACACTTCTTAGTTATTGCTTGTATTTAATTATGTTTGTCTTGTAGACTGTCCTACTAAATCGCACGCTTACGGCTGCCCTAAGCCATCGCAACAAAATGTTCACAATAGTTTTACATCGGCGCATTCAGTAGTTAAAACATGGCAATTACACAGGAATACCAAATATTTCGCACTGTGGAATTCCCACTTGCGGCCGGTGAGTTTATTCTGTGTAAATGCAGCTTTAGTGCAAATAATTGCCACGCATTTTTTTAACGCAGTTTTTTTTTCGCGAATCTTTTATACCATAATTCACCCATTGTTGGGTCTCCTCATGATCCCACCACTTGGCCCGATCTTGTGCCACTCGCATCCATTTCCTTCCCGCTGTCCTCGCAAGGTGATCAGTCCATCCCTATCAACATCACCTATCATTGATTACTATAGATGCCTTGAGTATTCGTTTACTTGAGTGACTAAAAGTAAAGGAAACAGCCAATAACTGACCCATTGATGGGTGGAAGGTTGCTTGTTGCTTAAGCGGGGCACCAGTGTTCCCGTAGTTGACGTATGGGAGGTTGTGATGATGGAGTGTTCCATGGCGATGGTAAATAACGACGGCGGCGTCTCTTTATGGGATGTTGATTGTTGATATTTACAGTGACTACATTGTGACTAACTTATTATCTAAACCTTACAAGACTATTTATACAATAATAACTATGTAGGTGTTGGAGGGAGGATGCCGTGTCTTATCTTTATCAGATCTACACGCGATTAGGAATGCGTTTACAAACTCTTTAAGAGCGTTTAAAAACGGCCAGTTTTAGCTATAGCGCCGTATTTAACTAAACCATAACATGTCAGATGTTCATTAGGTGACGTTAAAATGCTAAATTACTTCACTCAAATAGTTTGTTGAGCATAATTTGATTTTCTATCTCTAATTACTTGATATGTTTTTTTTTTTCATTGGCTACGCTAATGTGCGGCGTAAACGCTCTTAACCATACGTGAGGATTATTGTAATCAAGTTATTAGTAGCTTAATCATCACGCTCGCCAAATAAGGGTTCAAATCTGAAACACACTTTACCCGACCTGGGAATGGGAAACCTGAGACCTGCAGGTATCGAGCCGAGCGCTTTAAGATTCGGTCACCGAAGTGTTAAAATTTACGAGAAATTGTTGTAAAATTATATTAAACCACTAGCTTGTTGTTGTTGTTGTTGTTGTTGTTTTCCCGCTGAACCAGTTGTCCTTGCGTCTGGACTCCGTTTCCACTTAACATCAGGTGGAGTGGAGTCATTTGCCGAACTATGAATAAAAATAAAAATAAATGCTGAACGGCGGACTTCGTACCGCTTTGACAGTTGACGTCTCCATGACAACAAAACAGACAAATCATTCGTCGGCTTAAAAACACCCGTATCCCATGATAGACCCCTATAGCAGCGCCACTTACCGGGTCCAATTGTAAATCTAAACCATTCTCGAATCCACTTAAACACACACAGCTAATTTCATCCAAATTGTTCCTGAAAAAGGTAGTTCCCCATTAGACCACAGAAGCTGTTTAAAAATAGAGCAAACCTCATTTCATTTAGTTTTAGATACTTTATTAATTTCTCACCAGGGATTTGCGCAACCAGAATTGCCTCAGTGTTAAAATTAAATGGCATAAGTATAAAGTTGAAAGGATTCACTGGCGTTTATTTTATACGTAATCCTCAAAGGATTTGTTACGTCAGGAAAATAAAACCTGTCTGTGAAATAAACTCGGGTGTACGTACAAAGTGTTATATTGAAAAGCTTGTTTGCGTCAATTTTAGGAAATAATACTTTGTTATTGGAAATTTATGAAAAACCTTTTTAAATCTGTATGGTATTAAATATACATACTGCGGGAAATGTCACACAAGGTTGTAATATGGCGACCAAGAACTGGACGTAAAAACGTAGGACGGCAACCAGTTCGATAGAGAGACGATGTAGATAGAGTCGCTGGAAAGAACTGCCCCCCAACCGCCTAACTCTCTCGCTTTCGATCGCTTTGAAGGCGAGGCCCTCGCCTAGCCTTCTAATATAATATCGAAATATACTATCGAATAATATAGAAAGCTATAGCCTATAGCTTTCGTTATTGCTTTCATTTTCCTTTCGAAATGACAAGATGACGCCTCCTCCTCGCCTTGCCTTTAAAGCAATCGAAAGCGAGAGAGTTAGGCGGTCGGCCTCCTGGTTTGGAATGGCTACCAGCAAAGGGGAGGCCTACACTCAACATTGGGTAGCAATAGGCTGAAGAAGAAGAAGAAGTATACTGCCCGCCTGGTTTAAAACAGGCACCAGAGCTCATGGACGCTTGCGACACATTTGATTGTAATCTGGTCATAGTTAGTATATGCCTTTATTTTTGTTCCAACGTTTCTACCAACGCAGGGTGGGCAGACCTCCAACAAGGTGGACTGACGATCTGGTGAAGGTCGCGGGAAGCCACTGAATGCGAGCAACACAGAACCGGTCGTTGTGGAGATCCTTGGGGGAGGCCATTTTTCAGCAGTAGACGTCTTTTGGCTGAGATGATGATGATGAGGATGTTGATGCTTCCACTTTAAAATACCCTAATTATATTTTTATACTAATATAAACCGGTTCCGACGGAAGATCAGCGCTAACCTTAAGGCTAGCATTTTGCTGAGTCGGAACCGTTTTGGGACTGTCTTATAATTTTTTTTCCACTTATTATCTGTATGTTTAATTTGTCTAGTTCCAAATAAATTTATTTTGATTTGATTTGATTTGAATATTTTCGAAGTTCCAATTTCTTCAAACCACTTATTGGTTTAATAAAACTTTCTGTTGTCTGTGTTATTCTAACAATATTAAAAAACATCGTTTATTGAGCTGGTTTTATGAGATTTGAAGTCGACAACGCAAAGTTTAGCACATAGCTTGATTTGAAATTATTGTTTTAAAAATACTTACCTATTTATGAAATTGTAGTTATATTTCTAATTTAGGTAACGCAAAGGCTGCAAGCTAAATAACATTGTAGTGTTGAAATAATATACCATGGGACCAGCTAACATAGCAAAGTCAAAGGAGCCAAAAGAGCCTTATTCTACAGAGTAGAATATAATAGAATATTTTTTATTTGCTAAGAATATAGTTAGACTACAATTATCTTATTTTTATTCTTATTCTTACAATTATGTTAACAACTACGTACAAAAAAAAACGACGGGTTGCACTCTGGGAGTGCCGGCAGAAGTGAAAACTTGAATATTAACGTTGTGCATTTTTGATATTTTGGAATGGTTAGGGAATAATTTGGCACGAATTGCTTTTATTATCAGTATAAAAGTACTCTCATTTATGTGGTAGAATACAATATTTATTTATTGGGCTATCGTACACAAACATGACAATTTATATTACGTTAAAAAGTTATATTAAGTTTTATTAAAAATTTATATTACGCCGCGCCAGCTGTCTACTCTCCATCCGTCTTACGAATTTTCGATCAGGTCACGCGTCCTGACGCGAGTTTAACATTTTTTACCCATTCCTCTACTCTCCATCCGTCTTACGAATTTTCGATCAGGTCACGTGTCCTGACGGTCACGTGTCCTGACGCGAGTTTAACATTTTTTACCCATTCCAAAAAAGTGCACAACGCCGCTAAAGAAGTTTTCACTTCAAAAATACGCAAATGAGATAAATACGCAATTAGTTAGACGACACTATTATATAGACAGTTCCACCATAATACACAAAGCTCCTCACAATCCCCTCCCATCGCTTGTACCAGCAAAATAAAACTGTAAAGACAAAAAAGAGGATGTAGTTTTTCATTTTCCACGTAGCGCAAAGTGGTCCCAAGATATTACCTACATTGTAAGCGGTTGCTGCCATTATTTTTGCACCGTATAAGAGTAATACATGTGTTGTACCAAAGAAAGTTTCTTACTAAAATGTTATTTGTTATTCCATAGTGAAACGGTGTAAGTTCGTGTAGTGGACGCGTGAATTTACGCTAAAACCAACCTTATGAATTGATGATAGTACTGGCGTGTTTTCTTTTTCATTATGTCCCTGCGCCATTGTTAAAATCTTCTTGGAGTTATACAGTCTGTCATTGTTTCGTATCTCTTCTCATATAACAAATTAAAGAAGATTACCTATCTTATTTTCGTTGTTGTGTGTCGGCAGCTAGAGATAAGATAGCCAGTGCCTCAGTAGTTGAGGATCCCGGATGAAAAATTTAAAAAGTATAATGTGCCAAATATGATTAACACAGGAAACTAAAATAAAACCGGAAAAAAAGGAAAATAAAACCCTCTAACGAACTAACCCGTTACTAAGGAAAAAAAATAAACACTGAAGAGAAAAAATAAAAATAAATTATGTTAGAAACAACAGAATAACCGTAAACACAGAATAACATAATACAATAAATTTGTGAAATAACTAGGTAACGAGGTAACGCAAAAACCGGACGCGCGCGCCCTTACGGTATATACGCAAGTACAGGATATTATTTTTAAAACATGAATTAATATCTAACGTAATAAAAACACAAAACCATATATAATAAGACCAAACGAAGACGAAATATGCTTGGGAAAAATGGCAAGATGAGCTTCTTAAGGCCCAATTTTAGAATTTAGGGGATAAGTACAGAGATGAAATATACAAAATTAAAACATAAAAGACTACAGAAACAGTAAGAGGTTTTTTTTAAAGTCGTGAAAAAGTAAAAGGTAAACTCAGCTCTGGCCGTCCTTCAGATGAAGGACGGCAAAACGAAGATTCAAATGTATATACGGGTGCACGAAGCTTCAAGCGCAAATAAATGCGTGTAATCAACGATATCTTTTTTAATGTAATATCATTGCGTGTAATCAAAATATTTGGTTGACAACTCTCTAAACCCGTCAGCCTTAAAATAGGGCTGAATAATAACAAATTTGATTGTCTTTATTGTCTTTATTTGCTGTTAACAAGACCAGGACCTGAAGAAAAACTGGTAAACTGGTAAGCAGGTGAACTGTGAATTCGACCTTGCGAATAGTAAAAAACAATTCTTGATAATCCAAAACACAATCAAAGCAAAACATCAAAATCATAATCTGTCAAATTCAAAAAGAATTCCATAGTCTAAACGTAATATTTTTAAATATTCAAACAGCCAGTGAAAAAATGAAAAGGATCTCCTTACGCGGAGATAAAAAGGTCGAATGTGGCGAACGCTACATACACGAATACACGAATTAACCTGAGTACAGGTACATGACTGCCGTCAAGCGACATTGTTGTACATGTCCCAATTTAAATACCAAATACGATTTAAATTACAGTAAAGATGCATTAGTGAAGCTTCAATGACCAGTTGCGTTCGTTTCTATCGGGCAGGCCGTATACTCGATTGCCGGCAAATTCTCACCACCACACAACCTGCTTTTTTGCTTTAGTCCACTGCTATGAAAAGGCCTCCATCATTTAAATAAAGTCATCACTACAATTGATGGGCATTGCCGTAAGCACCGCGTTTGCCAAATGCAAGTTTTAATTACAAAACTTCGAAAATTCCGAGACAACTTTTTCAGACTCGGGATTGAACCCAGGACCTCAGATTATCCAACAAAGCGCTTCGCCACTAGATCAAAAAGAAAAAAAGAAACACGAAAGTTTTTAAGTGTATACAAACTCACATAGTTTCCATACCATTCCACCTAAAATCGGACGCACATCATAACTGGTTGGCAAATTCGCATAAGCCTAATGGCCCCATAAATCTGTCCTTGTCGCGCGTCACGGTGCCAGAGCGAGACAGCTAGAGAGCTGACTTAACAAATCTGGGGTAACAGGTGCGTGAAGTGACATTGACTGAGGATTACCCTGCATTTGATACTTCAGAATTTCTCGGAGTTAATTTTGAAGAAAGTAGGTTAATTTACTTACTAGAAGACTTACTGATTAATTGGGGAGACTTGTTAGCGCGTGGAGCTTGATAGCTCATTGTTGTTTTGCGGTAATTAGATAGCTGCTTTTATTTAGGCTAATTTAAGGATGGCTGAACAAAAACACTAATAAATAAAACAGACATGAAATGAAATGAATTTGAATTTGAATAAGGTTAAACTAAACTGTGTATAATTAGAGAGCTTATTTTTTAGAAATCTGTATTTTTTAAACAAAGTGATAAATAAAAATAAGACTTAAAGAGAAACGAGAAACTTAAAGGGTTCTTCAAGCCGCGTAAAACGAATCACCTTCGAAGGTTTTCTAGAGGGAACGGCATCACGCACTAGTACGTGTCCCCGTGCCCAAATAGATTCTGCGAAGAGTTCGGATCGGATCGGGTATTATCTCGAGCTCCTCCGTGCTTCATAAGACACGTAAAGCCACCCGCGGCTGCGTGGTTTATGGCCCTCTTTATCCATCCATGAGGAAGGCTTGTAAGTACTGCAGTCATCTTTGGGATGGTTCTGCTAGGTATCAGCTGGCAACTTTGGACTCGATTGAAAACCGGGCCAGGAGGCTCATGGTGACTCAACATTGGCTACAGCTGAACTACAGAGCCACAGTCACCGTCGCAGAGTTGTTGGTCTATCGGTGTTTTATAGAATACACTTTAGAGAGTGTGTGAGTGATCTACACGATCACGTTCCCCTAGCTCCCTTCCACCATCGGAGTACTAGACGCAGGTTAGCCTACCATCCGTACGTTGTAGACATAACACCTGTCCGTACCAAGCGGTTTGCTAACTCTTTTCTTTTGCGAACCGCCAAAGAATGGAACGCGCTACCTGGTAACGTGTTCCCTGTTCACTACGACCTGGGTTTCTTCAAAGCAAGAGTGAATAGGCATTTCCTGTCTGAGCATGTACCACCTTAGGCCACATCCCGCTCACCAACTGGCAGTTTGGTGGCCAAATGATTAGACAGTTTACATTTAAAAAAAACTTCACAATGTTACCTACTCGAATAAATAATTGTCCCATCACCGCAGAACAAATTAAGTAAGCACGTCATACTTGTACTTGCCAAGTTTGTTTCATCAATTATAACTGTATAAATTGAGCTTTTTGCCTCCTAACTGGGTAATTATATTCTAGGAGACAGATGTGCCTATAAATTTAACTAGCGTTTGGGCACAACGATAGCAGAATTAATTTTCCTTAGCACTTGGGGGTAATTAATTAAACCTTTAGTTTTAGTGGTTTAAGATAGCATGGAAATGTTACAGGCACATTTTATTATGGTACTGTTTGGTGAATTCACCGACCAGACCTTAATTGCCAGACTCAGGGAAATTAAATTATCACACTAATATTATAAATGCGAAGGTTTGTGTGTATATTTGTTGCTTCCTCACGCTGCAACGGATGGATGGATTTGGATAAAATTCGGCATACAGATAGTATATAACCTGGATTAACACATAGAATAGTTTTCATCCCGATATCCCCACAGGAATTAAACTCATAATTTACTACTTAGGTCTTGGATTTGATGTTAGGAATAGAACCTATTTGGTAGTATTTAATACGTTTTTATTGAAATTTTGACAGAATTTTGAAACTGTCAAAGCGATACGAAAGTCCGCCGGGTCCACTAGTTCTAAATAAATTAAGAAATAGTGTTTCATCACCATCAGCATTACCTCTCTCACTTGCTGAGACACGAATCTTTTCTATGAATGGAAACACCACTGCAAGAACGGGCCATCCCCCGTGAATCTCCTCAACGACCGGTTTTTTGACGCACATCCAACAGCTACCCGCAACATTCACCAGATCAAAAATTCTAAAAATTCTAAATTCTAAATCATTTATTCAGTTTAGGCTACAAACAGCTCTTATGAACGTCATTATGCCATCGGTTCGTAAGTCTACTCTGGGTGGGAGACCTTGTACTGAGAAGAACCGGCAAGAAACTCAGCAAGTGTCAAGCTCTTTTCTCCCTTACAGCGTCAAAAATATTGGAAAATGCCCTAAATAATAATAAATATCATAATAATAATAATAATGCATAAAAGGACATTTTCCATTACAAACAAACACACAAAAAAAAGGCAATCACAACACCCAAAAATACAACAAAATAAAAAAATATCTAAGTTTGCAAAAATTACATCAGGTACCTACCAATTTCAATTTTCACAATGTCATACAGTACTAATAGAAGTCAAAAATTGTCTAAGAAAAACAAAGTTATAGTATACGAGTATAATAATAATAAAAATGAGATAAGTAAGCAAGAGCAGACATGCCTCCACAGGAGGCACCCACCCGTTCACGAGTATGACATATGAATCAGCCATCGCTTCACTCAACCATATCTTAGGGAATATAACGACCCGACGCACATGCCACCACCGCAGAGACAATAAAGAGAGGCACACTCAAACTACTCTAAATAAGAACTTAATGTCGGTCCACCGTGTTGGAGGCCTGGCCACACTGCGTTGTCCGGTAAACGGTCGTCACTCGAGAACTTTTCCACCCCAGTGGACATCAGTCCCGCGAGCGACGTGCCCTGCTCACTGCCACTTTTTTTTATATATATTAGACAACATCTAGCTAAAGCACAAAAACGCACAGAAACAACGACGGTACCACAACCTACCAGACCCGACACAATATCGAAAAGATCGTTTTCGACATTGACCCGACCGGGAATCGAACCCGGGACTTCAGAGTTAGTGCCGCCCAAGTCCGGCGAACAAGCCATCTCGGCAACGGAGGTCGTTATAGCACTGATCAGTGCTCGCCGCAGTGAGAGGTTAAATACGTTACACGATTGTATAAAGTGAGTGGTGACACAAACCAGTCTACACCAACAATTACACAATTTAATTAACATTAACATTAGTTCAAATTGAGACCAGTAAGTGGTACATGTATGCAGAATTTGTCATCAACTTCAGCGCTAAATGGACTCAGCTATCGTAGTTTGCATACGAGTTAACACCATTTGGCGTAGAATATTCAGCAGCCGTGTTTATAACGTATGAAGAGCTTGTTGACGCAGTTGATTATGAGTTGTATGTACTCGTAAATTCTTAAGTAAAGTAGTAGTCTAGGTGTATCGGCTGCCAGGAAGGCAGTCGGTACAGCGACGGGGGCTGATTGGGGAGGAATAAGGAGCTGAAGAGGGATGGATGATGGATGAATGGGACTTACTTGGCGAGCTGACCTTGAAGGCGTGGCCACGACATGACCATCTGGGAGGTGGAGCTGATGCTGGTAGAAGTCGCCTTTCGCACACACATACACGCGCTCCGGCCGGTAGGTAATTCACGAGTATTCTGTTAGGGCCGAGCGCTTTACCACTCGGTCACAGAGGCGTTACAGTTGTAATCATCATCATCATCATCATCATTATCATGTATCAGTTGATAAGTATTGGCATACTTACCACGCTTGCCAAATTGTCAAAAGCGAGAAGCTCGAGATAGATGTCGGTTGTGTGCTTCCCTCTACATTCATACTTCAAATTTAAAAAAAAACTTTTATTTTAGACCATGGTCCATATTCACAATTACCAATTCAAATACAATAAAATTACAGAATATTATTACCTACATAAAATTATTAATTTAAATTAGATCACAATTATAATTAAAATCCATTAAATAAATAAAATAACAATAGACTTACAACTATGTTAGTAACTAAATAACAAACAGAACGCAAACATCCCGACCCGGAAACTCACTGCCTACACGTAAAACATGTAATTCAGTGAACCTCCTGAAGAGTGCTGCATCCATCCTGTCAGCTATCATCTTCAGGATCGTGTTGCTGCTTCCTCTAACCTTGCCCACTAATGGCGATGACTTCCTGCGCATGATGGCAAAAAAATTATCGACATGTGCATTCGCGAACATACCCGACGCACTATAAAAATGAGGAAGCCACAACAAGACCCTGAAGGTATTATTATACTGGACTCGTAGGGGACTAAACGATTTTTTGGATGCGAGCAGTACAAAACCGGTCGTTGTGGAGATCCTTGGGGGACGCCTTTGTCCAGCAGTGGACGTCTTTTGGCTGAGATACGATTTCAGGGTAAAACTAGTCCATAGACCAAATGTGTAGAAACTCTGACAGTATGCTCTGAAAAGTGTTGTTTTTACATCTTTTGCACGCTCGTTTCTTTAAATTTATCCATATTGCTAATTCAGGCGTAAATCTTTAAACGTATCAGTTTGTAACACATTTAGTGATTCACATGAAAAGCGATAAAATTGCAGCAGCGCTCTTGCGAACTGCGTTGTAAACACGCGAGTTAACTTTAACGGCAGCTTTAGCTGAATAGCTCTACCAATACTATGAAATGTTACTTTCACCATAATGTGTAGTAAATGACTGCTCTTTTTTCTGTGTAATTGCTTCATCATCATCAGCTCACTTTATGTACCCACTGCTGGGGCACGAGCCTTCCCTATGAATGGATAGGGAGAACGGGCCATTAACCACCACGCGGGCCCAGTACGGATTGGTGGTTGTTAACGACTGCTAATGCAGCCGGGACCAACAGCTTTACTTGCCTTACGAAGCACGGAGGAGCTCGAGATGATACATTTTTGGTCACCCATCCAATGACCGGCCTTTGCGAGTTGCTTACCCTCAGCACTCGCAGACCGGGCGCGATAACCGCTGCGCCATCGTGCTCCTCTGCGCCATCGAGCTCCTCAGGTAATTGTAAATGATTAGTTGGTGCATTATCGTAATTAGTCTATAATTAGTCAGTTGCTAGACGCAAGTCTCACCAATTGCACGCCTCTGACCACATCCATGACCAGCCCCCCAACCGCCTAACTCTCTCGCTTTCGATCGCTTTGAAGGCGAGGCCCTCGCCTCGCTTTCTAATATAATATCGAAATATAATATCGAATAATATCGAAAGCTATAGCATATAGCTTTCGATATTGCTTTCATATTGCTTTCGATATGACAAGATGACGCCTCCTCCTCGCCTCGCCTTCAAAGCGATCGAAAGCGAGAGAGTTAGGCGGTCGACCCCCAAATCAACCCGAGCCGACGCACAAAATAAGGAATCCTACGGAAGGTAAGCATAATTAAAGGCCACATTTTATCAACTGCAAATATTTTGACAAAACATCTAACTATATCAGAGAAATAAGGCCATAGCATTTTAAAAAAAACAGGCTCGTTTTTTTTTACTTTTCCTGACACAAAAGTTGTTGTAATACTTTTAAGAGCGGCCTCTCTGTCGGCTTCTTTGAATGAAACTACGGGCACGTGTAAGTGGTGAAGGCATTGCGGCCTCTCTGTTTCGACTGCTTTGAATTGAAACTACCGAAAGTGCTTTATTTTACTTTTTAATCGAAATGTCTTTTGGCGTTAATCTTGAAAACTAGAGTATATAAATTTCAGTATTTTTCATAAAAATTGTTTATATAATATATTGTTGAATTTATCCTCAAAATATTTGCAGTTGATAAAATGTGACCTTATATACCGTACGAACAACTCACACATGATTGAGCGTATTTGTATAAAGCTTACCTTCTGCAGTCTCATTATATTGTGACGTAAGTCTCTCCTAGTGCACGCCACCGACCACATCCAATGACCCGCAGGCTTAGACCCAGAGGTCCCTGGTTCGATTCCCAGCGGGGGATACATGTTTGTGTACTCGGTTTGATTGGTGGTAAGACTTGTTTGTCCGCCTGGCTAGCTACCACCATCTTATCTATATATGTCGCCATAACATCAATGTTAGTAGCATTGTTGTGTTCCGGCAGCTAGAGATAAGATAGCCAGTGCCTCACTAGTTGAGGATCCCGGGTGAAGTGCACTTCCACCAAATGGCCTTATCATCACTTAACATCAGGTGAGATCAATGTTATTTTAAATAAAATAAAAAAATAATTTTTTTTTTTTAAATCAAACCAAGCCGAGGCACAAAATAAGGAAACCTACAGAAGGTAATGCTTGAGCGCGTTTGTATGAAGCTTATCTTCTGCAGTCTCATTATTTTGTGATGTAGGTAAGTCTTTCTAAGTGTACGCCACTGACCACATCCAATGACCCACAGACTTATTACTGAAAAATACAACCAGGTACTTGCAACGCGACTGCTCTAATTGGAGTTGATAAATTGGTACAAATCGCTCGATGCGATTCGATAGATCGATTCGAGTTGCAATTGTACAATGAACAACTGAATTAAATAATTATAAAATACAGTGAAAAAATTAAACACCTACCCGACCCAGCCAGGAATCGAACCTAGGTTTCCACAATTCGGACGGCTGCACTGACCGCTATGCTACCGGGAAGGCTGACGTAAGCGCTGAATTTTGTCACTGCTTTTTAATTTTTTGAATGCTTTTATAGCAGCAAAGTGCCATCTATCCAACGGTCATTGCAACCGATGGCCATGTAGATTCATCTTTACAGATGAAATACTACAAATTTGATAACATAACGCTATAGTAAATTTTACTTTTTTTTTAAAGTGCCAATTTAAAAAAAAAGTAAAAATTTTTGCGACTGGTTACTTTTTTCGGTAGTAAGTCTGCCGGTCTATCCGCGCTGAGGTGGGTCACCTTGGGTTGTTCCGCTCTCGATTCCTATGTCAAAGCTTCAGAGAATCTAATAGGGGACGAGGACACGCTTGCGTGATGCCATCCCTTCTAGAAGGCCTCATCAACATCATCATCAGCTCATTTATGTCCCCACTGCTGGGGCACGAGCCTTCCCCATGGATGGATAGGGAGAATGGGCCATGAACCAACACGCGGGCCCAGTGCGGATTGGTGGTTGTTAACGACTGCTAATGCAGCCGGGACCAACGGCTTAACGTGCCTTCCGAAGCACGGAGGAGCTCGAGATGATAAATTTTTGGTCACCCATCCGATGACCGGCCTTTGCGAAAGTTGCTTAACCTCAGCACTCGCAGACCGGGCGCGTTAACCACTGCGCCATCGAGCTCTTCTTGTAGAAGGCCTATGAAGATTAAATTTTTCCAGGTCGTCCCGCCATCTTCGTCTCGGTCTACCTGGTCGCCTTATTGCATTATGTGGGGTCCACTCCGTTGAGATGCTCGCCCTCATCTCGATGATGAAATTTTGATTTTTATGTTTAAGAATAAATGTTGTTGTCAATTCTTCTCTACTGTCGGCTTGAATTTTGTATACTAAACTTTTATATAAGTATATTAAATAGCATACAAAATGCTCTCGGTAGCTAAACAATTTTCGACAGTTCATTTCCTCTACTCGAGGGAAAATGTTGCTGATATTTTGACGTTTTATAACACCGATTTCCTTACTCGAATCGAGGTCATGTTTGAGGAACATCTTGGGATACAAGCAAAAGCTAGATAAAAAGACTTTAATTTGGATATATTAAAAACAGACTTATTTAAAACCATACTTGCTGTTTCTCAAATCAAAGATAAATGTATCTGTCATTTAAAAATTATCTAAATGAAGTTTGCCTTTTTAAACTGAACTGGCAGCCATTTTTATTCTGTAAATAAGTGTTATCCGCAACATATTTACTAATTGCTTCATTTCGAAATCGTAACCAATTAACCTCTCCACTACTCAGTAAAACAATTGTGAATCGACAAAACTCTCTTAATGCATACCATTGATTTCGGAAACATCGAGAGCACATTAGATCCTCTCGGTTCGGTCTTATTTTACCTCTTAACATTTGAACGTGGAGGTAAGAAAGAGGGAGCATTTTGTAACAATACATGAACGTTGGCACTGAACTAGAAAATATTGTAATGAAACAACTTTTACGGATGTTTATTTTATACATTAGTTTGACAGATTTTATAGACTGAGGTGTTAGTCGTATCCTAAGGTCGTATCATAATATATTTATTAAATTTATATGATTCTTATGAGATGACCAAAACGTCAGTCTCTCTGTGACCACGGACGCTGCAAAGAGTTCGAAACGTCAGGATAAACATTAATAAAAACTAATGTATGAAATAAACGCGAGTAGATCCGTAAAAGCTGTTTCATTTCAATGTGTAGTGTTCACGTACACTTTAGAAAACAATATGTAACAGAAAACATTCTAGAAGACTCTAAAGAGAATTATACGAAGTGCCTGGTGGGTTACTCTTGAAACACAATTGCAATAATCAATTTCCAATCCCAAATCTAAAAAAATCAAATGGCACTCTTAAAAGCGATAATAGCGCTACATTGGAATTAAATTGCGTGGAAATTGAGTGAACAAATTATTATAGAGATGGGGCGTTCCGAAATTGCGAAACTTATTCCAATATCGATACTATATTAATCTATATTAATCGCATTGGAATTGTATTGAGATTGAGTTTGCGTCAAGAGTAGCCTACCTGGTCTGCGATTGCTAAGGGAGGAGCTCGATAGGGTCTGCGATTGCTTAGATTATGCAACTTTCGCAAAGGCCGGTCATCGGAAGGATGGTCAAAAACTTATCATCTCGAGCTCCTCCGAGTTTTGGAAGGCACGTAAAGGCCCAGCTGCATTTGCAGTTGTTAACAACCAACAATCCGCACTGGGTCCGTATGGTGGTTTTTGGCCCTTTCTCCCTTTCTATACATCGTGCTCAGTAGTGGGGACATAAAATGAGCTGCTGATGATACGAAGCTAACGGCTAACCTTCAGGTTTGAAGAGGCACAGGATGAAGATAGAAACTGGCATGCATTTTAATGCCGTTTTTACTCGAAACATGGTTCTTATTATCTTAGACCTGTCAAACTACATTTCAATTGAATTGATTGGTCAAGGGGATGTCACTTGAGTTTTACGGACGTTATTGGAAGACTAACTGCCGCACTCATAGACGTCAAATATCAATAATGATTACTTAGCACCTACAATTGACGTCTATGAGTGCGGCAGATAATGCCTCTAGAAGTCAACCTAGGCTGGTGGAGATATAACATGGAAGGTGCAATTTGTTTAATTGTTTTCAAACTTGACTTTTAAGTGTATCTGCCTTTGTGGTCGTGTGGAGACCACCAGTGTCTTAAGACCGATTCTCAAGAGATACATATAGATAGTACTCTGTTTGATTAGGATCTAACTTAAAGCCTCTTTTTCTTGAAAACTAGCCTATAAATTATTAATGTAGCGTATAAGTTACAATTTTTTTTTATCGACTACAATTGAAACATCTTAGAATTTATATAGGGTGCGGTTTTAAACGCCGCTCGTGAAAAATATTTTCAACGCTTTGCCAAAAAAGTATAAACAATACTTATTCATGCAAATACGTGTAGGTAATCACAAACATTCATCGAAAAATTCGAAACACACTTTTCCCGACCTAAGAATTGAACCCTGGACCTTCGGGTTTCGGGCCGAGCGCTTTGTCACCCAGCCACCGATGCTGTACCCAATATATCCTCAGGGTGCCAAGTGTGAGTTTTGTTTACTATCCGTATTTATTCGAATACGTTTCCGAAAACGCAAATTAGTATGGCATTGAAACATACGAGAAGAGTTAACATTTTGCCATACAAATTCTCGTTTTCATTATCGTGACAGAATAGCGAAAGAAACTCGCACTTGGCACCCAGTTGATACAATATCAACTGAAATATAAATACCATGTCCACCTAGCATTCTGTATTGGCAGAAACATTCGGAAGGTAAAAATAACGCAAAATTAGTAGACTCAGGGAAACGTTAAGTGGTGGCTCGAAACAAATACATTGTGTGTTGAGTGCTTCCAATCAACGTACCCGTAACAATAGGGAGGGATATTGACAACAACAATAATTTATTCCAGAACAACAAACATATACAGGTGTACGTACACACGCCTGCATATTATCAACTTACCACAAACTTTTTTTTTCCTTTTTTTGATGGCTTCGTGCGATTAGCACATTTAGCCAGTGTCAAAGTAATTTTTCTTACTAGTAATACATAAATATTAAGCTAACAGTCGTAAAATCCTTTCCCAAAAGATCTTCCAATGTCCAATAGCTTATGTAGAAGGCTCTAGCTAAAGTTGCAGCGCATCAGGCTTGTTTGCAGACGCCAATATGTAGACGACTTCGCTACAATTATGTGAAAAAACTTGCCCCGATGTTGCTGCGAGTTCAGAGGAGCGCTAGTCCTAAAGACGATTGGTAATCGGATGGATTCGGCACTTTTCGGACGGTTCACTGAACTACGTGTTTTCAAACGTGTACATCAGTGAACCGACCACAGAACACCAGAAAGATTGGAACCGACCAATGAATTATTTTAATTTTAATTTAATATTGCATTGTTTTTACTAACATAGTTTTTAAATTTAATTGTTACTAATCCATCAGTCCAATGACCGGAAATAAATGATTTTATTTATTTATTAACACAATTTTCACAAAGTAAAGCGTGGGACTTCTATAGGCTGATGGTTTATGTCCGACTTAATTAATAGACGAAATAAGAAACCTCGTTTGCTTTTTTAGCCCGACAAAGCGACATGATTCATTTGATTACTCAGTGGAGCTCATCAGACGATTCGCACCGTTCTTTCAAAGGGCCGGCATGACCTTAAGTTTCAAAATTCCAAAGCTTCAGAAGTCCTCGCATAAATATTCATCCACCCATATTCCACATAGTATTCCGGAGGTTTGCGCTCTCGTCAAAGGCCCCCAATCGATTCCCTTCGGATTGTTTGCTGAATAAATAATCGGGTTGACTCGATTTGGCACCGTAGAATATCTGTGTTCTGTTCCCGTGTCCCTTTTTTGCCGGCAAAAAAAAACGCGCTATAAAAACATTTTGTGCTATAGAAGCTTTAACTAGGTAATCATTTTCTTTTTCAACGATGTTTACGAATGTTTTATTTATTTAGTAAGTATCATTATATAAAATGGTTAAACCTTTATTTTTGTAAGAATTAATTTGGATCATTAAGTGACTCAGCTCTCCGTTTCTTCATAAATACAGAATACAGAATAGATACGTGTGCTGAAAGAGCCAGATAGATAAATTGATAACACACTCACGAACTCTCTCTCGACACACTGTACTTACCATATCAGGTGGGTTACTCTTGAAACACAATTGCATTAATCAATTTCCAATTATTAAGAATTAAATTGCGTGGAAATTGAGTGAACAAATAATTATCGAGATGGGGCGTTCCGAAATTGCGAAACTTATCCCACTATCGATACATATTAATTGCATTGGAATTGTATTGTGATTTAGTTTGCGTCAAGAGTAGCCTACTAGATCCTGTAAATAATTATTATTATTCTGAAAAATGTTCTCCTTCGTGCTTCGTAAGGCACGTAAAGCCGTTGGTCCCAGCTGCATTAGCAGTCGTTAACAACCACCAATCCGCATTGGACCCGCGTGGTGACTTTTGGCCCATTCTCCCTATCCATCCATAGGGAATGCTCGTGCCCACGCAGTGGGAACATAAAAATAAACTGAAGCTCATGATAATCATTTTAATAAAACCGTTGACATTAAAACTTTAGGTCGTAAGTTATCCCATGTATGAAGAGATTGTGTCAGCTGCCCAACACCCTGTGCATGTTGTAAGAGCCGTATTAGGGACATGAGTTCCAAGATGCTCGTTCATCAGGCGATTGGCTAGCAACCGTTACCTATCATTGATGTTATCTATTCCACCTCGGAGCCCTACTTTGATTGTGATGATGATCATCTCTTATGTGAATGTTATCTAAAGATAGATATACGACCTCCATAGAAGAGTGACTTTGTCGAAAACGAACTTTTCGATATTGTGTCGGATCTGGGTGGTTTTGGTACTGTAGTTGTTTCTGATTCTAATTTCCATAAAACGAGTGCTTTAGCTACTTACCTTGGGATCAGAACTATTTATAAGATCCTGTCTAATAATAATATCATCATTTATTATGTTAAATATGGCGACGATGTCACTAACGGCGAGTTTATTTAAAATTGGTGAGTTTGTAGCTATGTCTACCTCTTTTTGGGAGAAGGATGTGATAGTATGTATGTCATAAGTTAAACAATGAAAATGACAACTCACCCTTTTGATAACATTTCATATATTCCCATTCGCCAACGCAACGCGATGCAGTAATAAAATGCTCACTGCTCAGGTGTCTAACAATATAAAAAGAATACCTATTGGAATTCACAAGGAAATATCGTTCAGTTTATCGGGAGACAGAAGAAATATTACGCATCTTCCCCAAGGGGATGGCGGATTGCAAAAAATATAGACGGATCCGGTGGGTGTTCCACGGTGTTCGCACTGATTATAGCGGTTCTAAATTTTCCTGTTTTAATGCAGATTAGACTTCTGTAAGTTTTAGTTTACAACTAGATGTTTTTGTCAGTAATTATGAAAATAGGGTAAGAAGAACTTAAAGAAGATGATGAATTTCTTCCAAACAACCAGTCCGTTGGAAAAAGTTAATAAATTGTAAAATTGTAGTTTCAAACTATTAGAACATACAAGAATAACGTGTAGGTATTTATGAAGCAAATAGTAAGTATTGTTTTCTAAAGTTTACGCGAACAATACCCATTGAAATGAAACAACTTTTACGGATCTACTCGCGTTTATTTTACTTTTATGGGAGCCAAACGAGAGGGAACAAGAGGGAGTCTCCCTGTGACCACGGACCCTGAAAACGGTTAGAAACGCCAGGATAAACATTAATTAAAAGTAATGTGTAAAATAAACGCGAGTAGACCCGTAAAAGTTGTTTCATTTTCAAACAGAAATTGTAAATAGCGTATAATTGTCCCACTATAGGGCAAAGGCCTCCATTATTGACGTGATTACGTCATCACTAAAATTGATAGGTAATGGAAAAATCCGAAACACGTTGCGACGCAACCCGGAACTTTCAAGTATCGGGCAGAGAGTACCGAGGCGTCAAAACAGTTAAAAAAATGTTAAGTATATTTTATTTACAAATTATGTGAAAAATAAATAGTAGGTATGTTGGTAATACGAAAATACGTATGGCACGCTTGCATAATGCTGATCCTAGAAACTAGACAGAAACCTATGTGTTTATTCTGTCACCACGGCTACAAAAACTGCCAAGTCTCTCGCTGCTCTAATTACCCAGTAATAATATAAAAGCCATAGGCGGTAAGCAGCATACTCTTTTTACTAAAAAAAACCATCAAAGTAATTGCCATTTGGGAAAATCAAAGAAAGAAAAACATAAGACACAAGACACCCAGAAATTATATCTCGTCCCATCCATTTTTATAATCAATCAATACGAATATTAGCATAGATATTTCAATATCGTACCGCGATTTGAAATTCAGATAACTCCAAGTAATATCTCATTAGAATTAAATTCTTTTGAGCCACATTTGAATATTATATTCGCATCCGGTGAGATTTGAATCAAAGCAGTTTGCGACGTGCGTGCTCAATACAGGAGGCTTGTAGCCTTGAATGCAAAAGCAGTTAAGGTGCGGTTTTATACGATTGAATGCGAATATCGATTCTGTGCGTTTGGTCTTGTGCCAATATCAGTGTCATTTCTGTGCTTGAGATAGAAGAGTCGAGAGAGAAGGAAAAGAAGTATATCTATGTCAAAAATATAGCTCGTTCTTACGAACATCACTTATCAAGCGAATGGCACAGAATACTGAGGTCAGATTTCAAGAGTGTGTCTGACTTGACGGTCAATATTTAGACGTAATATTTATAAGAACTAAAAACGCACTTTTTTCTTGTTATAACTATTTATTGGAGTATTCAGTTTAATTTTATTTCCTAATTCTGCGATCTGACACCCTATTATTGTACGAGTATGCCAACATAGTGCCATGTCTATGCCTGGGAGCGGAGATATAATATCTGTAAAACATTCGGGTGCTTCAATATTATAATGATACGCTCAATTGAAATTCAGCTTAAACGACGCAAAGTGAATGCTAAATTGTCGTATTTCTTTATTTAAAATCAATAATAATTACTAACTCTGTTTGTATAGGTGTTTTAGAGCAGGATTTTAAAGATCATGTTAAAATAACACCCTTTAAAGAAAGCACGCTAATTACTTCCGTCTTATCTAAAACCATAGACTCTATTTTATATAATTAGTCCATTCTAAAATCATGGACTAAATATCTTAAATGACAACATGACACAAACTATGGTTAAGCATTTTTTTCTCATAAAAATTTTAAAGCAAAAATTTTAATAAATATTAATAAAACAGATACCTATTCATCAGTATAGTCAAAAGTTATAATAATTTAAATAATAAAAACGTTTTCTCTGTGGTCACGATCACTGGTTTAGACCCAGAGGCGTTACCGTTCGATTTCCAGGCAGCGGGGGGTATGGTATGATTGTGCACTAGGTTTGGTTGGTGGAAGGGCTTGTTTGCCCGCCTTTCTAGCTACCATCATCTAAATACGTCGCCAAATTTCAAAAATTACCGTCAATTATAGTAAAATGACAGTTTTAATTCAGCCTCCAGAAATCGTACAACAATAATTATTGTTCACTCGGAGCCGAGAGAAACTTCCAGATGATTATAAACAACACCCGTCACATAAAACAACTTTGTACTAATTATGAATGTAAATAATTTGCGCTCCCTCCCAGTACTTTAAGGTTTGCATGGTAATGAGCTATGAAGTGGTGGAACAGATTCGTTGTACCAACTTGACGGAAGTTTTGGAATTTTGAGTGTTTTTAAATGAAGATATGCTTTCAACTCCTTTATGGTACGGTGAGTTGGACGGAGGTCCGTGATCTATAGGTCTTATATAAGGTTATTTTTAAATCAGTACCCAAATTTCCAGGAGTGACTTAGAATCGGTAAGTAAACAACTTCTTCTAGTAACATGGCTGAAAATTTTACAAAATTTTGGACTTCCCAATTCCGAACACGTGATCAACCTGATTTGTATGAAGAGTCAAAATTTTTTTGGTATCTTTCGACCCATGTTACTCAAAGAACGTTGTTAAATTCCCTGAGTTGCTTCTGAATATTTGGGTACTGTTTTAAAAATAACCCTGTTTAGGCTTTCTGTTGGAAGAAGCCAGTCTTCACGTTTATGTGTAGGTAAGTGTCCATCGCGCACAAATAAATTCGGTGACGTGTTTCTTCGCCAGGCTTCCAAAAGATAGAATAATCTACTAGCACACGTTTTCCTTCATCCTATGACATGGAGTCCTTCAAATGAGGCGTGAGGGCGGCAGGGTGAAGGTGACTGATGCTGCGTCGTTTCCTAGCTGCATTATTGTCTTTGCATCTGGACTCCATTTTCACTTAACATCAAGTGGAGTGGAGTCATCTACTGTGCTTAATATATAAACAATGTTTACCTTGGTGTCGTAAGCGTCATTGGCTGTGGTGCCCCGTTTTTTATCAGACTAGGTAAGTCAGCAAGCTTACCTCTTAAAAAAATGGTAATCTTTCTTACCTACGTACGGGTAAGCATTTAGCCTTCATATCACCTGATGTATCCTTAACATCAGGTAAGAATTTAGATGACATGGAATCTAAGGTACTGGCTATCTTATCTTTAACTGCCGGAACACAACGATGCTGGCGCGGCTGCAAATCATGCAGAGAATCTCAAACGAAAGTATGAGATTCTGTCTGGGGATCTCATATTTGAGCGGTTTGGGGTAGAGACTTTAGGTCCATGGGGCCCGGGTACTCACAAACTCTTTAAAGATATTTCTATAAAATTAGTAGAAACCACCCGGGACCCCAGAGCTAGCAGCTACTTGGGCTAGCGTATAAGCATATATAGCTATCCAACGTGGCAATGCTGCTAGCTTACTGGGCACTCTGCCTGGTGGGGATGATTTGGGGCAATTTTTTTATTTATAGTTAATAGTAGTTTTAATTTATAGTTTTTTGTAAGTTTAATTTTAAGTTGTTTAATTATTATCTTGTTTTTGTCTTTGTTTGTAAATAAATATGTTTCACGATGCTATTAAAATAAATAAATGTTATGGCGACAAACTTAGATAAGATGGTGTTAGGCGTACAAACAGGCCCCACCACCAACCAAACCAAGTACCCAAACATGTACGCCCCACTGGGAATCGAACCCGGGACTTATGGGTCTGAGATCGCTGGTCTCAACTACTAGACTGAAGAAGTGGTTAGAAATTCACAACACGAACGAACTCCTTTACAAGATTCACCCTAAACACATGAATGTAAGTTTATTTTCGTACAGTAATTTTCCTGATACATCCTTTCTGTAGATGAAAAACGTCCTTCATCCCAATAATAAAAGTAGTAAATGCGTAAAAAAGCTTATACCGCTATCTGCAGCGGTCTCTAAACTTATTCGCTTCGCTGGACCGAAGAATTAGTATCGGGTGTCCCTGTCATTTCTTATTTTATTCTCTGTGGGATACCATAGAGTAGACAAGGCGCTATTTGTATGATGTTTGTATGAGGTGTTTTCTTAGGTAACTAGTTTAACAACGTTTAATAATGCATGTATCAAGCTAACAATTAACAGTTTATTGTTTTTTTGTTATGTCAAAATCAGCATAATATTAAATTGTAAAGTAGCTAAATAAGTTAAGCATTAGTTTAGCTTATAAATTAGTTTAAAGCTTTCTCAAAAAAAATTTAGAGGTCGTCCCTCAATTTATGTTAATAAATAAAAATATATGTACCTGTAAGTAAGTAGATACATCGATTGAAAATATATTTTTTTGAACACTTGATTTATTTTATTTGTTAAGAAAAAAGAACGAGCGAGCCTTACAGTAGTCGCATATGATGTGTAACATTTGACATCTCACCTTAGTAATAAGCTATTTTAACATTATATTCTGAACAAAATGGGTCAGGTATTACATCATTTTATAACTACTAGTGGTCGCCCAGTAGTCGAAATTCGACAGTAAATTTATTAAGGCTGCACGGATTGTATCCTTAGCAATGAAAAATTAAAAAAGATAGAATGTGAGTTTGGATTAGCATTGCCAGTTGTCGGCCGCATTAAAGACAAACAATACGTGTGTGTCAAATACATGGTATATATAATATATTAAATAAATCGGTTTTTTTTCGATCCTTTGGCCGCCGCCTTCGTAATTTGTGTGTAATGTTGTTTTTGTTGATTTAATGTATTTTTTATGCATAATTAAAAAAAATTATTAACATTCGGATAAACTTCTCAATATAAACTAACTAAAATAAGTGTGCGAAATTTCATACTCCTCCGTCCGCGCAATTTTCGTAAAAACGGGTACAAAGTTTTTGCTTCACGTATTAATATGAAAAAAAATGGGTCAGGTATTACATCATTTTATAACTATAAAATAAATACAGTAAATAATATTGACATACATTTGACATATCAAAATGACCTTTGATAGTCAAATGACACAATATGTCACATATAATAATAATAAGTCATGTTCAGGACTTCTTGGCGGGAAAGTGAAGAGTCATGTCTGCGGTTTTGTTTTATTTTCTAAAATTTGTGTTATGTCGAATATTAATGTGACATAATGGTGGATTATTAACCGTTAAGTGTTCGTGAGTGTGCATGAGTGTTGGCAAATGAAACAAAACAGTGCAACGGCACTTTTCAAATTCTCTCAAGAAGTCCGCCCGAGGACTTAGTAAAGCCCCACATCTTTACTGAGATACTCGAGGGGATGGGTGGTATATCATTTCTCATTTCTATTATCATTCATCATCATCATACAGAAAAGAAATATTGTTTATATATGTATTACTTGTTACAAAAATTACTTTGACACTGGCTAAATGTGCTAATCGCACGAAGCCATTAACAAAATGAAAAAAAAAAAAGTCATGTTCATAATATCGATTTTAAATTTACAAAATGGCGCGCTTTCCCGAGTTCCTGTTAGACAGTTACACATACTTCCATCCCATTTCACGAAATCACTCCCACAAATTGCTTATATAGAAAGCGAGCGGAAAGATGTTACACATTTAAAAAAAAGTGTTGATAAAATAACATTTAAAATAAAGACTCTAATAAAAATAATAATAAGTATGTCTACCAGGTGAAAAGCTTAATGAGGTAAATTATTTCTTAAGAGAAATGCTCTAATTTCCTATGTTGAAAGTATACGTTTCATGCTAATTTAGAACCTGCCATTTTGAACCTTAAGTCCAAAATTAAAGTAAGAGTTTCGCTCTTAAATGAACGATGAAAGCAATCTACAGTGTTGAGTCTTTATTAAATAAACTCATCTTTATACAGCCACGAACTTACGCTATTACGCTGTAAATATACAATTTAGGTACGTTGTTTCATTAAATCAAATGCTATTTCATTTATTTCTTTTATTTTAATGAATATCCATATATTTTATTGAAATTAAACGAAAATATACTTTATTTTACACCATACAAAAGGACATACAGAGGTCAACCAGAGATACAAGAATTGATCCAAATGCTAAAAAACAATTTTTCCAGGCAACCATGTGTTGAACTGGACAACAATAAGGGCAGATAATTGTTTATTATACTGTAAACGACACAAAATATCCATAAAAAACTTAAATCATATCGAAAGTACTAACAGTACGAACTAAGTACTAAAAGTAAGAACAGTAATAACATGTTTGTAAGCAGCTGGTACTGGTACATTATTATATTTTCAGTCTATTTTTGTTAAGGGGGTGCCGCGCGGAATTTGAAAATTTACGTGTTTTTAAGTCACTGGTGCTAGGCGCTGAATAGTACATTAAAAGGACTAGTGTAGGTTAGCTTGATCCTTTCACAAGGTCATGGTTGTCTTGGAATTTGAAACAAATACCCAGAAACTGCATAAACAATACGTAAAATAATGATATCTAAAAACTTATTTCTATAGCAACTTTGTAAATATAGCACAAATGAAACAATGATCCAACATCAAAATGTTTGTATTGATATTCCGCAGGTCACTGTTGTCTTATTTTTCAATTAAAAAACATGAATATGAAAATATTAAGACTTTTATAGTTCTTTACCCAAACGCCTATGATTTTACGAAAGTAAACATTGCTCTAATGAAATCACCAGCCTACTCTGTACAGATATTAGTGTGCGTGCGTATTCGTAGTCGTGCGCCGTTGTCACACCACTGCCACGCACCGCTCGCTCGCTAGCATAAAGAAACTTGAAACTCGCAGTTTTGCGTCCGCGCTGCACCCCCTTAATGATAAATAGAACCCTATCTGTCAAACAATCTGTAAAAAATATAGAAACTGCCTTGTCATAATCGTAGCATTTGCTCGCTGTACCCACTTGCTATTGCACGAACAACTATTCGTATTGTAGCGTAAAATAAGAACCTCATATCGAAATTGATACATCGGCACAACATCCGTGAATGGACCTAACAATAGAGAGACGTCATTATTAGATTAATGACCTTAGCATAGTAGGTATGTCCTAAACTTTACGTTATTCAATACAAGTAATACCAGAGTTGTTGCTATGGTAACCACAAAAAATATCGAAATTACCAATTTGTTCCTTAAATTGTGTGCAGTGTGCAGCCATGTTCTCAAAATAACCGCGCATCCATGTACACCTCTACAAAATGCTTCTGCAACGGCTCATTCCCGCCTTGAATAAAGTAATTAACGTTATATCGCGAACAAGAACGAACTATTCGCTTGAGCTGTTCATTAAGTGAGCTCATCAGGAGAGGCATTGAGCTGGTGATTATTATGTCAGCGTATGAGATGCACATTCTTGTAAATGGCTTATGTACCTGGTACACATGTACGGTGATACCGTCGAACAAATTCAAATAATTTATTAACTTATTTTAAAAATAGAAAAAGGTTTGTTTTGTTCTCTTTCTGAATACTATGTTTATTGTGTTATAGCTTTTGCAATTAAATGAAACTTAAAAAAAGATGATCGGATTTTTTGTGACCTAAGGTTTTCTTGCACAGAGAATCGGAAATACTTTATCACGACTAGGACTTGAACCTGACCCTCAACTAGTGCTCCCTAAAATGGTGAAAACTGGCTTTAGAATCTGAACTCTTTTTTTTTATATACGTAGCACGGCAAATGACTCCAATTCACCTGATGTTAAGTAAATATGGAATCCAGATGCGACGATAACTGGTGCAGCGTGAGAACAGCGCAGCGTCAGTTATCCTCACTTTGCCGGCCCACAAGGTGCCTCTTCACGCATCGTTTGAAGGACCCCATATCATAGGAAGGAGGGAAAAAGTGTGCTGGCAAACTATGATAAACTACTCGATGAAGAGGAATGTGAAGCAAATTAATGAAGCCTTACTAATAAACAGAATAAGCATAGACTTGATATTCTGTACTTTGGTCCCGTCATGTAAACTTCATTTCAAATCGGAGCAAAAGAGACAAGACACATTCTAAAAAGTCAGACAAGCTCCAAGTGAACTGGTCTATAAAACAATGGTGTATAAACTGTTTCTACAGGAATCAACACCCACGTAAGAGATTCCCATCATCTATTCTCCTGTTATGTTTAAGTATGTTTATGTAGTCTATTTTTATTTAAGTTTTTTATTTTATAGTATGTATATTATATTATTATCATTTAATTTATTAAACTCAATATGTATAGTTCAGTTCTTATAAATTTATGTAGTATATGTTTCATTTACGTTCTTTGTTGCACCGCTTACCAATTTTTCTGTCTAGCCCTTAGGTCGACTGGTAGAGAATGCCATTTGGCATTAAGTCCGCCTTTTGTACTTTTTTTTAATTTTATTGTGCAATAAAGAATAAATAAATAAATAAATTCTATTAACTATTCCAAGCTTATAATAATTATATTTATGTAAATATGTATGTATCTAGAAACACTTCATTAGGTAAGTACCTACCATTTAAGAAAGTATTAACCCCTCGGTAGAGAGGCCGAGGGTCGAGGGACCTCGGTAGCTCAGCGGTCAGAGCATTGAACCGGTTATCCAAAGGGTTCGATTCCCACTCGAGCTTCTTGAAGCTGGTTGATTTTTTCTAGTAAAGTTTTATCTTGTAACATGAACCCTTAAATTTTTTATTTCGGTCTGAAGCACTAACCTTAATTTGTACTTGGTATAGTACATCCGGCATAAATATTTTATTATGATTAAAAATTAAAAAATTTGAAACGAAATATTTTAGTCGCGATGGCAAGCAGGTTTTAATGTTACACTTTTTAATGTCAAATATCACCTTATATCAATTAATATTATGCACAGTTGTTCACACCACCTACCCGTATGTCATAACACTACGCCACAGCACTAATTCGTGCATGTCTCCGAGTGTGTTCGTAAATTATCACGAGAGTAATGAGATATTCACTAACACTAAGATAGTAGTGGTTCTTAGATCTGATGCCAATCTGATAGGCTTGTGTTTGAACGCCTACCAAAAATGTATCAATTTTACTACCATTAATTTCGTTGTAATAAGTAATAAAAATAAATAAATAAAATAAATATATGATCTATGTATCGAAAAGTCCGAATTACACTTTGAATTGGGAATTAAACCCAAGACAATTGAAAATCGACCTGAGTGCTCCGCCACTTGGCCTTTTTATTAACAAAACAGGTTTTTGTCACCATCAACCAATCATATTATGCACGACCACTTTAGAGTTAAATACCTACTTTTTACTTAACCAAATCCAATATTTATATATTCATTGTAAATGTGAAAGATTTCATAAGAATTTCAATTAAATAAATCCATAAATGCCAGCATCAACCTAAGAGCTATTGGTAAAAAGGATGTTTTCGAATTTATTGTGAATTATTTGCCTCCAACAAAATTTGTTTAAGCCCGAGCGGAATGCTGCGATAGGAAAGAATCAGATACATCTGTCTTGTGGTACAATTTATCAACTTTAAGCTTAATAAATTAATATTTTATTTCTATTTAAACTTTTTGATAATTTAAAAAAAAAACTATTAAATTATGTTGTTAAAGTAATTATATTGATATACGATTATCATCATCATCATCATCATCATCAGCTCATTATATGCCCCCACTGCTGGGGTACGAGCCTTCCCTATGGATGGATAGGAAGAACGGGCCATAAACCACCACGCGGGCCCAGCTGGGTTACTCTTGAAACACAAATGCAATAATCAATTTCCAATCTCAAATCTAAAAAATTCAAATTGCACTCTTAAAAGCGATAATAGCGCTACATTGCAATTAAATTGCGTGAAAATTGAGTGAACAAATTATTATCGAGATGGGGCGTTCCGAAATTGCGAAACTTATCCCAATATCGATACATATTAATCGCATTGGAATTGAATTGAGATTGAGTTTGCGTCAAGAGTAGCCTACCAGTGCCGATTGATGGTTGTTAACGACTGCTAATGCAGCCGGGGCCAACGGCTTAACGTACCTTTCGAAGCACGGAGGAGCTCGAGATGATAAATTTTTGGTCACCCATCCGATGACGGGCCTTTGCGAGAGTTGCTTAACCTCAGCACTCGCAAACCGGGCGCGTTAACCACTGCGCCATACGATCATACGACTTAACAACTTTTTACCAGGGTTGTATGAGGTGGGGTAGGGACGAGTGGAGATGTAGAGGGTACGCCTTTGCCAAGCAGTAGGACACTAGTCTTTCTATCTGATTATTGTTTACCTGTAACGATGATTATAAAAGGGTGAATAAATAAATAACTGCAACCCAGTTTACACTAAAATCAGCTATTATGAGTCGGCAAGGTGAGGATGGCTAGCTAGACACAATCCTTCTTTGTGCTTTGCTGACGACCTCCTTGGTCGAGTGGCTTGCACACCGGTTTTCATGGTGTCGCCATCTCTGAGGTCCCGGGTTCGATCCCCGGTCGGGTCAATTTAGAAATACCTGTTTTTCTAAATTGTTTCGGGTCTGGGTGTTTCCTATGTATAATAAGTATGTATTTAAGTATATTAAGTATGTTTATCCGTTGTCTAGTTAACCATTTTATCGAGTTTCTTAAGGAAGCTCTTGTTGGGGCTAGATAATTGGTGTGAGTGTGGGAAACATTTATTATTTATTATTTATTATTTGCTGAAGACAGCAAAGCTAAGAAGCTGTGCTCGCATCTGGACTCTGCTTCTGTTTAACATCAGAAAGAACAGAGTAATTTTCCAACCTCAAGTGTCTCTGTCAAAGTGTTCCAATTAAAACTGTTTTAATTTTTAAAATTTATATTGGTTACTTCTTACTACTGACGTTCGTCGCGATGTTAAAAAACAATAATTGACAATCGTTTATCACTTGGACAGTGACATAAAAGGGATAAGCGAAGTAGCGATTAGAGCGGCCGAGCCGCGCCAACGTAATTTATTGGCAAACTTGCAATTGTTTTTTTTTTGCTGCATACAATCAGTTTGTAACAAAAAGGTTGGAATGGTGACAAAAATAAATCGATTACCTATTCTCGAATAGATTGCCGTACGTATCGATGGTGAAACTTAATTTTGGACATTTGAAAGAGAGCAGTTTGATTCTTGATTGTTGGGGAAATTGGTTCTTGTTGCGGTTTAGTGTTTCTGTTTTAAATATATTTGTTAGACATTTTGCTGTCTGTCGCCTTTTTCAGTACCTACATACCTACTAAGTCTAAGTGGCAATGTTGTTCCTAATATGTATTTATATCAAAACTGAATATTACAATTAGGAAAAAGTTTTAAAATATTTGCAATGGCTAACGCGGTCAGTCTGCGATTGCTAAGAATAGGCGAATGCGCAAAGGCCGGTCATTGGATGGGTGACCAAAAATTTATCATCTCGAGTTTCAAAAAACTTTACGAGTTACGGCTGCCGGGATGGCAATGCTAACACAACGACGGGAGCTGAAGGATTAAAAAGCTGAGGAGGGATGGATGATGAATAATGGGGACTTACTTGGCGAGCTGACGTTGACGGCGTAGCCACGATAGGACTATCATAGGGATGGAGGCTTCTAAAAACTTCAAAAGTCACGAGTTACCGTTAATTCCGGCTGCATTTGCAGTCGTTAACAATCATCAAACCACAGTAGGCCCGCGTAGTGGTTTATGGCCCGTTCTCGCTATGCATCCATAGGGAAGGCTCGTGCCCCAGCAGTGGGGACATAAAATGAACTGGTAATGTTATGTAATGTGATATTGAAAAAGACAAATGCCTTAGATGAGGCTCGAATCCACGACCTTTGGTGACTTTGTCAAATATTTCAATACTTTGTTATTGACCTTGAGCATCCGGAAGAAATACTTTACAAAAGAAATAATTTACGGCCGGTTCAGATGAAACCACAATTGTACCTATAACCAATTGTCTCCTGGGCCTCAAGTCTACTAATATAATAATTTCTCAATAGTATGTCGGTAGCCTAATCTTTACATTAGGAAAGTTGGCAAAATAAAGCCACCAACACCACACGAATAAGGTTATAATGTTATGTGAAAATATTTATCATATTTGTATTAGTGTAAGCGTTGTTGGTGTTAATAAAAAATAAATTATGAACATTATTGAAAACAGAATCGGAGCCTGGTGTAAAACGACCCTGACCGATCGTTGACATATTTATTGCCCGCCATTAATGTGCAGTTAAAGCGCAGCGCAGACGAAAAAAGGATGTCTGAAGAAGCGATGCATTAAAAAAATAATATGCACATTTTTAAGGAGACTCAACTCACACGATATTAACCAATCAATTAACAAATGTCCATTAAAGATCCCAAAGAAAAGATAGGAGATAGAATCTTACATATATACATTTTAGCCTATTTTGTACAGGAGAAAAGACTGCGCCCAGGGAGACGCAGATGGCTCCGACCTCCTCAAGAGCACAGGAGAAGACCGAATTGTATCAAGTAAAAAAGGCCGCTGGGCCTCGAGAAGAAGATTTTTTTTTGTATTTTTGATGTAAAGTAAGTCAAAGTAATTAAATAGCCTAGGTATAACTGTCCCACTGCTGGGCAAAGGTCTTCATCATTAAAATGAAGTCATCACTACAATTAATGGGTAATGGCTTTATTACTAAGCTTGCTAAATGAGTGTTGGTGGTCACAAACTCGGGCTATGCACTAATAATATCTCCAAAACACACATTTGTACTAAATCCAAAACACACTTTGTCCGACCTGGGATTTGAACCCTGGACCTTCAGGTATCGGGCCGAGAGCTATGCCACTCGGCCACCAAGGCATATTGTTGTAGTCCCTTGTTTTTTAAGACCTAAGGGCGTCCGCCGCGGGCTCACAGCGCAGATGCCCGCGCGGCGTGCGGTTTTGTTTTGTTTTCTGCGTTGCTCATAAGCAGCCCACCTGACGGGCGACCTGCCTCATGTAGCGCTAATGAATATACACAGAGGCCTTAGATCTCAACCTTTAGACACCCACATTATAAATGCATATGCCACGTTCTGTACGCATTCAATTCACAGTCATGAAACTTACAACAGGAATACGGATTCCAAAACTTCCAAATATCTTTATTTTTGTTTTTGTAAACTGTTTGTATTGTCGATCATTGCTGTCGTTGGCGTACAAGGCTCGCTAACACCTGTCGATTAAAGCCGACTGTAGCGGTCAAAAGAAAAAAAAACAAGTCGCAATAACAAAAATTAAAAAAAAAGCCGTTCTCGTCTAGCCAGGCCTTACCGAGCTTTCCAAAATTAACTGACACCACACCGCGTCAATCAAGTTATTGATTTTTTATTAGCACACCCGGTACCTGGTCCAGCTTTCAGCGATGCCGTTACCGTAATATAATGATTTAATCCTGCAAACTTTATAAAATGTCAACGATTCGAAGTTTGATACTCGATAACGGTGGACCGGCTAAACGAGTTTAAACGAAATTCATACGGTAGGTTAATTTAATTCAATTTAATTTAACTTTATTTGGGAAACATACAAAACAATCAACTGACATCGCTCGGAGGATTGCTCAGCTGAAGTGGCATTGGGCGGGACACATAGCGCGGAGAACCGATGGCCGTTGGGGCGGAAAGGTTCTCGATTGGCGACCACGCACCGGACGACGACGTTCCGTGGGCAGGCCCCCTACAAGGTGGACCGACGATTTGGTCAAGGTCGCGGGAAGCTGCTGGATGCGGGCAGCGCAGGACCGATCGGTGTGGCGATACTTAGGGGAGGTCTATGCCCAGTAGTGGGCGTCATGTGTCTGACGATGATGATGATGATGATGACAAAACAATAAGTATAGTTTATAAATGGTACATACAATTTTACATATATCAGTAAAGTTTCTACTTATTACTGATACATAAGTTTGGGTACTAGAGCAAAGGTACAAATTAAAGAAAAACATTATCCCTACCTTCATATTAGGGCTCTCGTTGCTAGCCATTGGTGGTCTCGAGTCATCTCCGTAGCAGAAAACGGTACTGGCTTTTTTATAGGTTAGGCCAAATTAGGCCTTGGGCGACAGAGTAGCCCTCGCGCGGTCAATTCTCAGTATATCAGGTCCCGTGACTGCCACCTAGCCTTCTGGTTATCGGAGTTTGGTCCCCCAGGGGTTAGTGGGTAACCCCCTCCGTCTCGCCCTCTCAGCTGGGGCTTCTTCTTGGTAGCTGACTTGGGGCTTCTCTTCCTGTCAGTGGGTGTGGGTGAGTCCCACATAACCGTCAGGCTTCCTTAAGGTCGGGAAGTAATAATGGCTTCCCCTGGGTAAAAAAGGAGGCCTTAGTTAGTTAGGCCTTACCTCTCCTCGTCAGGCTTTTGGTAGGACGAGGGAAGAAGAGGAGAATCCCACATAACCAGGGGTCGTCCCTAGCTCATGTGTTGTGTATGCGTAAGATAGCACATTACCTGGTGGTTTAAATAAGGTTAAATTATCTCCAGAGCTCTTCGGGACTGACGCTAAAAATATAAAAAATTACATACAGCTCTTTGGTCTATGATTATTGATTATTTACATATAATTTTTACGCAAATTTTGTTGCGAACAAATTACAATTTGAAAAAAGACAAAATATTGAAAAAATTCCACGTGCGGGATTCGACCCCGCACCCCATTACATGGACATGACCCGGCATAAATTTTTCAACACTTTGTCTTTTTTTTCAAATTGTATTGGTTCGCATCGAAATTTGCGTAAAAATTATATGTAAAGAATCATAAATATAGCTTGCCTAATTCTTAACTGATCTTTCAACATTTGTAAAAATATTAAGATCGGATGTTGATGACGTAGTTGTCGACATTGAATAGGGCTCCTTTGGCTTAGAGAGTAAGAGTAGATAGTATTAATTAATTTCGGTGAGTTGGATTGAACCACGATGGCATAGTTGGTAGTGCACCTGATCCAGCATGTCATGGGGTGCGGGTTCGAAACCCGTTCGGGGAATTTTTTCAACACTTTTTTCTTTTTTTAAATCTTTTGGTCTGTTAAATTACATGATCAATTTAATATCGCCAATACAAGCCTCTAATAACTCTTTGGCAGTGCGAGCTATATGGTCTCGTCTTGGCAACATTTTATATGAAAATGTAAATCATAATTACCTACATGATAAATTAAGTGCCAAAAGTAGGACAGCTTTTTTTTAAAGTCGGTTACAATAATATGTAGTCGTTGACCCGTACAATAGGAAAGAGGAATACGAGTGAAAATATTTGTCATTATAGACGTTGTCAACTCCAAGTAGTAATCCTTGACTAGTTTTTTAAAAGCTGGCAGATATTTTCAGAGTCTTACAGACCACAGGCAAAGCATTCCACGGGCGAGAAGTCTGAACCGTAAATGATTTGACGTAGAATCTAGTCGAGTGCAAAATGGAATCTGCAAACTAGAATTCCTTCGCTGGCTTGGACTTAGCACTAAATATAAAAACGTCAAAGTGTCTGTATTTCGCGCATTATCTGGGTAAAGCAAATAATTTTTAACTTTTTAAAGATGCGTAGGTAAGCTGCCGCTAAGCGTGTTTGAATTGTTTTAAATAATAAAATATGATACTAACTGTATTTTTTTAGTTTAATAAGTTGTCACACGAGCTTAAAGCTTCAGTTGTTATGCATCTATTTCCTTATTATAATTTTAGTAGGTATCAATGTGTTCGCCATCCAGTAGGACTATAGACAACATTTCAATACCAAGCAAGTTTATTCAGGTACAGAGTTTTTCTGGACAAAAATGTTTATTTGATAAATGCTTACAAAGTGGTGGCGCGGGCGATGCTGTAATTTATAGTGGACTGTATTATTTTATTGGCGTTATACTAGGTAGGCGATGTTTCGAACTGCGAGGGAAGGCGACATGGGCAATGGGTAAACAGTTCGGTGAAAAAAAGGAGAGAACCTTGATCAGCAAGCGGCAGTAGGCACCATGTGTCTGGCAGGCGAGCGAGCAGTCTGAACCGGCACCAGGTTGGTGGCTGGTAGATGAACTTGGCTGGAACACGGATCTGGACCACCAGCGCGTGGTTTCTCACAATTTTTAATACTCGTAACGCGGTAATAGCAATCAGATGACCAAAATGGAGATCTCCTCTAAGTGCGTGCGGCCATCTTTTTAAATCTCTGTCATTGCACTAATTCGCGGTTGTAGTAGCAGCGAGCTCGTTGGCGTGCTGCGTTCTATATTACGGTCTCGCTCTTGAGCGTGATAAAGGTATATATTGGAGGAAGATGGGTAAAGGAAGCTAATACAGCGCCAATCAAACTACTTTTATCAAATATTTTTTATATTACGATTAGTGAGCTCGACGTAACATTTAGAATAATCAAAGTAAGGCTCCGAGGTAGGTAGATAACATCGACATTTTAACCGCCTCTGTGGTCTAGTGGCTTCTTAGGTCTAAACCGGTGGTCTTCCACCGGTTTAGACCCTGAGGTCCCGGATTCGATTCCCAGTGGAGGGTACATGTTTGTATACTCGGTTTGGTTGGTGGTAGGGCTTGTTTGTCCGCCTGGCTAGCTACCACCATCTTATTTAAATATGTTACCATAACTTCAATGTTTGTAGCATATTGTTGTGTTCCGGCAGCTAGAGATAAGATAGCCAGTGCCTCACTAGTTGAGGATCCCGAGTGAAGTGCGCTTCCATCATTGGCCTTATCATCACTTAACATCAGGTGAGATCAAGGCACTTGCTTACCCTTTAATATATATATGAAAAAACATTAGTGACAGGTTCCAGGCCGATCGCCTGATGAGCGATGAGCTTCTTTGAAACATTGTCCCTTAGTCGGCTCTCACGACATGCAGCGATATGCAGCTGATACATTAGTGCCAGACCAAAATGGGATATGGATGATAAACAAAATATTTTAACAGCAGTAGGTCCTCCCCAATGTCAGTGTCAAGGTTCATACGTTAGCATAGCATTATCCTAATACGAGTTGAAATGTTTAATTCTCAAAGTTCCACGTTCACACGTAAAGTTTCTCCTGTCCGGACGTAATGACTTGTAATATAAATGCAAATGCATGTCTATGTCTCTAAACCTTAGTCCGGAGTTAGTTTAACTTCTTGGGATAACTTGGTAGTGAGTAGATACCTAGTTGTTTAGTTGGAATACCATCACCTACCCTAAATTAGTTGACTAATAGTTAGCAACGGATACGGAAGACCTATCAGTCTACAAATATTCAGACAAGCAGGCTAAAACTAACGCTGTCTGTCTAAATATACGAATTATAAAGATCTGTTGTAGCAGGTTCAAAGTCAAAGTATTTTTTTTAATTCAAATACATTTAAGAATAATTGTTTTTGAATCCTCTAAAAATTTTTTAGCTGTGAAGAAGAATGGGCGCAAGAAACTGGACAACTTATTAAATCGTCTATTAAGGAGTGACGACATTTACAAAAATAAAAAGTGTGTCGTTATCATCATCATCATCATCATCAGCTCTTTTATGTCCCCTGCTGGGGCACGAGCCTTCCCTATGGATGGATAGGGAGAACGGGCCATGAACCACCACGCGGGCCCAGTGCGGATTGGTGGTTGTTAACGACTGCTAATGCAGCCGGGACCAACGGCTTAACGTGCCTTCCGAAGCACGGAGGAGGATTTCGGGAGGACGAGCGGGATTCGAACAAGCACCCCATGACATGCCGGGTCAGGTGCACTACCAACTATGCTATCGTGGCTCAATCCAACTTGCCGAAATTAATCAACACTATCTATCCCGCTCGTGAAATTTTTCAACACTTTGTCTTTTTTCAAATTGTAATTTGTTCGCAACAATATTTGCGTAAAATTATATGTAAATAATTATAATAAACAGAGTTTATGCAATATAATTATTTTTTTCAGTGATAGGTGGACGCCCGTAGGAGGTGCGCCGGTAACCTGCGCCGTAGCCTCATTTAGGATGTCGATCCATTTTTATTGCCCAGTAACAACCGTAGCAAGTTGTTATACTATAACTAATACTATAATCAGCTTACTAGCTGAGGCTACGATTTTGACGTGGCCAATTTTGTTTCCGTATTCACTCGCTTCAATTTTTTGTCTTAGTGATGATAATCGGTAGAACAACCAGTAGAATCGCATTCAATATATGTATTGTTTATAAAATTATATATTTTAAGTATTATTTTGTGTAGGTACATACTTATATTATTTTTATGCATAATATATTTTTGTTTTTTTTATGTAACTACTTGACATTAATTTTTTAATTTTAAGGCAATTTATATGCCTTAATTGAAAAAAGGCAAAGCGTTGAAAAAATTCCACGAGCGGGATTCTAACCCGCACCCCATGATGAGGGTCAGTGTTTCTTCAACACTTTGTCTTTAATCAAATTGTAATTTGTTCGCAACAATATTTGCGTAAAATTATATGTAAATAATCATTGAATAAAGGATTTAAAAATAAATAAGTGTAGCTAGAAATAAAATATATATGTATCCACTTGCATTTACAGTTACATATTTAAAAGCTGAGTAGGTACTTTAGGTACCCTAATTTTAAAATTTAACAGAATCGCACCCTCCCTATATGACACAAAAAAAGCTTCGTACAAATGAAACGGCCAGTAACCCTAAACTGTTTTCGTTCCCTACTAAAACGTCAATCAGACTACCCACTACTGGTGTTTAATTAAAACCTCCACTACAAACCAACGCAAGTGCTGAATTGTCGTACTATAAACCGTATATCGAGTAACACTCTACAACGCCAAAATCACCTTTTTTACACAACAATAAGAGCCATTTTAGCTTACACACATCAAAGACAATCTATTGTCAGCAGTACTTTATCTATTTTTAAAGCATTCCACTCGTGACGCGGGTCGCTACCGTTAATTCCGGTGCATTCGACCCGGCGAATAAATATTTTCACGAATACAGGCTGTTTGTTGTTTTTACGGCCACATAGAATATTGTTATTTGAAGTAAACACTACAGTTAAATAAATAAACCTTTGATTTTGTTTTCGCGCAGTGGGGTATTAAAATGGCAAGCTGCTACAATCTGTTTTCTTCAATGTAGCACAGATTTTGTGCGTTCGTTTTAGAGTTTTGGATAAAGTGTCAAATTGAGATAATCTATTAATTTATATTTCTTTCGTCTTAAAATACCTTAATACGCGCTACCCCTCGAAATCAGGATTTCTACGAGTCGTGACGCTTTTAAAAAGAAAGTCCGCGAGCTCTTGTTTGATAGAATCATGGCAGAATCATATCAATAACTTCCTATTATATAGAATTATGTATTTTATGTATGTTTATTTATTGTAGTTTACTTATTTATAATACACATATTATATGTTTATGTATAAATAATATTTATGCATGTATTATATACTTACTTACACTTAAATCATTTATTGTCATTTATTATCATTTATTTACCTGTCAATGTTATCTCTGCACCACCCTATGGTTGACTGGTAGAGAATGCCTCAGGCATTAAGTCCGCCATGTAATAGTTACGTTGCAAAAGTTTAAATAAAATAAATAAATAAAAATTGTGTTAAATAGTATTTGTAATTCGTTAGCTGCCTAGCAATTATAAAGGCAGCAGATGATTGTTCTAAACAAAAATAGTCCTCATGTCGCCTTTCGTGACATGATAAAAGTGGGATGACAGAATTCAAAAACGACCCAATCTTGCAACCTTTGCAACCCAACCTTCACAGGAGTGCCGGCCTGATTGTAGTTTACGCTGTAAGAAATAGAAAAACGTTTGACTCCCGCCATAACGAGGACTGGCTGCAAACTTTCTTCGGCCATAACCATTAGATGATACTTGACAGTATTTGTTTGGTTTCTCAATACAAACGAAAAAGTATTAAATTAAGTTTTTAATTATAAGTTTTGCTCTTAATCTTTAAATTGTGCTGATTTGGTCAAAGGAGTAAGCTGCTAGCAATAATGAAGGCAGATGATGACCGTTCAAACACAATTATAATCCTTAATTCACCTTTTATGACTTAATAAACGTGGGATGACACAATTCACAAAAAGAGCCTCTAAATTCATATTCCCTTGAGTGGGGTCTTAAAATACCCCACTGCAACCATCGTACTACATTCTGTTTAGCCCAGTTGCTGTGCAACCCAACCTTCACAGGAGTGCCGTCCTGATTGTAGTTTACGCTGTTAGAAATAGAAAAACGTTCAGCTCTGGCCGTAACGAGGACAAGCTGCGGAGTTACCGCTACTGTTGGCACTCGATAGCTTTACACACCAAAAGAAATTGAAATATCTGGTTGACTTAAAAGTTGTGTTGCCTTAGTTAGGCCATATTATAACTGTGTTTTTTCAGTCGTCTATGCTTACTCCGTCATCACCTGGCTTCTGAGCAGAGCACCATCTTTGCGTAATCGTCACACACTGAGTCAACTGATCAAGTGATGACAAGTAATTACCACTGATAGATAAGAAAGCCAGTCTTTTAGTAGATTATGATCCAGTTGAAGTGCGCTTCCACCTTTAGCTTAATCATCAAGTAACATATAACATCAAGTGAGATGAAATCCAAGTGCTTACCCGTATGAAATTAAAAAAAAAATTTTTTTTAGATTTAACAATGGCAAGCAAAAACCTATGGTAGTGGTCACAAGCACGCTTTTCACCTCCGACCCGCCATCGCAACAGTAAACTGTCGTATAAAACGAAACGCCAACATCGGCCGATTTAAAATCCCCCTCCGTTTGTTAAAACTCAACGCTTTTAGAAAAGTTTTTGGTGTCTATAGTCGAAGCATCGAGAGCCTTTAAATCATATCTGTTGGGTGCTTTAGATGGTTCTTTTACAATTTAAAAAAACAGTTTTTGTATCTTTAACTGGGTAGTAATTACATTTTTAATAACTGTTTTTGTATCTTCTATTGATGGTAGGGTTTTGGCATAATACCCGTTTTTAATGCCTCCTCCTGTATTCTTCTAACTTGAGTTATCAGATTCTGACTTCGGATTCAGATGTCAGATTATTCTTCAGAACAATTTAATACTCTAAGAAGGGTATCAGATTTACTGGGCATAGAGGTCGCATCATCGGTACTATAACAACGTAAAGTTTTGGGCATGTGGAAAATTTTGGTATACGTTGTATTTTTTCTCCGATTTGTAACAAACGTTTGAAAGTAAGCTCTCAAATGTTTGATTAGTAAGTTAGTTTCGTTTTTAAAATTAAAACGGTCACCTTTGCGAAGGTTGCTTAGATAGCAACATCGCCACCTAATCACCCTATTGCTTATCAAGCTTCCGCTATTATTTCGAGGTCTGCGGCAAATACAGGCACAATAGGTTTTAATTGTTGGCACTGATCAGTGCACCCGCATACCAAAGGTTAAGCTCCTCATTTTATCGGACTATAATAACTAACTATTTGAAAAGATCCATGTGCGGGATTTGTACAAAAAGTATTTTAAAAAATCCATGTGCGGGATTTGTACTTGCTCTTTTTGCCATGCCGGATCAGGTGCACTTCTTATAGTCAACAATCATCAAATCAATCTTCAAAAATTAATAAATTATACATACATCCCTTCCTTTTAAAACACTTCGTCGATTGGTTTAAACCGTATGTAAATTCGTTTGGTAGTTTTTGAGTTTATCGCGTACAGACAGACAGCCATACGCAGACGTAGTGATAATAATGATTGTTCCGATAGGTTGAGTTAAGAAAGCTAGTTTCTTAATAATTGAAAGTTACAGGTACCTACTTCGCCCAGCTAAGAAAGCTGAGTACTTCTCTCTTTCCATTAGCCTTATCGTCACACAATAATTATACTATCGTGTCTTTGTTCGTCCCGTGCAAAAAACAACACTGCTCTTAAATCTGCCAAGATTAAATCGCAGGGCTACCTTGAGCTACCTTGAGCCACACACGCACTTAACTCATTCCTACATACATGCACTCCACATCTGCGCATTGCACCGTCCAATAATTAATAAATCTATGATTTGTTATTGTCAGAATCATGCTGTTAATCATAATTGTTTATAATGAATAGCCACATTGTTACCCTTGCTAACCCTAGAGAGTTGACCCCCACGAGCCAGGCCTAGCCTAGTGTGGGAGTCATTGTACACTCCTGTAACACCACTTACTATTATTTTTGGTAAATAAACATTTTCATTTTCATTTTATTTCATTTTCTTACTTTGTAGGTAAGTCAATGATAATTAACTTTTGTTTGTTAATTGAAGAATCCACCTCAAATGTAGATGTTATAAGCAAAGGTTTCATTGTACCAAGTTAACATTATCCCTCTTTAAAGTCCAAAAACACAAGAGAAACAAACAAAACAAAACAATCTCAGGTTAACCCGCACCCAGATTCAATAAATCCTCCTTGGTACCCCACTAATGTAGCAATACTTCTAGTAGCAATGCCAAAACTGATAGTAACAGCGATCAACATTCGCTTACATCGCTAGTTCGGAGATTTAGTGGCGACGCGTTCCCGCGACCTCAGAGTGCAAGGAAACGTAAGGTATTCTTTTCAATTTGGACGTCTTAACTTTGCTATTTTCGAGCGGTGTTCAATTTAAGTATTAGTCGGAGTCAGGCGATTCTTGTAAGATTGGGGGTTGCTTTATATGAATATACGTTTGCTTGAAGTGATATAAAGTTTAGGTACTCACGCACACCCGTACATACAGTCACGCCTGTCTCCCGTAGGTGTAGGCAGCGTTCACTTTCGTAGGAACTTCGTAGGAGCTCGAGATGATAAAAATTTTCAGTCACCCATCCAATGACCGGCCTTTGCAAAAGTTGTTTAACACCAGCAATCGCAACCACTGCTCAAACCGCTGCGCCACCGAGCTCTTCATGTAATACTAAGTATAGAAAAATAATGAGAGATTAAACATTTTATTCGGCCTTAACAATGGCTGCGGTCACAAGAACTCTTGCACTGACCACGATCTCTGCAAAGGGTACGAAATTTCAGGATACCTACCTAATGCGGCGGCGGGCCTAATGCGAGTTAGTAGGTTTTAACGACAGGCAATTTAAATCTAAATATGTCGCCATAACATCAATGTTAGAAGAATTCCGGCAGCTAAAGATAATCTTATCTATCTAGGCACTGGATAGATATCCAGTACTTCAATAATTAAGGATTCCGAATATTTATCACTTAACATCAAGTGAGATGACAGCCTAGTGCTGACCCATAAGGAAAAGTTTTTTTTTTAATATTAGAAGGAGGCAAACGAGCAGGCGAGTCACCTGATAGAAAGCAATCACCGCCGCCCATGGACGCCCGCAAGACCAGAGGAGTCGCAGATGCGTTGCCGGCCTTTAGTAGACAGAGCATCAAAATTATAAATTTTGAGTAAACTCGTCGTTGGTGATCTCGACGCCAGATTTAGCATAATCAAAGTAGGGCTAGCACTTCCCTCGAAAACCTGAACTATAGAGGAACTGTCTACCTTATTCTAACTGACGGAACACAAATATGCTACATGGTGATACTTTTAGATAAGATATTGGTAGCGTGCTTGGTGGACTTGCAACAAACCTTACTACCAACTGTTGGTAACCCCAACATTAAAATTGTAATATTTTTGTAGACTGGCAACAGTCGCTCTCTGCTCCAGCGGTCTGTGTGTAAAGAAGTTATTAAAGGTCCTTTGCTATAATTGGGCTCCTTTTTATTTATATCGACATCAAGACTTTCCTGCCACACCATACAAACAGAAAAATGCAGTCCACAAACTTCAAACCATCCTCAAACACCAACCAAACCCTGGACCCTTGGATTTGATATCGGTTGTCTTTATCACTAGACCTCTGAGGTGGTTAAAATATTTTTTAAATACTCGCAACAATTGAATCAGCTCGAATAAGCTCCGTCACTTTTAAGCGAAAACAATTTCTAAATTTTTGCGTTCGTTCGTAAATATTTTACTGTGTTTTTTAGAAGAGTCGGCGTGCGAACCTATCTCGGCCACAAAAGTGGTATGATTTGTGTGCCCCTTCTAAACATCACATGTGATTCAGGGAAGTGCTTCTCGGCAGCCCGTTTTTTCAACGATATTATTTTTTGTTTAAAAAATAACGTGGGAACGTGCTATATCAACTTCAGAGGTGAACGTTCCATCAGAGAGGTGCGATTTTGAGAGCCTATTCACATTTCAGTATCGTACAAACTTTAAAGTAAGCACTTGACCTCTGGCTCACTTGATAGTACCTATGGCTATGTAATGTTAAGGCCGAAGGTGGAAGCATACTTCACTCGGAATTCTCAACTAATGAGGCACTTACTATCTTATCTTTAGCAGCCGGAACACAACAAAGCTACAAAATAGAAAAAAAAAACAAAATTATTCATTCAGATATTGTTTTCTAAAGTTTACGCGAACACTACACATTTAAATGAAACAACTTTTACGCATCTACTCGCGTTTATTTTACACATTACTTTTTAATGTTTATCACGACGCACTCAAAAATTAAAAAGCAGTGACGAAATTCAGCGCTTACGTCAGCCTTCCCGGTAGCATAGCGGTCAGTGCAGCCGCCCGGATTGCGGAAGACCCAGCTTCGATTCCTGGCTGGGTCGGGTGGGCGTTTAATTTTTTTCACTCTATTTTATAAATATTTTATAATTTTTTTATTAAGCTTCAGTGCAACAATTAGTACTTTAAAATAAAAAGTAAAATTCACAAATATACATTCATTAAATATAATATTAAAGTATTTTATTAAAACCGTCGAAAATCTTGTACTTCGCAAAGTTCACTCCAGGGTGATATTCAGTAGCGAAAGATAAGAACTTAACTTGTTAACGTGCCCCAAGACATGGAACTAAATTCATTAAAAGATGTCGTCATCCTATTGTCTTGGATTGTTCTACTGCTAAGTTTTACAAGCTATCATCTTTTATTAATAATAAAGTGTTTTAACCAATCAAAATATGTTTTTTTTTCATGATCATCAGCTCATTTTATGTCCGCACTGCTGGGGGACGAGCCTTCCCTATCTAAACTAATATTATAAAGAGGAAATCTTTGTATGTATGTATGTATGTATGTTTGCAACGAATAAACTCAAAAACTACTGGACCTGGAAAAAAATCTTTCACCATTAGAATGCTACATTAGCGCTGAGTAACATAGGCTATTTAAAAATAATATATATATTAAATAAAACACTAAAAACGACAATTTAATTTTCCAAAATGATTTGTTTGTTTTGTAGTCATGAAAACCATTGAATGATGGAAGCTGTCAAAGTAAGCAGTACGAAGTCCGCCGGGTCAGCTAGTGGATGGATAAAGAGATCGGGACATAAACCATCACGCGGGTCCAGTGCGGAACTGTTATTACAGCCGGGACCAACGGCTTTACGTGCTTTTTTATTTTTTTTATTTTTTATTCTTCCGTGTAAGCACAGTGCTTTTATCTCACCTGATGTTAAGTAATGATAAAAGCCAATGATGGAAGCGCACTTCACCCGGGATCCTCAACTACTGAGGCACTGACTATCTTATCTCTAGTTGCCGGTACACAACAATGCTACAAACATTGCCTTCTAAAGCAAGGAACTCGAGATGATAGATAGATTTTTTGGTCACCCATACGATGACCGGCCTTTGAGTTGCTTAACCTCAGCACTCGCAGACCGGGCGCGTTGACCACTGCGCCATCGACCTCCTTTTTCAAGTTTTTTTTAAAATATATTTCATTTATTTATGTCTTTCACACATAGGTTACATGTAAAAATACTATTACAAAAGTATTTATAAACTATAGCGTGAGAGACTGGTGCCTGAAAGAGGTTTCTTTCAAAACCCGTAACACAGGTCACTGGCCCCAACACCGCGGATAGATGTAATTATGAAGTATATTGTAAATAGTAAGTACATTATTTCATGCGTCCCAAAGCATCGAAGTGTGGTTTCGCCGCTCTTTCTTCGTGTGTTTTTTTTAGTGCATTAAAATTATAATGCTAACTTCATCACCAGTTCATTTGATGAGATGATAAATAAATGAAAATACATTAGATAGAAAGATAGATAATACTTTTATTGCAACACTATAAAACATAAACATGAAAAAAAGAAAAAAATTACAAAGTTACAATTTAGCGGTCTTATCGCTTTCAAGCGATTTCTTTCAAACAACCAATCGGATGAAGAGAGCTAATAAACTGTAAGATCAAAGGTGAAACTATGAAAACATACTAGCTAATGTGTATTTTATAAATGAAGCAAAATAATAATAATAATAATGATACATGAGGTTGTCGACATGTGGAGTGTGGATTCGGCTGTCATCGTGCCGATTGTTGTTACGGCCAACGGCCTGATGGCCAAGAGCCTCGATCAACATCTCTTGAGGCTCTCGTTAGGCGGCTGGATCAAGGGCCTGATTCAGAAGGTAGTTCTCCTCGATACGGCACGCATTGTGAGGAGGTTCCTGTCTCTGGAGCCCTAACCACCGGTAGCTTGGACACTGGTTCCGATGCCGGCGGAACCCTATTTTTTTATATTTTTAAATGTTTTATTTGTTTTGTTTTTAGAAAATATTTAAAAATGTAAATTAATATGTGAAAAAGCATATAAAGGAGATAATGATAATAATGATAAACATATATTGTATGCATATATATAAATAAACCTACTTAAACATAATAGTAGTCTAAGGTAGGAAAGTAGTGGATATGGAAGTTTTGCAGCAGGACAGGGTTAATCGGAAAGGTAGAATTTTTTCACGAGCTCTATTACGGGTGGTGTTGCGTTAACATACATTAAAAATTAAGTAAAGTAAGTAAATAGACTATATACTGTCCCAATGTTGGGCAAAGGCCTCCATCATTGAAATCAAGTCATCGCTACAATTGATGGGTATTGGCTTAATCACCACGCTTACCAAATGCGGGTTGGTGATCACAAACCCGGGCTATGCATCGAAAAATCCGAAACACACTTTGACCGACCTGGGAATTGAACCTGGAACCTTCGGGTCGGGCGAGTGCTTAGCCGAGGCGTTAAAAATGAGAAAAAAAAAAAAGACTTGGGTTTAGTGTTTGAAAGTCACTAATTTGCATACTTTTGTAAATATTGTAGAAGCAACAGTGTTCAACATAATAACCAGTAATAACCAGTTTTCGTCGCCAAAAATAATAAAGCCACATGAAAATTAAATCAAATCATTTATTCGTCTGTGTTCCCAAAAACTTATAACCTAAATGCCTTCAAGTCGTGAGTTAATAGGCATCTTCTATGGCAGCTCGCTCCACCGTAGACCTCATCTACGCTCACCATCAGGCGAGATCAAGGTCAAGAGCTGTCATATAAGGCATAAAAAAAATCGTAGAAAAATTTGTGGAAAAATTGCAATGTGAGTAACTACGTATTCCCAGCTAAACAAATCAGTTTTTGTTTTATAAAGTGGGGTTTGCGCTTGACCACTATCTCACCTGATGGGAAGTGTAGATGTGGTATAAGGTGGACCGCGCTCATCCAAAAGCTGCCAATTCACTCGGACCTTGAATAGACCCATGTCATATTTGTCAGGAAACACAGTTGCCGGAAAAGCATTCCACAGCTTCGCCGTCCGCACAAGAAAGGATGATGCAAATCGTTTGGTGCGGCAAGGTGGCATTATGACAATATTTATATGGAACTAGCTGACCGGCGGACTTCGTACCGCTTTGAGAGTTTCCATGACAATAAAACAAACAAATCATTCGTCCACTTAAGAACACCCGTATCCCATGATGGACCCCTATTAGCAGCGACACCTACCGGGTCCAATTGTAGATCTAAACCATTCTCGAATCCACTTGAATACACACAGAAGATTTCATCCAAATCGATCCAACCGTTTAGAAGGAGTTCAATAACATACACACGCACAGAAGATTCAGTTAACCCTTTAGTTTTATTTCGATTTACAGAATATTTACAAAGTAATTTAAAATACTAAACCTGAACTCTTAAAAACTATCTAAAAAAAATAATCTTATCTCCTCCTTGCATGGTTTTTGCCACTCAGAGGAGATATTCACGTTTTTGTTAACAAATATCAAATAAAACAGGCACTTGATCTCAAAAGGCCGCGTTTGAGATTATACGAAGCAAGTAAAAACAGATGATAAAAAATATAACTGAAAAGAATTGCTCACGAGTCAGCACAGCAGCGACCATGCTCAAATGCCAAGGGGAACATTGTGGTTCCTAACGGCAGTAAATTTTAAATTCGATGTCGGCAGCGAATCTCGGGTACCATTGGCGTCTTAATGCCAGCGAAATTTAACGTTGCATTAGAAAATTGATGCTGGTATTTATGTTACAGCAAAGAGATATTGCAATTTTACTATTCAAGAGAACAGCGAACTAAGTATGTAAGTAGCATTTTTTGACATAAATAAATAAATAAATAAAATAAAAAATAAAATAAATTTTATTCAGAACTTTTACAGGGTACAATACAATAAGTGTACGATAACAGCCACAATGGTTTCTCGACTGAGTCGCAGCTGTTAGCGCCCACCTCCAAAAATTTTAGAGGCATCAGATAGTTCCGAATGTAACAAAGATTAAATTAAATATTAAACATTTTTACAAAATCAGTAAAAGTTAGGTACCTAAGTGTGTAAGTATGTTTGTGTGAGTGTGTGTGTGTGTATGTGTTGAGAATGTTTGTGTGTGTGTGGTGATACATATGTATGTATGGTGATACATGCACAACACAACCATAAAAATTACGAAAATAATACATAGATCAATTCAACCAGCTCTGTGGTCTAGTGGTTAAGACCACCGGCTTAGACCCAGAGGTTCCGGGTTCTATCCCCAGCAGGAGGGAAGATTTTGTGTACTCGGTTTGGTTGGTGGTAGGGCTTGTTTGCCCGCCTGGCTAGCTACCACCATCTTTTCTAAATATGTCGCTATAACATCAATGTTTGTAGCATTGTTGTGTTTCGGCAGCTAAAGATAAGATAGCCAGTGCCTCAGTAGTTAAGGATTCCGGGTGAAGTGTGCTTCCATCTTCGGCCTTATCATCATTTAACATCAGGTGAGATGAAGGAAAGCCAAGAGCTTACTCGTAGTTCTTAGGCCCACTTCGTTATAATAGGTTAAACGCTAAATTAGTCATATCATCATTGCTATAGTAAAACAAAGAATATACTCAAAGAAGCCCTTCTCAAAATGTTCTACGAGGATACAGAAAAATATTAGTTATCCTAAAATGAATGTTGCTTTTATCTTTATACCTAGTAGTTTATAAAAAATTAATATTGTTTAATTTTTTATAAATTAAGTAGTTAAGTTTATAAATGAATGTTGCTTTGCTATTTATTTAAGAACTTAGTAAGGCTCCTAGTTTGAAATAAATAATGTTTAATAACTTACATTATATATTCAATAAAAAATATTATTATTATTATTCTCTTTATTAAACATATATCTTAAGAATTTTTTTTACAATATTTTATATAAAATCATATTATTATTATCTCCTTTATTTATTTTCTTTCTTAAAACTAGATTTTCACAATATTTTAATATAAAAACAATAAAACATTAAAAAAACCTAGTCCTAGAGTACCACCAGCAGCGGGGCAGGTCCCAAGCTACCGGTGGTCAGGGCTGCACAGTGAGGAACCTGATAATAATCCTTTAGAAGCATGTTAAAAATGCCCATGAGAGTTTAAAAGTTATACACTGCGCTTAGTCGGCACTCAACAGCATTTTCTCGAGTGCACTATTTAACTTAAACTGCGGTTTAACTATCTATCTGCAGGAACAATGGCGACCAGGTGTTACGTCATTACGTCCCAGAATGGGCGGTAAATCTCCTTGAGCTGTGAATCACGATGGCTATTACTTTGCAGGATGTTTCTTAGTAAACTTTTGTGGGTTACTTAAGAGTTTGTGCAAAAGTGCTTTATTGTGGTTTAGTTTTTGCGTTGCTTTCAATCGTAATCCATCCCACCTGATGTTAAGTGGAAATGGAGTCCAGACGAGAAGATAACTGGTGCAACGTGAAAACAAACGTAGCATCAGTTATACTCACTCTGCCGGCCCACAAGGTACTTCTTCACGCCTCTTTTGAAGAACCCCATTTCATAGGAAGGAGGGAAAATGTGTGCTGGTAGACTATTCCATCTTTTGGAGGTGCGACAAAGAAACGAGTCACTAAATTTCTTTGTGTGCGATGGGATATTTGAGACAGTGAAGCGGTGACTCTGAAGAGCAGCACGTGTACTCCTATGAAGAAAGGGAGAAGGTGGGATGAGGTCAAAGAGCTCTTCAGAGCACTTGCCATGGTATAAGCGGTAAAACACGCTGAGTGACGCAACATCTCCACGCAATTGCAGATTCGAGAGTATTTGCGACTTCTGCATTGCCAATAATGCGTTCAGCGCGATGCTGCAATCTGTCCAAGGCATCGAAAAGGTACTTTGCGGAACCGTCTCAGATGTGCGAGCAATAGTCACTCCATGCTGAGATATCATCACTCAATAAATCAGACTCAAGTCAAAGTGATGAGTGAAATTGATGTGTGTAACATATTTCCGCTCGCTTTCTATATAAGCAATTTGTGGGAGTGATTGCGTGAAATGGGACGGAAGTACGTGTAACAGTGTAACAGGAAGTCGGGGAAGCGCGCATTTGATATGTCAAATGTCTTCTAATTAGTATTTACTGCATTTATTTTATAGTTATAAAATGATGTAATACCTGACCCATTTTTTTCAGAATATAATGTTAAAATTGCTTATTACTACTAAGGTGAGATGTCAAATGTTACACATCATGCGACTACTGTAAGGTTCGCTGATTTTTTTTGCATAATAGTAGCCCAAAATTTTTATTCAAAATAAACTTTGACAAGTGTTTTTTGAACGTCAATTCAAAGCCATGACTTCGTAATTACGGTTGAGACCTTGTACTGAGAAGAAGCTGCAAGAAACTCGGCAAGGGCTGTTTTTCACTGGTAGTGTTACAATACAAGTTTTATACTTACGTAAATATTGCCTATACCTATTTAATAAATTGTAACCAATCTTTCAATCGTTTTAAAGAATGAGCTACAATACTACCGAATAGTATAAGTCCTCTTTGCCAATAGTAACATCACTAGCGATTGTCGACTATCGACCAAAAAATTTGTTGAAATTAGGATTTTTTTAAATGTAAACGGTGTATAAACTATGCTGTTATATATACTTTTTACAGAAAACATGCATAAAGAAGTCTATTTCAGACTGTTCGTTCAGCACTGACGCTTATTTCCACCAAAACCAGTATTTCCAATCCAGAAATTAGCCATAAACATTGTCTCCGTTCAAACGGCAGTGCATTAAATTACTACCGCCACATTTCTTCATCGTGCACTAAGTTACTCCACAGTGGAAAACTGTGTACTTTCCTCTCTGTTCGCTTAGCAAAACTCCTTTGTCAAAACCAACCTTCTCTCTTCCTAATTAGACTTATATTTGCATAACAGAAATGCTTGTGTGGATGTACCACTGAAATGTTGCTAATAAATAAGCGACGCATTTTCTGAACTTCACTTTGGTATCCGCACTGCGGGTCTTTATTAAAGCAATGGTTATGCTATTTTTAATAAAATGTAAGTATAAGTTTTTGTATTAAATTTTATTGTGGGATTTTTAAACGACTCGCAATTATTGTATCATCATCATCATCATCATCTCAGCCAAAAGACGTCCACTGCTGGACAAAGGCCTCCCCCAAAGATCTCCACAACGACCGGTTTTGTGCTGCTCGCATCCAGCGGCTTCCTAATTATTGTATGGGAGCTTACAATATCGATAAGAAATGTAAAATTAAAAAAAAAAAAAAAATTTATAAAATTTTCTTTTCTATTGAATTTTTTTGTAGGATTTAAATAGACACGCGATGGTGATTTGGGATCTTACAATATCGATAAATGTTTTTTCCCAGTTTGGCAAAGGTTTTTTTTATTTTTTTATAGAAAAACTTTTTTTATAGAATACCCACTTTGAAGACCTGTCCCAACATCTAAGAAAACAAGAAAATTCTCTACAATATCTTTAACCTTGACACTGTGACTTCTTGGCGGGAAAATAGGGAGTAATGTCCGCGACTTTTGATTTATTTAAAAAATTTGTTTTGTCAAATATTAATGTGTAATAATGGTGGATGATTAACCATTAAGTGTTCTCCGAAGCACGGATGGGTGACCAAAAATTTATCATCTCGAGCTCCTCCGTGCTTCGGAAGGCACGTAAAGCCGTTGGTCCCGGCTGCATTAGCAGTCGTTAACAACCACCAATCCGCACTGGGCCCGCGTGGTCGTTTATGGCCCGTTCTCCCTATCCAACCATAGGGAAGGCTCGTGCCCCAGCAGTGGGGATATAAATGAGCTGATGATGATGATGATGATGATGATGAAGTGTTCTTAAACGTGCATAAGTATTGACAAATTACAAAAAACAGTGCCTAACGAAAATCTGTCGGTTCCGTCACTTTTCAAAATCTCTCGATCGAAGGCTCTCCCAAAATCCGAACTGGTAGTAGATTAAAGTGAACTAATTTTTAATTAATTATTATATCATATCATCATATTTGTATTTTGTACTTAGTTTTAAAGTCAATAAGTGCCTGTAAAGGTTTTGATTGATAGCTGATTTGACTTTGACTTTCACTTCTTAAGAAGTCCGCGTTAGATCACAGTAAACATTTAGGTACTGATACTCAAAGAAATAGGAGGAGAATATAAGTAGCTAATCACTACTAATTTCTATAATCATTCATTATCATCTATTACAAAAAAAATATTTATTTATATAATAAAAAAAGTAAAGTTTCAGTAAATTATACTTCAGAATAAGCTTCCTATTTTTATTGCTCGAAAGCCATAAACGCATAAGACTCATAAAGATTTGATGTTACCATAAAAAGACAGAGGAATTATTACGAGTTACTTTAAAAAAAATACTTTTATTACCGACCCCGAGGGGGTATCGTATCGTAATGCCAAATAATAATGTCGTACATTATAAATGAGGATGAAGATATAATGAGCAGGCCCATCTTATTAAAATGTACCTACGTTTTCCTTTTAATAATAAAATATACCTTTTTTATTTTACAACTTCAAATTCACTTGGGAAAGGGAAAAACCGGCCAAGTGCGAGTCGGACTCGCGCACGAAGGGTTCCGTACTTTATGACGTATTAAAAAAACTACTTACTAGATCTCGTTCAAACCAAGTTTCGGTGGAAGTTTGCATGGTAATGTACATCATATATTTTTTTTTAGTTTTATCATTCTCTTATTTTAGAAGTTACATGGGGGGGTGACACATTTTACCACTTTGGAAGTGTCTCTCGCGTAAACTATTCAGTTTAGAAAAAAAATATATTAGAAATCTCAATATCATTTTTGAAGACCTATCCATAGACACACGTATGGGTTTGATGAAAAAAAATTTTTTGAGTTTCAGATCTAAGTATGGAGAACCCCCAAAAATTATTGTTTTTTTTCTATTTTTGTGTGAAAATCTTAATGCGGTTCACAGGATACATCTGCTTACCAAGTTTCAACAGTATAGTTCTTATAGTTTCGGAAAAAAGTGGCTGTGACATACGGACGGACAGACAGACAGACAGATATGACGAATACATAAGGTTTCCGTTTTTTGTCATTTGGCTACGGAACCTTAAAAAGGGGATAGATGCTCTAGAAATGTGGTGCTGGAGAAGAATGCTGAAGATCTCGTGTGGAAATTTCTAACCAACTTTATTTTTTAAGAACTCGGTGCTATTATTTTTTTACTAACTTAGGATTAAGTTATTTAACTACTAACACAAAATGTAATATTATAATATTATTTTACGCAAATTTTGTTTCAAAAAATAACAATTGGAAAAAGCGTTGAAATAATTTCCACGAGCGGGATTCGAAACCGCACCCCATAAGATGGTCACCACACCAGGTTAGGTGCACTTCCAACTATGCTATCATGACTCCGACCAACCCGCCAAAAATTGCCAACACTATCTCTTTTCAAATAACCTGTAATGTAAAACGTATGGATTTTTGATTACCTTGTAGCATTGCTACGAACAGAACAGGACATTTGAATGTTCTAATAATGTTCTTATAGAGTCCTATGGTCGTAGGTTGTATTAATAAATGAGAAACTTTAATTTTGTAGTTATTTATTTATTTCTACACATCAGAAGTGCAACACTATTTAAATTATTACAATGTAAAATTAGGCTGTTAGTTATATCGGCTGTACGCTACGCCAGATATAATACGACTGGCGAGGGCGACACGTACCTACACCTGCCTGCTACTACGACTCGTAGTTACAATGTTGAGTCGGCAGATTGTTCGTAGCAATGCTACAACCTGAATTAAGTGTTTCATAATAATATTAAACAACGTCTGTCCTCAATTTCTAACTTTCTAAGTTCCTCTGTAAAGCGTCTTATGATTCAGAGCATTTAAAGCACAAAAACACGCGGCAGATCTCCATTACGATGGACCGAGTAAATAAAAGGCTGCATTTACACCGTTTCCTGCACCAGTGTACTAGCAGAGAGAGAGAAATAGCGGCAACAAATCCTAGAATATTTGTTGATGACCACGAACATAACCATAGAGTGATAATGACTAAGAAGGATTCACTAGAGGACTAATATTCCGCGAAACGTAGTATATTTGATTCTTTACATCTGTCTACTACTTCGGGCCTTAGAGCATTAAATGCTCTAAGCTTCGGGCACTATAGTAGAATCGAATATAGAAAAACTACTTTACAGGAGATCTACAATATGTACATTTGTTATCAAAAATGGATCATGTGTTGTCCGATTAAATAAATTAAACAAAAAAAAAAGATTTGGTAGAGAGCGAACGATAGAGGAGCTCGATGGCGCAGTGGTTAACGCGCCCTGTTTGCGAGTGCTGAGTGCCGGTCATTGGATGGGTGACCAAAATTTATCATCTCGAGCTCCACTGTGCTTCGGAAGGCACGTATAGCTGTTGATCCCGGCTGCATTAGCAATCGTTAACAACTGCCAATCTGCACTGGGCACGCGTGGTGGATTATAGCCCGCTCATTCACCAGCAGTGGGGACACAAAATAAGCCGATGATGATGATGATGATGATGATGATGATGATGATGATGATGATGATGATGATGATGATGATAATGATGATGATGATGATAATGATGATGATGATGATTCATTATTATTAATTTAGTACATTTATGTCAGAGTGTGTGGGCGTCCTCACGCAGCGCTGCTTTAGTTACAAGAAACAGGCACGCCACGCAGACGCCCGCGCCGTACGCCCGTTTGACGCAGCCACAAAATAATCTCGTTATTTTGTGGACGCAACGGACGCTCGAGGGTTAATAGATCCCACTCATGGATCTATTTTCAACACTTCCAAATTCTCCGAATCAGTCACTAAAAAGTAAAAAGTAATATTGTGTAATTACTACATTGTGGATAAGAACATCGATGTGGTGAAGTGAGTTGTTTCTATACTTATAGAGATAATACCATGTCCTCCACAGTCAGCGTTCCAAGAATTTTGAACAGGTTTCATTGAAGCAAAATTGGATTCGAGATCCCGATAGATCAAAACAGTGGTTCTCAAAGTTTAGGGGCCTACAGATGCGAGCCAACTTTGAAGCAGACGACCTGTCAGACAGTCAGAGGATATCTTCAAGGAAGCATTTACAGGTCTCAGGCTCGCACATGATTGACTAAGTTAGGGTGTTAAACGAGAGGCATCTGTCTAGTGATTATACCACCACTGGTCTCAAATATAAAGGTTAAAGTTTCAATTTCTAGCGAGGGTATGGCATTTTTTCAGAAAATTTTGTATTTATTAAATTTAAACAGTGTCATGGCTCCACAAAACAAATGTAAAATTTTTTCTTAATAATATTTTCAATTTAAATATGTCGTCCGCGGAAGACCAGCGTCGTGGTTAACACCAGGGCATATGCTGAGTAGAAACCAATTTTGTATATGCAAAAGTGATGTTCATGTGTTTTGAATATGTATGTGTAATTGTACCAAATAAAGTTTTTTTCTATTTCTATTTGGTTTGGTTGGTGATAGGGTATGTTTCAAGTCCTTCTGGCTTGTTACCAATATTTATATATTGACATCAACATTATTGTTAGCTACGAAGGTAAGCTACGAAATATCTTTTCGTCCGATATACCGCAGTGTCTCAAGACGAAAGTCTTTGACCAGTGTGTGTTGCCAGTGATGACATACGGGACTGAGACGTGGTCGCTCACTATGGGCCTTATCAGAAGGCTCAAGGTCACTCAAAGAGCAATGGAGAGAGCTATGCTCGGTGTTTCTCTGCGAGATCGAATCAGAAATGAGGAGATCCGCAGAAGAACAAAGGTAACCGACATAGCCCGAAGAGTTGCTAAGCTCAAGTGGCAGTGGGCAGGGCACATTGCTCGCAGGACTGATGGCCGCTGGGGCGGAGCAGTCCTCGAGTGGCGACCGCGTACCGGAAAGCGCAGTGTGGGCAGGCCTCCAACAAGGTGGACCGACGATCTGGTGAAGGTCGCGGGAAGCCGCTGGATGCGAGCAGCACAAAACCGGTCGTTGTGGAGATCCTTGGGGGAGGCCTTTGTCCAGCAGTGGACGTCTTTTGGCTGAGATGATGATGATGATGATGATTATTGTTAGTAACATTGTTGTTTCGACAGTCACAGATAAGATAGCCAGTTCCGCAGTAGTTAATTGGACTTTAGAATGAAGTGTACTTCCACCTAAGTCTAATCACCACATAACATCAGGTGAGCAGAAGGCCAAATACTTACATACCTGATAAATCAAGATAAACAAAAAAAAGGCATCCGAAATAAATAAAAAAATTACTAGTCTAGCTGTCTCACTGCTGAGCAAAGGCATTGAAATAATTTATTATCATATCATTATCATATATTATATTGAACTCGATGGAGCTCGATGGCGCAGTGGTTAACGCGCCCGGTCTGCGAGTGCTGAGGTTAAGCAACTTTCGCAAAGGCCAGTCATCGGATGGGTGACCAAAAATTTATCATCTCGAGCTCCTCCGTGCTTCGGAAGGCACGTACAGCCGTTGGTCCCGGCTGCATTAGCAGTCGTTAACAACCGCCAATCCGCACTGGGCCCGCGTGGTGGTTTATGGCCCGTTCTCCCTATCCATCCATAGGGAAGGCTCGTGCCCCAACAGTGAGGACATAAAATAAGCTGATGATGATGATGATGATGATATTGAACTAGCTGACCGGCGGACTTTGTACCGCTTTAAAAGTTTCCATGACAACAAAACAAACCAAATCATTCGTCCGCTTGTCTAATTGTAAATCTAAACCATTCTCGAATTCGTAGTGAAAAGCTTTGTGACAAACCTAGATTTTTTATTAAGAGACAGAAATATCAGTTTGAACCGAATAATTTGAACTCATTTCTCTTTTACTACCTCCGTTAAAGGAAGGGTTAGCTTAATTATGGCGGTATTTGACGAAAAAGCCACAAAAAAAGCTGTCAAAGAATAAAACTAAAACTTTTAGAAGCTATAAAATATGCAATTAAAATTTTACAAGCGGTGATACGGTGACCTGTTTCTTTTTAGAGCCTTTTACAATTCGGTATCTCATACTAACTTTTTTAAAGTACTTTTTTATATATAAGTTAGTTGTATTGAAACTTTTATGTTTATTGAAAATATAGAGAGTTGTGAGTTTTTTAGTACAAAATCTTTAATTTTACCTTTTAACGAGGTTTTGTAGATATTTTAGTACCCTTCAAACCATCTGGTTTCATCTGGATGATCTCACAGTAATACTAAACGAAGCTGTTTTGCTACCGAAATAAGTAAGACGCAAACTTTCTATTCGTAAAAATAAGTAATATTATCGATAACTTTAATAGAAAATAGCTTTAGTTTTTATCTACTAATTATTTTAATAGTAAAAAAGAAAAACAAAACGCCGCTTTTGAATAGCAACTGTTTCAAGGACCGCTTTGTCTGCAAAGACCCGTTGACAAAAACTAATATTCGGGAGAGTAAGATTTGCGTTATCCCCAACTCGCTGCCACAGTTTGAGAGTCACCGACCGCTGTAGCAAGATTTAGAAGATGCCGGCGTTCACCTTGAATCCCTTCTAAGCCTCAATGAAAAGTTTCAGCCTTTCTCAGACGGCTTATCCTTTTATAAACGAAATTTCTTTTTAGCATATTTTTTTCGCTCTCTAAATCGCTCCTTATGAGTCGTTCGTGTGGTAATTTGTCGTTTTGACAAATAATGTGAAGATTTTAACCGCCTCTGAGGTGTAGTGTTTTGTTTGCCGGTCTTAAACTCAGAGTTCTCAAGTTGAAAACAAACAATAGATTAATCAGGTCCCCGCCTCAGCTTGTGTTGTTGCGAACGAAGCGTATCGTAACAACGCTGGTATTCTGGCGGAGCCTGCCGCCGCCGGCGCCGGTACGCGGTGCAGAACAATAATATTAGAAAACATACAGACATTTACTTACATACATGAAATTTAGGAAATTTATGAAATTTATGCAATTTATTTCTATATATAGTTTCTCACAGTTTTACAATTAGAAAAAACCATATACAGATACAAATACAACACTCGAAACACATACAATAGAAATAAGCAAGGTATTATGATTATTTACATATAATTTTACGCAAATATTGTTGCGAACAAATTACAAATTGAAAAAAGACAAAGTGTTGAATAAAAAGCCTGACCCGGCATGTCATGGGGTGCTGGTTCGAATTCCGCTCGTGGAATTTTTTCAACACTTTGATTTTTTTTAATTCATTAAAAATATATTTAATCTTTAGCAATATTTGAATAGAGACCACCTTCTTTGCTGTCATGCCGTAGTATTTCAAAGAAAATCTATGCAATATTTGGCGACGAAAACTCTCAAAATTCAAAATTCAAAATCATTTATTATGTTTAGGCTACAAATAGCTCTTATGAACGCCATTATGCCATCGGTTCGTAAGTCTACTCTGGGCTCCAGACATTGTACTGAGAAGATCCGGCAAGAAACTCAGCAAGTGTCAAGCTCTTTTCTTCCTTACAGCGTCAAAAATATTGAAAAATGCCCTGTCATAAAAGGACACTTTCCATCACAAATACACAACACACAAAAAAAACAACAAAATAAAAAAATATCTAACTTTGCAAAAATTACATCTCTGTCGAGCAATGGGCTTAAAGTGTCGATCACCGATGCAATTTCCATACTCATATTATTTACTTTACATATTTTTTCTCTTTATAAAAATATTTAGGTAGGAACATTTGTTGTTTTTTGTGCCTACTAGGATTTTTCATTGCATTTTCAATGGTTTTCATTTGATCGACTCCCAAACATATAAAGTTGAAGTTCCAATGAAGATAACCTTTCATAAGTCATATGACGTAATAGTTCAGCGAATGTGTGGGCGGCAAGTGTGAACAACGATAAAGCTAAGGAATGGTTCACAGTGGAGATACACAAAAATATTATTTTTGTTTTATTTATTTTCTTATCCTGAGGGCCTACCACGAACCATGTTCGACGTGTTGCCTCTCTGTCACACTTGTAAATTCGTGCATAAGTGTGACAGGGAGGCAACACGTCGAACGTGGTTCGTGGTAGGCCCTCTGGTTTCAAGGCCCAAGTGTGTTTCGGATTTTTCGATGCATAGCCCGGGTTTGTGATCACCAACCCGCATTTGGCCAGCATGGCCATCAATTGTAGCGATGACTTGATTTCAGGCCTTTGCCCAGCAGTGGTACAGTTATAGGCAATTTACTTATCTTTGGGATACTTTCGGATAATACAAGTGAAAGGAATATTAGCTTAAGCTTAATTATACATCTTGACAAAAAAAGTTTCAATTTGTTCAAACCAATATTACGTTTTAATGAAATCTTTTATGCTTTACTATCTCAAATATAGCACTGTAACTCCAAAAGTAGAATAGTCTACCAGCACACGTTTTCCCTTTGTGGGCCGGCAGGGTGAGGTTGACTGATACTGCGTTGTTGTCTACTCGTCTGGACTCCATTTCCACTTAACATCAAGAGGAGAGGAGTCACTTGCCAAGCGAGAAAAAATACAGAAATTCAAACAGTTTTTATCCCTCCACCATCATCAGCTCATTTTATGTCCCCTCTGTTTTGGCACGAACCTTCCCTAGGGAAATAGGGAGAACGGATCATAAAACACCACCTGGCCAAGTGCGGATTGGTGGTTGATAAGGACTGCTATTGCAGCCGGGACCAACGGCTTTACGTGCTTTCCGAAGCATGAACAAGCTCGGGATGATACGTTTTTGGTCACCCATCCGATGAACGGCCTTTGCGAAAGCTGTTTAGCGTCCACTAGGGAAAGTTTCAGATTTTGATCAAAGTTGGCTTATTGATTTCAGATAATCGAAATGTGTATGGGAAAGGCCTTATTAAATAACATTTGTGTGACCTATATGACATACAAAAGAACTCAACAATATGACCATAGCCCTACATAGAATAATCTGCGCTAGTAAATTCGAAGCTATGTAATGTTCCCAAAGTTTAAGTCTTCATACTAAACGGCTAACTATTGTGTAACTCGCGACTGTTAGCTACAATTTTGATAAATAATAAACATGGTAAGATAAGATACTAAGATATTCATAAATAATAAACATGGTAAGATAAGATACTAAGATACTCATAAATAATAAACATGGTAAGAATCCCGTTAATAATTACTCTATTGCAATTATATTGTGTTAATACTAGTAAACTGATATTGTTGTAGATGTTATTAAATACACAATTAATTAATTATCTTAATCTCGATCTGAGATCTAGACTAGACTAAAATTACATGAACTGGTCCCGCGTGGTGGTTTATGGCCCGCTCTCCCTATCCATCCCTAGGGAAGGCTCGTGCCCCAGCAGTGGGGACATAAAATGAGCTGATGATGATGATGATGTGGTAAATATAGATGTACATTCCGTATTTCTCACGTACCAAAACATGAGCCCTGGTTGGGCACCGCAACATTTTTTTTCTACTATAATATATTAATTGTTATAGTATAGTCGTATGAGTCAGATTGCCCGAAAAATGCTGAAACCGGGCTTTTTTGGGGGCGGCGAAAAACTTAAAGGGTTCCTCAAGCCGTGTGAAACAAAGCACTTTCAGAGGTTTTCTAGAGAGAACGGCATCACGCACTAGTACGTGTCCCCGTGCCCTACTAGATTCTCCGAGGGATCGATCGGGGAAAAGTTCGAATTGTATTTACGGCACATTCTTACAATGGGGTTAAAAAACGATATGTAATTTTTAAATGATTGAAGAAAAAAAATATTTTTGTAAGAATTGTTGGCATGTTCGCGAAACCGAAAGTAAATAAATAAACAAACCTTTAGGGAACATGTTTTGTTTAGCACCCCCTTAAATTATACACGACCAAATCACATTACCGTAACCAAGGCGTTCTGTAGGGCTTTAATAATTTCTAACAGTTGCATTTCATTTCAACCCCAAGTGGAACAATTTGCAATCACAAATACTGTAGCCCCTCTCCCTATAAGAAATATATCCCTGTCGGATACGTGGACTGATGCTGTCTCTATGAAAAAATGAAAAAATGAAAATGAAAAAATGTTTATTTCCATAAATTGATTATGATAACAATAAACCGAGGCTGACTTGCTCCTTTTGAGTGAGTGAACACTTGTGCCAGGAGCAGCCACTCTCCCATAACAAAATTAGGGTTGTTATGGAAACTTTACAAACTATATTAATTTACTTATTTTAAGAATACAAAATATGCAAATGTTAAATGTTCTAAGTACAAACATACCAAAAACTGCAACAAGAATATATACCTGAAATTATCATTTACATACCAAACTGAGCGTTTATAATGACAAAAATTGTTTAAAATAACCAAAAAATTCGAGATTATCTGTCTATCTATTTTTTTTTTTTTTTTTTTTTTTTTCCTATATTTTCTAAAGTTTCTATTTATTACGATTAACAATAATGCTCTATCTGCCGGTATCAACATACATGAGATAGCATTCATTTCAAACATTTTGATTTTGCTTTAGGCCATACCTTTCGAATTATTAAGGAATGAGTTTTTGTTGCTACGTTTTGAAATAGTACAGAATTAGTATTCCATTTTTTTTTCTTTTTTGTAAAGGTCTAGACCCAGCGTTGACCTAGTATAGGCTGTTAATGATGATGATGATGATGATGATGATGATGATGATGATGATGATGGTAATTTATTATTCATAGTGTTCCCCTAGCGGTCGAGATACGAACGTAATTCACATAATCTATACTAATATTATAAAGCTGAAGAGTTTGTTTGTTTGTTTGTTTGTTTGTTTGTTTGAACGCGCTAATCTCAGGAACTACTGGTTCGAATTGAAAAATTCTTTTTGTGTTGAATAGTCCATTTATTGAGAAAAGGCTATAGGCTATATTACATCACGCTATGACTAATAGGTGTGGAACAGTCGCTAATTAACGCGGGTGAAACCGTATGTTATGTTTGTAGAATAAAAAACGAGATAATTTTTTAACTTTCCCATACAAACCATGCTCGGTCAATAGAGGCTTTGTATAGAAAAGTGAAAAAATTATCTCGTTTTTTGACCTATGTTTCTTGGGGAAAGTTGTTCCGCCGGTCAGCTAGTAAAATATATATTTTATCTTTCTGCACTCCTTCTCCGCATTGTTTGGTTGTTTATAGTTCGGTTCCATTACATATAAGATTTTAACAATTTTATTCCTACAACGAAGAAGCGTTAGACCTTTATCTCACTTGCCAACTACTGTGGCATTTGCTACCTTATATATTAGAGCTCAAAATCCAGCAAAAAGCGGCAGAGGTAATTTTTCAAGAGGTTTTAACTACCTGTCAAACTCTTGACAACACAGAATGGCTCATACACCAAAATAGGCCGTTACTTTTTAATCACCTCTGTGCTTAACCGTAAGACATAAAAAAAAGAATTAAGGACTTAGTGGCATAATGAGGGACGTCTATGTTCAGCAGTGGACTTACTATAAATTCACTTTTAAATAAACTACTTAGTTTTCAAAACTCAATTAAAGAAGTTCTATCAGATACTAACGAAATCAAATATCCCCCTTACTACTTCCATAAACCAATAACACGGACCATTAGTTGTTCTGTAATTCAAATGGATGGTGTCACAGATGGCTCCTTTGCATCGGTTTGCTCTTATTAAAGAGGGTGCTGTATAAGGCACAAGTCAAGAAGGGATTTATTTGTTCCGGACGTAAGTGGATTATGACCGTTTACAAGGGAAAGGTAAGAAGGATATTGCATTTTGGGAAAGGTAACAAGGATATTGCATTTTCCATCCGGACTCGATTTTTACAACACTAGTTACACCCATATGGTATTGTAAGCGTCTACCCCCGCGATTCTCGTAACAAAAACAGTAACAATACCGTAACTTCGTTTGAACGACTTTAAAATCGGCTCGATTGACGGATGGGAATACAAAAGTGGTTTGAACGACTAAGTTTCTACACACACGCACACAGGCTGCGGTGATAGCTAATCAGAAATGTATGCTGACATAGTGAAACAAAAAAGCATTCCCCACAAACCTTTATGTCCAATTTAAAAGGCAATTCTTTCATTCGGTTTAAGACGCGGCGGAATCTCTCGCGGGCTCAACCGGGCATTTCAAAGAATTCAAAAGTGGGCTCTCGCGGTTCGTGACCCTAATGCTGCGAAAACTGAGTGACGCCGCTCTCTCTTCATATTTTTAGCGAAACACAGTTTATTGCCGGTAAAAAAGATATTTACACCTTTTTAAAGGTGTTTTCTTTTTATTCGTTTTAATAGACAAGGATAAATTGATCAAATGGCCCGCTTGCGATCTTGTCCTCGTGAACATACACACTTGTCCCGTAATGATTTTACCAATTCATAAGGTGCAATAATTTTTATTACTAAAAAGAAAGCAGCGAAAGACTCTTAAAAAGTCAGCGTGGGGTCTCAGTAAATGTTCCACATTTTACGGGAATATAAAATTATCATTATGCTAATGTATGACTCATTTCATCGAACAGTAGGTAAACAAGGAAAATTGTATAGTTTGATACACTATTTTTTCCTGACTTTGATAATGATTTTTGTCTTCTTCTAGTAGGTAAAGAAGGTAGGTTAGTAAGTAAGGTAGTTGAACAACATAAAACAAAACACTAATTGTCAACATACGTAATTTCAAAATGACGACAAAATTAAAATCTACTTGCTCTTTCCGCTGCGCACAAGTCACAAGTCTCGCTAAAAGTGTAAATTATGCATACCAAAACAGCGGCGTGACAGGAGTTCCTGGCTGACCAGTACCGCGATCCTTGGGGGCGATCTTACCGTTCCGTGAGGAATCGGTTACGCAATTCAGCACCTCCTACGGAATCGTTCCAGCTGGAGCTCCTGACCCGGATTGTCGATGGCCTGTTCCGGCCTGTTCCCCAAAAGAGTGTTTGAGGCGGTCCCCTTCAATGCCCCTGACGGAGAAGTAGATGTCGAAAACATCCCCCGCACAACAGATGAGGAACCGCCTCCGCTCTAAGAAAAAGGCCCCAGGACCCGAAGGGTTTGGGTTTAGAAGGGGTAGGTCGACAATTGACGCGATTTTGACTCTGCGCAAGGTCACTGACGAAACCATCGTAAAAAGGGAGAGGGTATTGGCAGTCTCATTAGACATTGCAAACGCATTCAACACCCTCCCCTTCAGTGTGATTGCACAAGCGCCCTTCAAGAAGGGTTCTTAAACACGACCGGCACGTTGACGATGGCAGAGTAACTACAGTTGCCGTCATCGTCGATGTCTAGCGGTCGTCACGTTGGGGGCAAGCGGTAAACACGTCGACGGCAGCCGTCGACAAACCACTCTTACAAATAAAGAGACCCAGAAGGTAAGCTACATGCCTCTCACGGATACGAAATCTCACAACAGCTACGTTTGGACAGTTCCGAGATTTCGTGTTCGTGAGGGTCTATGTGTGCGTTGCTCGAACACGTTTGTATGAAACTTATCTTCTGCAATCTCCCTATTTCGTGCCACTGTTGAGGAAACCAAAATGGCGGACGCAGCAAGCCATAACACAAGTGTCGCCAGCCACCCGGCACGTCGACGCCTCATGACTGCTGCTGCAGTTACTTACGTCGTCGTCGGCAAATTGCCGTTCGAGTGCAAGAGCGCTAATCTAACCGACACAGCTGTAAGTTACAATATTTATTTTAATAAATCACGAATCTTATTTCAACATCGGAATTCGAAATTATGCAGTTCAACTTCATGAAAATCGAAATATCGAAATTCAGAATTTAAATGTTTCGAAATATTTGAGTGTTCCCTTGGTACGTGGTACGTCATCGTATGCTTCGATGAACACGTTCAATGTAGGTGTCACGTCAAGCCGCATTATGTGCTTCACCTGACAATGTCTGTTCGATGTTAGACTGCGCTTGATGGGTCGAAATAGAGCGACATATAGACTTGAATATTCAGTATTATATCTGAGCTTTTTTCGGATACATGCAGAGAGGATTATTTTATGAGTTCCCACGGCTAATCATTGAAAACACAATTCTGGGAAAGAGAGTTCTACTCGTAGGACTTTCGAGAAAATGGCTGGACGTCATTAAAAAATGGACTGGACTTAGTTATCGTCAGTTGAAAGATGCTGCATGGGACAGCAGGAAGTTTGTGTACTGATCTTTAAACTTCAGCATGATTAAATGATGATGATGATGATAATATCTGAGTCTCGATTCTGCTATTTTAAAACTTTCATAATCGTGTGTCAGTGGACTAAATTTGACTTACCCAAGTTCAAGTCAAGTTCAATAAATGGTAAAATTATTTACAGTGCAACTTCTAATATAAAGTTATTTTCATCTTATTCCTTTTGATTGCCAGTAGCTTTACAGTCGGCTATAATCGACAAGCGATAGTATTCCATGTACGCCAATGACGGCAATAATCGACAAAAACACAACAAACACTATAGTTTACAAAAAACACAAAATAAAGATATTTGGAAATTTTGGAATCTCTATAGGTACATTTTGTTACAAGTTTTTACTCTAAATTGAATCATATGTACATTCACGTGCACAGGCCACGGCAACGCATATAATCATCTATTATAAAACAAAGAAAATACTATAATAATATAATATATATTATTTTAACATTGGCCAAATGTCCAGATTGCATCAATGAAGCCATTAAAAATACAGTCCTACACCTCAGAATAATAACTGAGCTACTGAGGGCAAAGAGAATTAATCTCTATGTTAGCAATACAGATGAAGGAGCAATAATGTTCGTCAAAACGTCCGATTGCCATCGACCCCAGTCTATGGTCGCTCAAAAGTCGCCCTCCATTAGAATGTCAAATCTTATTATCATTTATCATTAAAATTTCATCTTCATCAATTATTAAACAAAGAAAATCTCTTAATAACTTTGACACTATCTAAATGTGCATACCACACCAATAAAGCCATTAAAAATACAGGCACATTCAGAACCTCAGATTAATAACTAAAGCTTTACTGTTCTGAGTTCAGAACCTCGGAACAATAACAGACACGCACATCAACCTGTCCAAAACTGTCAAATTTCTTCAAATAATGTTCAACCTTATGCCATATACTTAAAGTTCAAAGTCTATTGAGGAAATGTGACAGTTTGGGGTAGTCTGTGTCACTTCAGTTATTGTTTCTTTTTTATGGCTTTGCACAAGCGTTTAGCCAATGAAAAAGTTTCTTTTACAAGTAATACTTATATAAACAATATTTCTTTCCTGTGTGATGATGATAAATGATAATAGAAATGAGGAGTGAGAAATTATATACCCCCCAACCCCTCGAGTATCTCAGCAAAGATGTGGGGCTTTATTAAGTTCTCGGGCGGACTTCTTGAGAGAATTTGAAAAGTGACGTTGCACTGTTTTGTTTTATTTGCCAACACTCATGCACACTCACGAACACTTAATAATTCACCATTATTTCACATTAATATTCGACATAACACAAATTTTTGAAATCATAACAAAACCGCAGACATGACTCTTCACTTCCCGCCAAAAAGTCCCTTAGTTATTGTTCTGAGTTCAGAGTTCAGAAGAGTTCAGTTCTGAGTTCAGAACAACAACCAAACCTACTAAAGGCACAGCTGATAACTAATCTCTATGCTAACAGCACGGATAAACGAGCATTGAGGTTCCTCAAAACGTCCGATTGCCATCGACCCCAGTCTATGGTCGCTCAAAAGTCGCCCTCCATCAGAATGGTTAATTGAATCAGTAACCAGATTAGCGGGCGATTCAATTAATTCGACTATGAGATTAAGTTCGGGACAAACTGATAAACAAACAATCTGTTCGAAGTTTGGGTATAATATATTCACAATTTAGTAAGATGTATTAACTATAGTGATTTCTAGGCTTTGTGATATCCGATAATTGAATCGGTGATTTTATAACAACATATATCAAGGAGCTATAATTTTTCAGTAGATACAAAAAAATGATTATTATTTTAAACATGCGTTGCTTGCAACAATATAAAAACATCGATACCTCGGTTAACACATGAAACGTCAGAAGACATGTGTGGTTTTTAAGGCAAGTATGAAAAAAGGCCTAAAGAAAAAGTTGCGTTCAAAAACTCGATTTCTAAAGAAGTGGCGTTTTAAAATCACACGATTCAATAATTGTAATAAGATGAAGTTTATATCTATACTTAGTTATCCACTTCATCTTATCTTTATCTTCATCTTTTATCTTTCACTATAAACGTTAAATAAAGGAAACCCTAAGTACTTTTACAACTTGATGTTAACGTTTATAAATATATTTACTGAGCTTTAATCAAGCTAAAGATAAACTAAATAATTAAAAGATAAAATTGGTATTTTACAAGATGATGTTACTAGACAAAATCAATCAGTTTTAGAAAACTCGAGTGGGAATCAAACCTACGATCCTTGGATTGCCGGAGTCTCGGTAGCTCAGCGGTCAGAGCAGTCAGAGATTCCCACTCGAGCTTCCTAAGACTGGTTGATTTTTAGGGTTCCGTAGCCAAATGGCAAAAAACGGAACCCTTATGGATTCGTCATGTCTGTCTGTCTGTCTGTCTGTCTGTCCGTCCGTATGTCACAGCCACTTTTTTCCGAAACTATAAGAACTATACTGTTGAAACTTGGTAAGTAGATGTATTCTGTGAACCGCATTAAGATTTTCACACAAAAAAAGAAAAAAAAAATTTGGGGTTTCCCCATACTTAGAACTGAAACTTAAAAAATTTTTTTAATCAAACCCATACTTTGGGGTATCTAGTCTTCAAAAATGATATTGAGGTTTCTAATATCATTTTTTTCTAAACTGAATAGTTTTTTTAGTAAAATTTTATCTTGTAAGTACATGTTATTACATTGTGAATGCAAAAATTCAAATAATAAATTTTTGATCCGCTCCCAAAATCCAACTGCAAACTGACAGTGGTAACATTTCTGAAGTCGCTTGACTATGACGCGACTGAAGAGTTCCTCCTTCCTATCAAATAAAGAATATTACGTTTTGCCTACTTGCCACGCACAGATACTCCACCAAACACACACACAGACACACCCAATCACTCACACATTCCCACAAACCATTGCACAACACACTCCGTAACTCGGTTAGTTCATCGTTTTTATTATTTTATTTTTTGTTAAATATTGATTTTTTGTTGTTTAGCTCCAAATTATATATAAATAATATTAGTACCAACCTACAGCTCTTAAACGGAAGTCTGCGGGGTCTGGTGACCTGTAGGTACAAATTTTCTTTTGGAAACCTATTTCAGGCTCCAATTTGGGCTTTTACTAATGTTTTTTTTTTTTTCAAATATAAATTTAGCTTTAAGTACCCAATTGTGAAGAAACAAATAAATCTTTTATTATTATATTATTAATGTTACTTTTTTTACGTTTGATTTTTTATACCTGCTCTTTCCTTCCCGTTTATAAAGTAACTCTTCTTTTAAAACTTATCCAATTTGTATTGGAGCTAAGCCACTATAAACTATAGCATTAGCTCAGTGGCCTTCCTTCCCACTGTCCATCTATCTCTATCTTTGGCTATTTCAGGACAATCCTGTGTAGGAGTCTAGATCAACCCGCGAGTCTAGGTCTTTCATCTTTGTAGTTACCTACTTATACATATTTTTTTTAAATAAGAAAGCATTGTATTTTGATATTACCATTTTAACTTCTGTCGTTAAAAGGGTTTGGTATAAAAATAAAGTAGGTTAAGTTTAAGGAGCTTTTTTATAAAAGTCGTTTGACATTTTCGAATTTTTTTACTTATGGCGCTGACTACTGTAAAATACGATTACTTATGCAACGTTTATATAAATAGTAGACAACATACAAAGTCAAGAAAAATATTTATGTTATTGAAATGAAACAACTTTTACGGATGTATTCGCGTTTATTTTATACATTAGTTTTAGTTTAGTAAATGTGTAGTTATGTTATGCAAAATGAAGAATTATAAAATTTCCCCGACAAAACAAATCCAAAGCCAACTCCATCTTCCACAGATTATCTTTTTCATTTACCTACTAATTGTACAGACTCCTGCACATATCCAAAACTGTCAAATTCTTCAATAACAGCACAAAAAGCGTAAGGATCATCATCATCATCATCATCATCATCAGCTCATTTATTTACCCACTGCTGGGGCACGAGCCTTCCCTATGGATGGAGAGGAGAGAGAGGAGAGGAGAACGGGTCATAAACCACCACGCGGGCCCAGTGCGGATTGGTGGTTATTAACGACTGCTAATGCAGCCGGGACCGACGGCTTTACTTGCCTTCCGAAGCACGGAGGAGCTCGAGATGATACATTTTTTGGTCACCCATTCGATGACCGGCCTTTGCGAAAGTTGCGCAGACCGGGTGCGTTAACCACTGCGCCATCGAGCTTCTCGTGGTGATTAGCCTCCATCAATTGAGGCAATGACTTGATTCAATAATAGAAACCTTTGCCTAGCTATAAAACAGTATAATAATATAGGAATTTTCATACAACATAAGAAAACTTATATTGGCACGCACACAGAAGCTTTAGAAGCTTTGTTTGATAACTCTTTACTGCGTCAATTCTAAAACTACTTATGCCACTGTGGGACAATTCCACAGAGCTAAAAATAGCTATAAATCTATAGCGTTGCACAGACTTTCTTAGCAGTTCGAGTGTGCGCGTGGTACGCAAGATAAAGAGGTTTTCATTTCTATCGAAGAGTCCTCTGCTCGGCCTGATGTTAGGCTGAAGCAGGATCCAGATGTGAAGACACTATGCGGACCCGTAAGTAACTCTCGACACATTGCATTTTATAGAAGGTTAGGAAATTGACTTTGCAATTGACTCTAGAGCAGGTGGTGGAATACTACTACATTGTATTGCATTTAATTAAAGTAGGGCTCCGAGGTGGAATAGATAACATCGGTGAAAGCCCCGCCCGATCCTCTAAATGACACTACACATTTACAGAATACACTAAACATGCACACTAGTTTAGATCCAAGACACCGTACTCGTAGAACAAGGGTACGAAGAACCGGTTCACACGCGCTCTATACCAGGTACAGACATGTACCTGGGCGCTTCTCTCCTCCTCCACGGCCCGGTCTACCCGAGCCGAGGTCCGAGACTTTAGAGGCGCCCTCGGGTGGTTCCGCTCCCCGATCCGATCCGAACCCTTCGGAGAATCTAGTAGGGCACGGGGATGCGCACTAGTGCGCGATGCCGTTCCCTCTAGAAAACCTCCAAAGGGTTCGGATCGGATCGGGGAGCACACGGCTTGATGAACTTTTTAAGCTTCTCGTCGCCCCCAAACAAGCCCGGTGAAGCTGAAAATGCCGTCTGAGGAAATCAGCAATTTCTAGCCAATCGCCTGATGTGCGAGCATCTTGGAACCGTTGTCCCTTAGTCGGCTCTTTACGTCATGCACGGGAAGTTTAGCAGCTGATGCATTATTTTCAAGCCACTGTCCCAGATCAGCATAGGACAGCATGTATACAACGTGTAACAGAAAGGTGTGGTCAAAATGAAAAGATCCAAAGTGTATCCGATCTAGATCTTGTACGCAAAGTGACAAAGACATGATTATTAACTTTAATGTGTTATTGAAATTTTTTATTTAATGTTTCTATTGTGACGTCACATCAAAATAAACAAGTCTCAGCCCTAGTAGTTTAGTAACCTCTGTGTACTAACATTTATGATCACTGCTGCTTGCTTATGCGCGCCTGACGCGCGTCACTTCACAAATATAAATATTTCATTAACCAATGCATGACAAATTAAAGTTCATAATTATGTCTTAATAACAACACATATAAGTTCTAGATGGTATACACTTTGGATCTTTTCATTTTGAACACACCTTTCTGTTACACGTTGTATACATTAAAAATAAAATCTATCAGTCTCGCTAACAGCACAACCATAAAGGAGGCTTCAAACTACGCTATAATATAATAGCATATAGCATATAGTTCATAGCACAACAATATCGCTCACTATACATTTATTAAAAACACGTTCACACTTAGCTATAATATATATTATTGGTTTGTATGGTTAAGTCTTGCTATGTTATACTATACAGGATGTTTGGTAATATGTATATATTCTCGAAACGTACCCATGTTAACATGACTATATAATACTATGCCAAGGTCAGAAAATGGAAATTGTAAAAAAAAAATCGACTTTCTATACTAACTCGATCAGCCGATGGATCATTTTATATGTATGGAGAGTCGAAATTTTTTTTTTACAATTTCTATTTTCTGACGTTGGCATAGTATTATATAGGCATATTAACATGGGTACGTTTCGAGAATATAAATACATATTACCAAACATCCTGTATAGCGGAATAGTATAGCGTAGTCTGAAGCCTCCTTAAAGTATCTCTCAATGAATAGCCCCATATAGCAATCCTTAGACTACAAAAACACAAATGTTAAAAAATTTCCATGAGCAGGATTTGCACGATAGCTCAATTAGAAGAGCACCTGACCCGGAATGTCAGAAGGGTGCAGGTTCAAATCCTGCTCGTGAAAATTTTCCCGAATTTTCGATTCATTTGTTTGCAACAAAATTTGCGTTAAAAATTATTTGAACAATCCCTAGATCCAATTCATCTCCAGATAACTAACTAGGTAGTCGAGTTTTTCGATCAAGACCCCATCCGGTATTAGGCCGCAATTTCCCGAGAGCACCGTTCTGTTCGCCCTTTATTAAAGTGACACAATTTCTTCACTTTGATGAGCAAATTTCTCATCGTCCTTTGAGAAATTACTGGTAATTTTGTTAGAATTAATAGACACTATGCTCGAACATTAATTGGGGCAACGAAGAGTCGTGAACGGAGGTGGTTAAAGTACGTTACCTCTTTTATTTTATTCGATCAAATCAGGGTTGTGGCACCGACAGGAACATCAGTGTCCGATCAACACTTTTTCCTTAAATCATCTATACTAATATTGAAAAGCTGAAGATTTTGTTTGTTTGGTTGAACGCGCTAATCTCAGAAATTACTGGTTCGAATTGAAAAAGTATTTTTGTGTTGAATAGTCCATTTATTGAGAAAGGCTATAGGCTATATTACATCACGCTATGACTAATAAAAGTGGAGCAGCAATGAAAAATGTTGCAAAAACGGGAAAATATTTTTTAACCCGGGTGAAACCGCGGGCCACAGCTAGTTAAAAATATGGGTCAGAAACTGATTTTTGACTATAGCAACAATTGAAAACAGACCACCGGCTTCCTAGACAGCTAGGGCTCATATCTAGTTAAAATTCAATGAAAGTCTGTTATTAATAACTTTTGGGGACAGAAACTGGTGTTGATGATTGGGTTACTATGTCAAACACTGGTGCCACCACGAAATATCATTAATTTTAACTTAATATCAATAATTACTAGCACAATAATAACTATGGAAGCAATTTCCCTCTTATTGCAATGTTTATTACAATGAGCTATCTAAAGGCCATAAGGAAATAGATATAAACTGGGTTATTTTAAGAAGTGTGTTAAATTGTACCTCAATACTAAGAAATAGCCCTAAAAATTTTATTTTTTATTTTTAGAGAACCTCAAACGGTGAAAGTATGAGAATCTGTCTGGGGATCTCATATTTGAGCCGTTTGGGGTAGAGACATTAGGTCCATGGGGCCAGGGTGCTCACAAACTTTTTAAAGATATTTCTATAAAATTAGTAGAAACCACCCGGGACCCCAGAGCTAGCAGCTACTTGGGCGTATAAGCATTGCTATACAACGTGGCAATGCTCTAGCTTACTGGGCATTCTGCCTGATGGGGATGATTTGGGACAATTTTTAGGGTTCCGTAGCCAAATGGCAAAAAACGGATCCCTTATGGATTCGTCACTGTCTGACTGTCTGTCTGTCTGTCCGTCCGTATGTCACAGCCACTTTTTTCCGAAACTATAAGAACTGTTAACTGATACTGTTGAAACTTGGTAAGTAGATGTATTATGTGAACCGCATTAAGATTTTCACACAAAAATAGAAAAAAACAATAAATTATGGGGGTTCCCAATACTTAGAACTGAAACTCAAAACATTTTTTTTCATCAAACCCATACGTTTATTGTAGGTCTTCAAAAATGATATTGAGGTTTCTAATATGATTTTTTTCTAAACTGAATAGTTTACGCGAGAGATACTTCCAAAAGTGGTAAAAAGTGTGTGTTCCCCCCCCCCCCCCCCCTTGTAACTTCTAAAATAAGAGAATGATAAAACTAAAAAAAATATATGATGTACATTACCATGCAAACTTCCGCCGAAAATTGGTTTGAACGAGATCAAGTAAGTAGTTTTTTTTAATATGTCATAAAGTACGGAACCCTTCGTGCGCGAGTCCGACTCGCATTTGGCCGGTTTTTTTAAATGTTTAATTTTAAGTAGTTAAATTATTATCTTGTTTTTGTCTTTTTTGAAAAAAAAATCGCTTTATAATTGCTTACTTCATATCAAAGTTAGTTAGACGAATATTTATTTGCGAAATAGACTACTAACTGCTACTTTACTGCTATCGATTGTACCTACTATAACCGAACAATGAAAACAGTAACAAACAGACTTAACACTGGCTGGAACATTACATATCATCATCTTTCTCATTTAATGAAGCACATAAGTGCTATTGTTGGCTGAAACAATATTTGTATCATTCTAAAATCAAATACGAATACTCAATTGAACTCAAAACTTTGCAACATAACACTTGGTGTTAAAGTACAATTTTGATTGTACCTACGCTACGTTATGAAATTTACTTAGGCACTCACTGCTGCCATTATAATATTTCTGTTATCATTAGCCAAACATACACGCTTACCGTCATATTCTTTAAGCTCATTAAGGAGGAAGCAATGGTGTTAACAAATATTGAACCCTATACTGTTGAAATAAGGATATTGTCCTTGATGAACTACATAAAAAGGTATTTTATTATTTAATTTTAATTTTTTAGAACAACCAACACTGGTACGAGCAAAAATAACAGAAACAAACATGAACTTAAAGCTAAGTGTCATCTTAATTACAGGTTGCCACGACGTGCAATGTGGACTATAATTTACTTTAAAAAACAGAACTATTTATATTATTTCAGTTTGAGTACCTACGTTAGTTTAGGTTCTTAGAAAATATATTTAAAATTGTTTATAATTTAGTTTTTAGGAGGAGTTCGATGGCGCCGGGTTTGCGAGCAACAATCTCAAAAGCTCTGATGTTAAGCAGAAGCAGAGTACAGATCCTCACTTAGCCATCCCGCAAGTTGCTTCTTCACTTCTCGTTTAAAGGACCCCATGTTCCTACAGGAGGAGGAAATACGTATGTTCGGAACAGGCACTTAACCTTATAAATAAACAAAGAATAAGCTCCGAATAGTTATTCCGTGTTTTGTTCCTGTCATGCAAACGTCATTTCAAATTAGAGTAAACGAGACAAAACACGGAATAACTATTCAAACCTTATTCTTTGTTTATTTGTAAGACCCTTAAAGTTTGTATGGAAGTATGCTTCCAAAAAGGTGGCGTGGCCCACAATCATTTTAATAGAATGATGCTTTATAGCTAAATAGCGTATGGTACTAACATAAAATATATAGATACAGAAGGGCGGTTCCATACAAACGAGCGATACAAGCGCTCGAACGTACCGACACGTGTGTACAGTAATCTCGGCTACAATCTGGAGAACGCCATCGCCAGTCGTGCGTGAGTTAGCCAGGGCGCCAAGCCCAATTTGGTACAATGACTCAAAGGACGTTCTTAATATAAGAAGACTGTTGCGTGTTTCATCACTTGCAGGTTCAATTGGTTTAACTGACATGTAGGTGATTTTGAGATACTTACTGCCCTATTCTTATTAAAAACATGAAATGTGAAATGTTAGTATAACGAATACCTGCAAGTGCCGATTTTATTAATTAAATAGCTTAATAATCTTATATAGAAATATACACTTGTAAACTTTCGCTTTACATAGTTACCAAAAGTAATAAACGGGACAAAACGCAAACTAATTAGTAAAGGTATCATACCTTTTTTATACGCGAGGTTTCGACCGAGTTACACTGGCCGTTGTCGAGAGTTAACCACTTTCGCGATGTTGTGCCTTGTTTGCGCGGCAGCGTCTTCATCCACAGACACAATTTTTATCCAACTACCGCCTGCCACACACAACTGTAAATAATATTAAATAGAATTAAGTTGAAGTTTTTTCTTTTTATTTCTATCTCGTACGCGTAGGCGTCAACCTTAGCGCTTACAACCATTCGTAGGTTTTAAATCGATATAGGCCGGAGTCCTTCTGTACCTATTTATTCTGTGGCACTAGTGGGAAATGGGGAGGCGACGGCTGTCCGCGCTCGTGTTTTATTTTACAGCCAGCTTTAGTTATTACCATGTCCGAAACTAGTTTTCGGCGAGAACTGGCTATATATACAGCTAGATGTACGAATTAAGCGTCGTACCATATGGACATTTAGTTTTACGTCAAACAAAAATAACATTATGTGATAAAATTGTTTTTAAACTTCAAAAGGGGAAAGATCAGTCTCTTAGAATAAAAGTCTAACCAATCTAGGAAGCAAGATCTAATTTCTGAAACTACTCTTCTGACTAAAATCTCTGTTTTGTAACTTAATGTAAATAATGGATGCCTGCAGATCAATCTATCCAACTTAACTTAGGGGGTTAAAGTTACTTGCGTCCGTAGGTTTACTCTTGAGACCCTACACGTGACCCCTAGGTGAAGCTAAATGAGTGACACTGTCTGAGTGGTATAGCCACGTTACGTTGCAGCACGAAATGGGCCGGCTCGTCCGGCGTAACACCACCCTCTCACAGAATATCGGCGTGAAACAATGGCACTCGTTGCTGTTGTGTTTCGTCCGGTGAGTGAAAATACCGGAGGCCCATCTCTCACCCTTCCAATTCCTAATCCCTCCTCAAGATCCAACTCCTTCCTCAAGGCCGGCAACGCATCTACGATTACTTTGGTTTTGCGGGTGTCCATGGGCGGCGGTGATTACTTTCGATCAGGTGACCCGCCTGCTCGTTTGCCTCCTTTTATCATTTTAATAAAAACACAAATTTCTACAATAAATATTCAACCATATTCCATATAAGTAAAGTTGAAAGTCTATTGAGAAAATTAGAAAATTTGTGGTAGTTTAATGTGCAGCCGTGTGCACTGTTTCTGTGCTGTTATTGAATATTATATATTTTTTAAGTTTATCGCTATACAAATGTTGAAAAAATTTCCACGAGCAGGATTTGAAACTGCACCCTTCTGACATACCGGGTCAGGTGCTCTCCCAATTGAGCTATCGTGGTTCTAACCAGCCCGCCACGGCGACTGCCAGTAAGCATACCCGAGCAAGGAGTCTCGGTTGCTACAGTACCGCTCGCCTTTGCAGTCTATCAAGTACATCGAGGAGGTATCGAGAAGGTACTGTATTCGTGATCGAATGACGAATGAAGCTCGCACTAGGCAACCAGCTCAGAATAGTCCGAGCGCTGCTGTTGCGAGAATCCGTGCCTGTGCGAGGTTGTCTATGTGTGCGTTACTCGAGCTCGTTTGTATGAAACTTGCTTTCTGTAGTCTCCTTATTTTGTGGTATAATGCTGTTAGTAATGTAGGTAGACGATAATGATAGGTAACCCTGCATTAGGTAAGAAGGTCGCTCTGCTTGAGAGCTCTCGAGTGCTAGTGTCGAACCGAGGCCGTTTGTCGGCTGCGGTTATGATGAACAGTCGAAAACCCTAGACACACTGAGAGATTGATACAGAGACTTATACACGGTATTACAAAATACCCCGTAACAAATATAATAAATTATCAAAGCCAAAAATATTGTCAACCCTAGTAAGCTGTCCTGTCAGGGAACCGGAGTTAGCATAGATTTTTTTTCTTTAGTTGATTGCTTTGTGCGATTAGCACATTTAGCCAGTGTCAAAGTTATTTTTCTTACAAGTAATACAAATATAAATAAACAATATTTCCATCTTGTAGGATGATGATGAATGATAATAGAAATGAGAAGTGAGAAATGATATACCCCCCAACCCCTCGAGTATCTCAGTAAAGATGTGGGGCTTTACTAAGTGCTCGGGCGGACTTCTTGAGAGAATTTGAAAAGTGACGTTGCACTGTTTTGTTTCATCTGCCAACACTTATGCACACTCACAATTACTTAACGGTTAATAATCCATCATTATTTCACATTAATATTCGACATAACACAAATTTTAGAAAATAAAACAAAACCGCAGGCATGACTCTTCACTTTCCCGCCAAGAAGTCCTAGCATAGATTATTTAACAGAGAGGCCTACCTACGAATTTTAATAATTGTCAACTTTAATGGTTATTCTGTATTTCATACACAAAGGTTCAATACTATGATGTCATTATGCTTATGTACTGGCTTCAAAAACGTCAAGACGGAAAAAATGTTGTGTTATCAATTTCAAATCTTCTTATCGATATTCTACAATTGTTTCGTGTTTATTCCTTTTTTTTCCAAAATGACGATGTTTTCTAACTCAGAATATTGCGATATGATGTTATGCGTAGGCAATGAAGATAGCAATTTAAATCGTGCTCGCAAACTGTATCGGCAACGATTTATCGATGGAAGACCACCCGCTGAACAGCGACGGCTACCTTCGTACCAGTGTTTTCTCAACATGTCAAGACGTCTACATTCCAGAGGCTCCTTTCATCGGTCTACTGGAAGTAGACGTCCAAGCACAGCCGATGCCAGGCAGGCTGAATTAGTGTGAGCATTTTGAAGAAAAGCCTACCACGAGTACGAGACGAGCCGGAACAAGATTCGGTATGAACTATGTTGCAGTTTGGCGAATTTTTCGTGACGACAACCGTCACCCCTATCAATATCGCCGTATACAGGAGCTGATACCCTCCGATCATGCACCCAGGAGGAACTTCTGCGAGTGGTACCTAAGGCAGTTAGCGGAGAACCCTAATTTCCTATAAACTATGTTATTAGGACGGATGAGGCAACATTCACGTGATCAGGACTTTCAAATGTGCATAACGATCACGTTTGGGCTCGGGAGAATCTACATGCTTCACGGCACAGCAGATTCCAACACCAGTGGCGGCTGAATGTGTTGGCTGGCATTTATGACGGGCATGTCATTGGTCCCGTCATTTTGTCATCGCGTCTGAACGGTGGCAACTACCTAACGTTTTTACAAACGGAATTCGAAGAGGCGATTGACGACTTTCCTGTGGCCAATAGGGATTACTTTGACAACCAAAGGAACATGGTGTTTCAGCACGATGAAGCTCCGGCTCATTTTGCTCGCGACGTGCGAGAGTATCTCAACGTTTGCTTTCCGCGAAGATGGATCAGCCGTGAAGGGGTTATGTTAAAGACTGAGTCTATTTCTCCAATTGCCCAACGTAAGATGTCTCTTACTTCCTTACTTAAAATGATACTGAAGATCTCTTAAACTTCCTTAGTCGTGTTGTCATTTACTATCACGTGAGATGACGGCCAAGTGTTTACTCGCAGACGAATAAAAATACATAAAAATATTTGCTTATTTTGTAAGAAAAGATGAATTCTCATTATAATTCTTAACATGTTGCTATTTTAACTTTACACTGAGTTGTGGTGGCAACTTTTAAACTTTATATAACAAATGTAAAAGTGACCTTATTTATAAAGTATCGAAATTAGAATAAGCACGATAGTTCTGGTTTTTGTCGTAAAAAGATCATTTTAAACACCCACCAAGTCTTATTATAGGCGCAGTGGGCATGGCTTACTCGGCAAAGTGATATTCGAATCAGGCAATAAAATTTTTTTTATAAATAAAGTTTCAAAAGCATTTATATTATTTTAAATAAATAAAAGGTTTCAACAGAAAAAATAAACTAAAAACAGATCTAGATTTTGATTTAATATGCCCCAGACCTTACCATCAATCCACATAATTTTGTGTTTAGGCTGAAATCGTAAAGCGACATACTGCGCTTCGGTACTTCTAACATATTAAAAATCTATTATTTTATTTTAGGTATGGGTACAAAGAATGAATAAAATATTATTCCAACATTACAGTTCTACTAAAATAAGGACACTTAGTTATTTGCCTACTCACGTCCCAGTGCTGAATCCAGGAAGCGATTATTTTAAATGGAATGATGGAATTAAATTTCTTTACACAAATATTTAAATACGGCGTAAATACACGTCTTTTCTAGTATTATTTTAGAATACAAATTCTAAAATAAGTACCTATACCTATAAGTTTTCAGCTAAGTTAAAACAGAAAAATATCAAGATCTATTTAAACGTTAGCTTATACATGAAAACTGAATAATATACAAAGAAATATGACTTAACTTATAAAAAATATCCACTAAAAGTATTTATCAAATATTTTTTTCTTTGATAATTGATTGCAGAGTGTTACCTCTTTTATGATTGTCAACTTACTATCATTTGACATGCAACAAAGATTTTAATTTGCCTATGATCGCCGATCACCACGACAGTATGTCCCGACCACGTCAAACATCATCCACTTACCGAGCACCATGGGAGCATAACCTCACTTGATTGATGAGTCTGATTCAACCGGGAACGGAGTCCCTGCGGTCGATACCATGCTCTTGTACGCTCTCAGTGTATTAGTATGTGAAATTAATATCATTTATAAAATATAGTGAGAAAATTAAATGCCTACCCGACCCAGCCAGGAATCGAACCTGGGTCTTCTGCAAACCGGGCGGCTGCACTGACCATTATGCTACCGGGAAGGCTATTAAACTATATATTATTTCACTAAATTTTATAAATATTTATTTCAGCTTAAGTACAGCAATTTGCACTTAAAAATAAAAAATAAAATTTAATATATATTTTTTTTATAATTAGCATCATCATCATTACCAGCTCATTTTAAATCCCCACTTTTGGGGCACGAACCTTCTCTATGGTTGGAACACCAAAGGGAGAACGGGCCATAAAACATCACACAGGCCCAGTGGTGGTTGTTCACGACTGATAATAATGCAGCTTAGATTCTCCCTTTTTGGGAGAAGTACGTGAAATTTTATTATGTACCGATGTTTGTATGTATATATCGTCTAGTTATTCAGCTAGATCTTTGTATCATCCTTAAGCATATAAAGTTTTACAACTATGGATATTGATTTGAAAAATAATAAACCCCTAAAAAAGTTTTTCAGGACATACTCGTTTTTTTATACTTTCCTTGTACCTACTATGAACAATAAAAACATATAACTTTTGCTGTAAATAATAATATATAGGTACACAAAGCAGACATGAAATGTCACCATTATGCAATAACAATCCCGATACACACGTAACTACGGCTATAAACATCCACTCCATACATTTGTCCCATAAAGGAAGTCAATTAATTACCAATAAACTGAGGGCGGTCATATATTTTACGATCAAGATTAAATTTGATGAAGGTTCTGTGCGGTGGATAATACGCTTCTAACTACCACCGATTGGACATTATAAAGTCATTTTCTATATGGTTGGGCCGTGTATGTGTATATATTTGTTTTGTAACCGAAATATCTTGTCATTTATCAAATCTAACAATTAAAATATAATAAAACTAGCTGAATTTCATCCAAATTTATAGATCTTTATCTATAATTTCAGCACAGACACCTTTAAAGAAAACATCATCATCATCATCAGCTCATTTTGTGTCCTTACTGCTAAGGTACGAACCTTCCCTATAGATGGATAAGGAGAAGGAACCATAAAGTACTACGCGGGCCCAGTGCGGTTCAGTGGTTGTTAACGACTGCTAATGCAGCCAGGATCAGCGGTTTTACGTGCTTCGGACGGCACGTAAAACCGTTGGTGATTGCTTGATAAAAGAGAGATTATAAAATGTTGCTCAGCCATTCGGATGACTGGCAAGCCGAAATTTACTTAACCATAGCAATCGCTACCCACTGCAAAAAAACAACCAGTTGTTAATTAATTGTACAATTGCAACGCGACTGCTCTAGTTGCGGTTGATAAATTAGTATTACGGACACAAATCGCTCAATGATTGCTCGCTCCCGATCCGATCCGAACCCTTCGGAGAATCTAGTAGGGCACGGGGACGCGCACTAGTGCGCGATGCCGTTCCCTCTAGAAAACCTCCAAAGGTGATTCGTTTCACACGGCTTGAGGGACCCTTTACGTTCCTCGCCGCCCCCAAAAAAGCCCGGTGAAGCTGAAAATGCCGTCTGAGGCAATCAGCAAACTCCCTCAAAAAAAAAAAAAAAAAAAGATTGCTCGCTTAGTGCATTTGCGATTAAAATGTATTGAAAATGGTTATCAGATGCAAATCGCCTGAGACGTATTTTTGGCCATAGCTCCGAGGATTTTGGGAGAATCGAGATGGAAATAATACCAAGAGTTGAGGAATTTATCGAGACACGTGTGAGCGTTTGAATTTTGAAAATCAGCTAGAAACATTTTTTGGAATTTTGAAAAATGTAAAAAAATCGGGTTTTTTGGGGGGTGTTTGTATATACAATTGTAAATATTTAAATAAAAAAACTGACTTAAGAAAAAATGAAAAAAAGGTCCTAGAGTTTAGCTACAAAATGTCGAAAAAATTTTAGTTTACATACATTGTGATCTGTGCCATCGAACTTCTAAAGAATGTGGTCTAAGTAACTGAGTCATCAAAATCTATTATGAATTTGTCCTATATTACTCAGACTCGATAGTGGTAGGACATCTTAAACTAACAACTGTGTTTTATTACTAAATAGCACTTAACTCGCGACTTCATCCACGTGGATTTTAGAGTTTAAAAAAACTCCTTTTTTATATAAACTAGCCTATGTTACCAGCAAAGAATGTACCATTCTACCAGTGAAAGAATTTTTGGAATTGGACCAGTAGTTCTAGAGATTAACCCTGACAAACAAACAAACAAGTCACAAACGTTACTTCTTTATTAATAGTATAGATAAAGATATACTTATCGAAACTTCTACATCCCGTTTCGAAGAACGCAAAATCGTTACAACAGTTGATACAGATATTCATTCAAAAATCTCTTACAAACTTTCTGCTTGCTGCAGCCATAATAAAGGCTTATGGAGAGTAATTTATGTCTGTCTGTAAACAAGCCCGCTTTGGCTCGCCAGTGACGTATGAGGTTTTTATTGCCCCACTGATAGTAATATTTTCTCTGGGCGCCAATATGGTACTAAATTTGTGAACAGTAATTTGTGGCCATATTTTTATCGATTATGCTAGAAAGAATGGAAAGAACTTCCTTACATAAAATGTTGCGGTGAAAACGTCTGTATGTTGAAGCAAAATGTAAATAATATCATTCAGTTTTACCTACAGATAAAATAAGATTTGATGTTTATTAATTTACTAGGGATTGGTAAAGAAATATTGTTACTAACTAAAATAAGCTAAAATGCGTGAAAACTCATAATTATGAAATTGAAATATAGAAGTTTTGTTTTCTTTTATTTCTGGTTTGCAAAACTGATTTTACTATTTACAACTTAAACTGGTTTTGCCCTAATTTTCTTAGACCATCCAGATACAAACACTGCATGTACCTAAAAATGACAACTGAGTAAACTATATACAATTATTATTTGTTTTAATAAAAAGGAAAGTAAGTACAAAAAATATGACGATGTATTTGGTAAGAAACCAAGGTCATATCACAGAAGAATAATCAGGTTATTTTTCTATGTTCTTGATACTATTTAATTTTTATTTATATAAGTTAACAATTAGACCTACGAAGGTTTATATTTAATGCTAAACTACGTCGAGTTATTACAAACATTTACATAAACCAAACAGCAAGAATAAAGTAAATTTCATGTTCTTGGAATCAAGTCAATTGAGTGAGTAGAACGCAGCCCTGATAAACCCGTGGATTTAAATTAAGTTTTCCTTTTTATATTTTTATTTTTTTTAGATTAGTTTTTACGTTTTTTAAATTTTAATGTATAAGTACTCTTCAACCTGTATGGGTACTATAGCTAAAAAAAAAATTTTTTTCGAGTGTACTCTCATTTGAATAGTTTAAATGTTTTCGTAAAATATAATATATTTTTGATATAGTTCCAATGTTATATGTACATTTAGATACTCAGTTTGTTTTGCAGTAATTAATATCACTCTCAACGTCTAAAATGTAAATTTAAGTCGTGGTAATTGATGCTGGTGTTGAAATTAATACTACATAAATTATCTAATATTCTAAGTTATATTGTATTCAACATTTTTTTTACCCAAATAAAATAATTAAATAAAAAAATATTCTAATATACACCGACCCACCTGCAGAGCATAAACCTTTGTCATTGATATCAAGTCATCGCTACAATTGATGGGTTTAATCACCATGCTTGGCAAATGCAGGTTCACAAGCGATGATCAGAAGTTATACCACGGGCATTTATATCCGTAATACACTTTTCCTAATCTGGGAACTGAACTCACAGTATCACGTCAGGCCGAGAGTACGCCACTAAAAACTATCAAAAAAACTAATTAAACGATGTGGTTAACAAAATCCAAAATAAAGGTCTCTGAGTACGTCCCTGCTACTCGCAAGAAAATGAGCTTACATTACAATGTGCAGAAGTGTGCTTTGAACTGCGCTAGCACAAGATATATAAGATTTCGTCTCTATATACTCCCCTTTGACTTTAGGTATGTGAAAAACTTTGCACACGAACCGTACGCGCATTGTGCAAACATGAAGCTCATGATTACGTTATCGTAGTTTCATGTTTTTTGTATATAACATTTACATAAATTTATCAAGTAAAAAAAATTATAAAGCGATTAAAAAATCATACTTTAGTATTTTTTCCTAACAAAATAAGTACCTAAGTAAGTTATATCGTACTAGCTGACCCGCGGACTTCGTACCGCATTTCTTTTTTTTTAAATATATTTTTAATATGCCTAATGCCTGCCTATGTTACTCAGCGCTTATGTAGCATTCTAATGGTGAAAGAATTTTTTAAATCGGTCCAGTAGTTTTTGGACTACTGGACCGATTTAAAAAATTCATTGAATTCTCATTCTCATTCTCATCATTCTTTGGCTTTCAAAGTAAAAAGTGTTGAATAATTTCGGCGGGCTGGTTAGAACCACGATAGCTCAGTTAGTAGAGCACCTGACCCGGTATGTCAGAAAGGTGCAGGTTTAAATCCTGCTCGTGGAATTTTTTTCAACATTTGTGTTTTAGTGAAAACAAACATAAATAAAACGTTAGTCAAGGTTTATTCAATACACTTACAAATTAATTTGGTACGTAATGACTGGCAAAGGTTTGTATGTTCCACCCATTATTATTCTGTTGTTGATACCGATACAAACTAAAGTGAACATGACCCTATAACAGTAGATTATCCCAAAACTTGTGTGTAAAATAATTTATCATGAATAAATTATTGTAAAAGTTACTCTGGCTGCCGGAGTGCCTGAAAGGTCGGGTCATCTATCGCAAACTTAGTTAAATCACGTAATGGCTGGTTTTGGGATCATCATTGTCCAATCCACCTTCAAATTATCATAGATAGGCTTACGGTATCTTAAGATAACATTAACGCTTACTTAACGAGATGGTTCCAAGAATTCTAAACAAAAAACAGTTTACATCATTGCTGTGACTGTTAAAACAACAATATTATTGAATCTAAAACTTTGCTTGTTAAAAAACAGCTTTTTTTTTGGTTTTTCTATAAACGTCCACATCACCTTGATAGATGGCGGTCTACTACTGTGCGTTTTTCACGAAATTTCTTGCCTCGAACTACAGTGTTGTGGAACCAGCTCTCGGCGGCGGTATTTCCGGATCGTTACGGGATCTTCAAGAAACGAGCCTATTCCTTCTTTAAAGGTCGGCAACGCGTCTGCGATTCCTCTGGTTTTGCGGGTGTTCATGGGCGGCGGTGATTACTCTCCATCAGGTGACCCGCCTGCTCGTTTGCCTCCTTCTTATATAAAAAAAAAACGATCGTCATTTAACAACCCCAAAAGTTTCTCCAATTAATTTAAGTCCAACCACATTTGATTGCAACATTGCCATTGTTAATTTAATTTAATTCAAAACTACCTCTAAAAAGGGTAACAAAGTTGTCCAGACATAGTCTGTCTGAATACGGCGCGTCTCATCTCTAACTTTTTACAATACCTACCAAGTTAGTTCGGCCGGACTATACGGGGTACAATGAACAACTTTAATAATGGTAATCATTAGACGAGCGTTTTTTTTTTGTAGGCGTTTCTTGAGCGCGTTTTTTTATAGAAGAGTTGGTAAAAGACTCTTCTCTATCTGATGTGAAGCATAAGCAGAGTCAAGATGCGGGGACAGCTAGTGGGTTGTGCCACTATCCGTTATCACCTAGCTGACCCGCAAGTTGGTTTTTCACACCTCGTTTAAAGGACCCCATGTTGTAGGAAGGAGGAAATATGTTTTGCATGCAACGTTTCAATCTCGTCTTCAGCCTATATCCGTTTCACTGCAGCTATATGAACTGAACTTTCATCTTCGAACTCATCTTAACATCTCGTGAAATGACGTTAAGTGCATCTCTGTGTTGGAATGAGAAAAAGCTTTTAATTGCCCGGTAAAGTAAGTGTCTAAGCCCTTTGCTTCTGCGCAATACTGTTTTGAACTAGCAGACAAGCATACCACCCACCTTATGCACACATTACTAATCCAGAAAATAATAATAAAGCTTCAATCCCTTATGCTTAAATATGTCCTGTAATTTAATTGGAATCTTCTAACCTTAGTACCCTTTAAATTCAAACCTTAGTACCCGTAAAACCGGAACAAAGCTATGCAAAACAATGTTGCTCTTTGGCAGAAATTGGTATTACACATATTTTGACCAGAATTATGTCTCATAAAAAGTAACAATAGCTCGTAGGATAATGGCATCCGTGTAAGCCTAGTATTCACTACTATAAGCACAGTGTTCGTTACTAAAAAACAATATTCATTAAAAAAAGTCTAGGAAGCAGGTAGTCCGTATTAAATTGTTGCCAACGACGAAAATTAGTTGCTAAACCCTATTTTTAATGAATAAAAGAAAAAAAATGACGATCACTGGTGCCACTACCCTACGTATTCTCACATTGCGTTTCTTACGTTTCATTTAAAGTCTTAACCTCTGACGTATCTAACGCGCGTTTTCTTTTACCAATGTGTGTTAAACTTTTGTGTGTGGAAGTTTTAGCAAATAGCTCTGGCACGAACTCAATGAACAATGACGTAACGTGATGCGTATCGGTGTCGTGCTGCAGAGTTATTCGCAGAATAAACGCCCGTCTGAACGCACCGACCGACGAGCCGAAAAAGTTCGCGAATTATTTATGTAAACGAATGCGCTGACGTCGCACAAATTATGCCGAAACCTTCAGTTGTAGCGTATTCGCAACAGGACAGAGCCGATTTAAATTTCAAATTGTAATAGGCATAGGCCGGCGGGCGCGGTAGTTTCTGATGGTGTCCAGAGCAGTGTGATTTTTAGTGTGAAATAATAACGGGCGTGAACCACGCAGTACGAAGCGGAGGGTTTTCTTTATTTGGTCGCGTAATATTTCCGACGGCAGAGTCTATCTTGTCTAGTTAAAACACTGTAATTTGTATTGGAAAAAAGTGGTGAAAAAATTTCCACGTGCGGTAGTAGACAGTGTTCATTAATTTCGGCGGGTTGGACAAATCCACAATAGCATAGTTGGTTGTGCACCTGACGGTTAATACCAGTTAATGTTTCAACAATTTTTAATAATTGTAATTTGTTCGCAACATAATTTGCGTTAAACAATATTAACCATGGCCACTTTTACGTCCATTTTGGCGATATCCGTAGTTTGGTGGCTTGCATGCCGGTCGGGTCAATGTAGAAAAACCAACTTTTTCTTTTTTTTTCTCGGGTCTGGGTGGTTGTGGTACTGTAGCAACCGAGACTCCTTGCTCGGGCATGCTTACTGGCAGTCGTTTAAGAAGAAGGATGGAAGAAAAAAAAAGAGCATCGCAGACATTCTTTGACGGGCCGCGACTACGAATAGTTTATTATTGTTATCTATTTCTTTAATTAATATATAGTGTTGAAGCATTACATGCGTTTCCTTATATAAAACCCCCGGTACCTTAAGTGACGGTCCTTCTGATTGTCAGAGTACCGTCGTTGTTCCTGATTTCCTGCAAGTACTTAAGGCGAAAGGTAAGGCACACTAGCGCCGCTAATGGATTTAATTTGATAACTGCTAAACTGGTTTTTGTTAAACATTGCGGCACTACCGACCCTACCGACACTAGGCAAACATCTATAATTTAATAATTGTGCACTACTTTTAGGTTTGTTTTTGTATTCATTCGCTAACACCAAAAGTGGCCATTGTTTGTGAATAAATGCGATAGCCCGTTTTGTGAATAAACCACGCAACAAAAAGTAGTGCACAATTATTACGCGTACGCAATGTTTAAAAAAGATCCGGTCCGTTAGTTATTGTCAAATTATCAATTGGTGGCGCTAGTGTGTCTTACCCTTCGCCTTAAGCTACTATCGTTGAAGTCAGAGCAATGTAGATATGCGATGTTGTCTAATTAATATTTATCACTATAATTTGAGATACAGTGTATTGTTTTTCTAAGTACCTACATAAGGTAACTCAAATTACAGTGTTTTGGCTTGACACGATAGCGTATAGTACGAGGAGGGTCTACTATACTTGGCCACGTAATATTTCCGACTGGGGGACGCGGACGTATAAAAAATGGCTACCAACGGGCACGGATTGCGCCCGGACATTTGTCAACGGTGAATCCGTGCGCTTTGTGAGAACTGAAAGTCCTCTTTTTTCTTCCGGGATATTATTATAAGTAAGAAAATAGGGTTGTACATTGAAGGTTTCATAGTTGCGAGTTGCAGAGGTGTGATCCGTGACATCCATTAATTGTTGTTTTATAAACAAACATAACATAACTGTAATTTTACAATTCTGTTCTGTCTTAACTGTAATTTTGTTTGTTTTAATATTAGTTTTTTCACAATACATTATTGTTACTGCTTTTGAAAAAGTTTTTACTGCGGATAGTTATTTGAAAATAACTAACTTTTTTTTTATAATTGTGTTTTTCTCATGTAAGTGAATAAAATATATACCATAAACCATAAACCATAAAACACACTTTAATAACCAGTGATTGGAATAGGTAGTGCAATTTAGGGTGAATGACCTTAAACGTTTTATTAATATGGATAAGACTTGCGGGATTCGGTATTTTATAATATCATACTAAGTTTACAAGTATAAAGAAAAGTCAGAATGCAATTTAAACATTCATTTTCAATAATATTATTTATAGAAACAATATCAATTAATCATTTTCAATATATAAATCCCTACCAAGCGGGATTTAAAGGCATATCCATGTTAAGAAAACGTCACTAAGTCCCGCAAAATTGCACTACCTATTCCGATCACTGTTAATAACTGTAGTAAGAAAATACTGAAAAAATTACGTATTTAAACAGTACCTACCTACTGTACTATCAGATTTTTGTAAGTTTCTGTATTATTTTAAAAGCTTAAAGATTATCCTGCCATAATTTTGTACCCTTGTATGTGGCACTAGTTATGCAAATTTACGATTTCAATGTAAATTTACTTACCTTTACTTAAATTGAATGCGTAGGCACACGGGTCATATTGTTAAGGTCTTCTATTTTGGCTATGCTTGGGCGTGACGTGGGTAATTTGGCGAGGAAAATAAAAATGCCCGTTAAGATTGAAAAATCACTTTTCGTTAACTTTACTTTACTTTTGATACAAAATATGACAAACAATCGACAGATCACTATCAAATTATCCAAATATCACCGACACTCCACCGAACACGTAACGGGCGCGCGCGATTCAAACGGATTACGAAACAATTGCGCCGTCGGTTGTGTCAGAGTGGTAGTGACGTCACATCCGCTTGTCACATAGCCACTCTATGGTCGATGCGCCGTTAAATGTTATCGTGTGTTTGTCATTAATGTTTAAAAATACACCAAACTGGAATTGGAACACTGAAACCTCTTTTGAAAACGAAAAAGGTTTAAAGCGTTATTAAACTTCGCAGTAACTCCTCGGTCTTTCATGAATCTCCTTTGCAGGCGAATACAATTTTTAGACACGTCTCCACTCTCCACGTTCGCGTTCTATTGCATTTTTAAAAGAACACATTCGTTTGTCTCTTTATGAGATTATTTAAAGCATGCCAGTTGAAATGAAACGATAAATCTTTATTCAGTTTAGGCACAATAGTGCACTATGTTAACGTCATAATATCACCTAATTAAATGTTGCTTTGACAATGTATTCAAATGGAAAGAGAGCTATGTGCTTACTACACACACTTACTGAAAAAATGTAAATGAAATAATATGTAGTGTTAATTCCGCTAAATAGGTTACGATTCAAAAATAACTAATTCAATAAAACCTGTCTAGTAAACACATAGCGCTCTTTCCATTTGAATACCTTAGTAAATTTGAATTAATATTATTTCAATGAGAGGTTTTCTGACAGCTCGAAATTTAAAAAAAAAAACGAGGTTCTAATATATGTAACAGATGGCGTTGACAAATAATGAAGTCAGTGTGACCAGATGATTACCAAATGATGATCAAAAACTCTAGCAAACAATACTTAACAAAAACCGCTGTAACAAACAATACTCAACAAAAACAACAAACAAAAACAAAAAAACTCAACAAAAATGTAATAAATGAAATTTAAAATGAAATTACGAAACAGCGTAAGTGAACAGCGAAGGCTAAGGACCAAAGCAAAGAGCACAGGACCAAGAAGGGATGTTGGCGAAAGCAGATCACGATCACGATCATAGAGTACAATAGAGTAGATCTATGGTTTGACTTGACATCACGGCTTTTTTTTCTCGCTTTATTATTTGCTAACGCCATCTATTAGAGTAGTTTGTATATGTTTTTTATAATCAACTGACAGAAAATCCCCCATTACATTTTATTTGTACCATGGATTTCCGCAAAATAACGCCTGATACAATTAACTTAACTAACTGCTTCAGCCATGTTAACATTTTGAACTGCTTTCTAGTTATCATCCCATAAACATTCAAAGACAAAAATAAAAAAAAATAAAAAATAAAAATATTTCAATGATGGAAACTGTCAAAGCGGAACGAAGTCCGCCGCGTCAGCTAGTCAACAATAAAGTGACAACACTAGGTCAGGCTGATACGTTGTTCTTGGTCGTTCACCTCATGATCAAACATATACAGAAGTCGACATATTGCAGGAATAAAAAAATATTGTAATAAAATAAGTTTAATTTTTTTTATGGAAAAGTTATTCTACGTAAATATGATTTTGCATTTTGTCACAGTGTTCTTTATACTTGGTTGGGAATCATCGCCAGCTCAAATACGTCCCCACTGCAAGGGCCAAACCTTCCCGATGGATGGATAGGGAGAACGGGCCATAAACCACCACGCGGGCCTAGTGCGGATTGGTGGTTGTTAACGACTGCTAATGCAGCAGGGACCAACGGCTTTACGTGCCTTCCGAAGCACGAAGGAGCTCTAGATGATACATTTTTGGTCACCCATCCGATGACCGGCCTTTGCGAAAGTTGCTTAACCTCAGCACTCGCAGACCGGGCGCGTTAACCACTGCGCCATCGATATTGGGAATACACACCTATTACCAAACTTCCTGTATAGTCACGGCCCCCTCGCGCCCCTTAAATGGGACAGGGGTGCTAAAGAATTGCCAGGTGGAAAACACTTATACGTCTATCTAAGTAACACTTGCGAAGTAGTGTATATACCTACGTTTGCTGAATTTGTAACCAGTGACCGAGAAAATCTGTCCATCTCCAAAGGCAAAGTCAAAATCAAAGTAATAAAAAATTATTCAAATAAACTTCAAGAGAAGCTTTTGAATCGTCTATATTTTTTTTTACCTAATGCCCATTCAAGTCAGGACGTCTATTTTTAGATGTGGAGAAGAATGAGCGCAAAAAATTCCACAGCTTTAATAGAAGTAACGACATTGACAAAAAAAAAGAAGTATGTCGATACCAAATCTGCTATGATAATGCATTTTCCAATATTTTTGACGCTGTAAGGGAGAAAAGAGCTGGACACTTGCTGAGTTTCTTGCCGGTTCTTCTCAGTACAAGATGAGAAGAATAGACTAGAAGACTTACGAACCGGTGGCATAGTGATATTCACAGGAGCTACTTGTAGCCTAAACTGAAAAAATGATTTTGAATTTTGAATTTTGAATTTTATCCATCCATAAAATGAGCTGTTGATGAAGATAAATCCTCTTAATATCTTACTTAGTACCTAAATTAAATTCTTAGAAATAAGAATCTATGAAACATGTGAAGGTAAGATAAGAACTATTTCTTTTCTTGCATGTACACGTAAGCTTTTAATATTTTAAGCTTAATAGTCCTTTATGTACTCGTAGGGTCTGTCTAGACTTGTAATTTAGGCTGTGAAACACGCAAGGTAGACATTAGGCCTCTTATGATGTACTTAGCCCCCTAAAAGGGCAATTAATAAAAGGATTTTTCAAAGCCTTAATTAGAAAAGGATTGCTTTCAATTTAAGTTTTTTTAATGAATAGAGTTATAATTACACCACACATTGACGGTATTAATTGCGTAATCTCTTGTGGCGCAGGTTTGAATACCGTAAATGCGATTTAAGAGTATACTCGTACTCGATATTTTATTGTCAAACAAAATGTGTTACAAAAGGAGTTTTTAAAAACGTTTGAAACATATAATAAGTGTTAGTCATGCTAGTTGATTTAAGTTTATCTATTTTTTTAATTTAAAGGACCCATCATGAACACAAAAAATATTTTTGTAACTTCTTCAAAACTTTATGGTTTGTAGTTTATTTTCAAATTAATATACACTTATAAATAATCAGCTCAAAAAATAATTAACATCAACCTACATCTGCAACTACCATAGCCATCATAATTTAGTAACACGTAATAACCCCATCACGCATGTCCTAACGCAGTGACATATCGTGTACCAGCGCTACGTCGTAGCGACACAAACATATCGTAGCACACAATCGTGTAATAATGCAACATGGTTTTGCTACAATGTAGCAAGCCGTAGCAAGCAACATATCGATATTCAATATAGTTTCAATTAAGGAGGTATTATTCACTGTTAGTGGCAATATGGAAAGATTAATACATCATACCGTCATGAATAATTCTCCAAAGGGTAGTTAGAAGTTTCTGTTAATGCTCAATATACGCAGTAGAAATATTTAAATGAAATATGGTCACAGGGAGACACTACAAAGGATTTTAAATAAAACTAAAAACATAGAGTGCTTCATTTCAATGTAAAGTTATAAAATATACTTAAAAATCACATAAACAGTTTATTTGTTTTTGAAATCAGCTGCCATTTAGCTCCTATTAGAGGATGCCAATTGTATGTTCCTAAACAACTATATAATTTAACATAAACCCTGTATTGCTTTATTTTAAAACAAAAGCTTGATGTGGCCTTAATACCAATCAAACACACAACTTCTCGGGTGCTTCAATGAGTAATTCAAAAGTAGGAATACATAGAGAGACGAAAGCGTCTCTGATTAACTTTTCTTGACAACTCTGTCTCCTACTCGCAAAGATAAAACAGTAGTGGTAGTTGGTTAAATAATGTGACGGTGGATGAAGACTCTTTCGCACAAATGTCAGCGAAACATCGCAACAGCAGTCAGCTTGAACCCACGGCCCTTGTAACTCGGTCGAAACGTCGATTATAAAATCTATCATCATCATCATCATCATCAGCTCATTTTATATCCCCACTGCTGGAGCACGAGCCTTCCCTATGGATGGATGGGGAGAACGGGCCATAAACCACAAAGCGGGCCCAGTGCGGATTGGTGGTTGTTAACGACTGCTAATGCAGCCGGGACCAACGGCTTAACGTGCCTTCCGAAGCACGGAGGAGCTCGAGATGATACATTTTTGGTCACCCATCCGATGACCGGCCTTTGCGAAAGTTGCTTAACCTCAGCACTCGCAGACCGGGCGCGTTATCCACTGCGCCATCGAGCTCCTCTCCTTCCTCCAAGTATGTCTATGATACCTATAAAAAGTAGTTTGCGTTAATCCCCGATATAAACCTATGAATAACAATAAAACAGTTGATTTTCATCACCCGTCCGATTTCGACCTTAACAAAAAGCACTTAACAATATGAATCGTTACGCAAACGCTAGCCCCTACCAAGCGCCACATCTCACTGGCTTTAAAACCACAAGCGTATTTGATTGCGCTCGACGAGACATACATTGTTCGCGGCAATAACTATGCGAAATATATCGCGACTCGCTTCACCGATGGCACTCCTGTCAATGACATTCAAAATAGATACAACTGAACGTTTGGGCCCACAAATACAATTATTATGTCATAGAAGATTTTTTTATAGATAGACAGACAAATTACTCTTGCTCTGCCTGCTGGATGTTAAGCAGAGTCCAGATTTAATGGAGCAGGATTCTGTCTCACTAACCGTCCTCACCTTACCTACCCACAAGTTGCACTGAGGCACTGGCTATCTTATCTCTAGCTGCCGGAACACAACAATGCTACACAAATTGATGTTATGGCGACATATTTAGCTACCTCGGACAAAGAATTAGTCTAGCTATTCAAAGGGGGAACGCTGCCAGTATCTTCCGAACCTTGCCTAAAGGGACTCCTTTTAATAATTTATTTTAATTATTTTATTATATTTTTTAAGGTTTTTAGTTTTAGGTTCATTGTTCTTTTAAATAATTATAATAAAACCAAATACTGATTTTAGATAAATAGTGACAACTGTCTTAAAAACTAAACTTTAGGATTATGGTTCAAATGCATCGACCTTATCGGAACGTCCGCGTACGATTCCGTGCTCTCTCCGTAATATTACGCCCGCACTAGCAGATTGCATTTCATGACGTTTCATACGTCACTTTTGTGACAGACAGTCGCGTTTGTACCGTGGTACCGTGTATCTCCCATGGTATAGAAATTGCAATTTCTCGAACGCAGATAAAAACTTTTTGGTACAAGGAAGAAACTTTTCTATTCTCTTTGATAAGATTTTCCTGGAGCCACTGTTTCATTGGAAAGAGGTAAGTTTATAATTTAAGGGAAGTCTCTAGTAAAGAGAAATAAAACCTTTTTTGTATGTAATGTTTTAAGTACTAACTATATAGCATTAGGCCGGTCGCACTTTGGATGCGTTTTCATACGAATTTATATACAATATGTATCAGATAGGCATATTATTACTACATTATATTATTACTTTGGGTCCTATTATTATATTCATATAATAGGACCCAAAGTTGTATCCGATTTAGATCTTGTATGCAGAGTTACTTAAACATAAATATTAACTTTAATTTGTCATTAAATGAGGAGCTAGATGGCGCAGTGGTTAACGCGCCCGGTCTCCGAGTGCTGAGGTTAAGGAACTTTTGCAAAGGCCGGTCATCGGATGGGTGACCAAAAAATTTTCATCTCGAGCTCCTCCGTGCTTCGGAAGGCACGTAAAGCCCGTCCGTAAAGGTCCCGGATGCATTAGCAGTCGTTAACAACCACCAATCCGCACTGGGCCCGCGTGGTGGTTTATGGCCCGTTCTCCCTATCCATCCCAGAGGGGACATAAAATGAGCTGATGATGATGATGATGGTGATGATGTTATTTAAAGTAACGCCTGATTTCATTAATTACAACAATTCACACAAAGGATGATTCACGAGGCTATTGAGATTTAAAAACATCAAAATATCAATCCCTGAGTTCGATTCATAAAGGTTATTCAACCCTAGACCCACCACTACACTACTGGACCAAAATATAGTGTAACTAAACTCAATTTTAGTAAAGAGAATGCACCCAATTAAAAATAATTAAGGTTCGCGTATTATTAGAAGACTCGAAACATAATAGTGATGTTATTTTCTGTTTAACGTAGGCACTTACACAAATCGGAATGTTTCTTTAGCTAAAATCTGAACTGAAGTGGCGAAAAGTTTCATTAAAAGACCAAAAAGGCAATCTTGAAACAGTATTTGCTCCTGTTTTCTCTATAACAAAGAAAGTTGTTAGTACATTTTTAGTTTTAATTGGTTTACTGTAAGAGATAAGATTTAAATTATAATGTACGCTTTAAAATGCTTTATGAGCTCGAGCGCGCGAATACCAGACACAATAGAATTTTAATTGTTATCGGCCACCCGGATTTTTTTTTTTTTTAGATTTCTGATTGCCTCAGACGGCATTTTCAGCTTCACCGGGCTTGTTTGGGGGCTCAAGGGGTTATGTTAATAATAACTATGCAGAACATCTTTCCTTTTAATAGAGATGTTTACAATCACTACAGTAAATACCAAAACATTCAACAACAATTCAATTAAGTAACAAGATGTGTAGGATAAAATAATATGCTTTAATGCGGGAAAATCACTTAGCCACTTTTAAGACTTAAGTCACATGAGTTAGTATTTCTTACTAATGTGCTTAAACCTCCTTTTACAACGGGCACTGCAATGGTTTCAAATTTCAATTAAAAATTTAACGTGAAATGAGTCATAAAAGTTTTTCATTTCTGCGTAGTTTTACCGTAATCAATATTCGTATGTTATCAACCTTCTGCTATACGTTCCACAGTTTATTTTTGTCTGCACATAATGTCGGATAAGATTATTTCCGTTAGATAGTATTTCCTATATCGAGGTTGATGTAATATCTCCTCGGGCTGGTCTGTCCGTCAGTGCTAAGCCTCGGAGCGCGTATGTGGAAATATAATAGTTAATCTTCACGTCTTTAAGCACGTATTTAATTATTTACCTTGAGCAATAACTAATGTATTATGACATGATATTGTTTTTTATAATTGCGTCTTTTTTTAAATTAGTTATAGCCGTGTTGTTAGCAGAAAAGCAACGTTGCACATTCATTAAATTCTTTTTTTTATATTTTATTTAGAAAATAAAACAAAACCGCAACCTTCACTTCACTTTCCTGCCAAAATCCTAATGTTTTCTTTATTGTCGCTATTATTGATTTTAAATATACTTACTTAAGGCGAAGGGAAAGGCACACTAGCGCCACCAATTGATAATTTGACAATTACTAACGGATCGGATCTTTTTTTAAACATTGCGTACCGTCCGACAACAGGAAAGCCTCCATAGTATTTATTTAATAATTGTGCACTACTTTTTGTTGCGTGGTTTATTCACAAAACGGGCTATCGCATTTAATTACAAACAATGGCCACTTTTGGTGTTAGCGAATGAATACAAAAACAAACCTAAAAGTAGTGCACGGAAGGAGTGTGTCGGAAGGTCCGCATTGTTTGAAAAAAAATCCAAATTAGCAGAAATCAAATTAAACCATTAGCGGCGCTAGTGTGCCTTACCCTTCGCCTTAATAATACAGTTAAGACCATAAAACCCGTCCAAAGTACATCAACTTTTATGGTCCAAATATAAAAGTGCTGTCCAATAAGAAATAATGTCTGTTAGAACTTGTTCGTCTTATTACCTATTTATTAATTATGGCCCCAAAACTATAAGTGCCTTACGAATAAACAATAAGATAAGGTCCGAATAGTTATTCCGCGTTTTGTCTCTTTAACTCTTACTAGTGGTCGCCCAGTGGTTGAAATTCGACCGGTGTTTTATTAAGGCTGCAGGGATTGTATCCTAAGCAATGACAAATTAAAAAAGATAGAATGTGAGTTTGGATTGGCATTGACAAATGTCAGCCGCATTAAAGACAAACAAACGTGTGTGTCAAATACATATGCGTGTATGTCAAATACATGGTAGTGTGTGTAATGTTGATTTTGTTGATTTAATGTATTTTTATGTATAATTTAAAAAAATATTAACATTCGGATAACCTTCTCTATATAAACTATAAGTGTGCGAATTTTCATACTTCTCCGTCCGCGCAATTTTCGTAAAAACGGGTACAAAATGTTTGCTTCACGTATTAATATATAGATTTGAAATGACGTTTGCATGACAGGAACAAAACACGGAATAACTATTCGGAGCTTATTCTTTGTTGATTTGTAAGGCAGTAAAGCTAAAACAAAAATGGTCGATTACGGGATCCGGGATTCGATAAAAAATATAACAACATTTTAGTGTTTTAACCGCCATTAGTATTGTCTCGTCGGCAACTTTGAATAATTACCCCCCTTCATTCTGATCGATGATCATAATACCAACTAAATGATAACGTCACCCATATTTCTAAAAAAAAACAAGTCACCACGTCACTTTATTACTGTTGTTATCCACTCATGTGCTCTGGTTACCACAGAACAATTGAATTCTATTGTGTCTGGGCCCCAAAGCGTCTGAGTATATATTATAGTTGGTTAGTTTTTTTTTAAGAGAGATTGCTGATTGTCTCGGACGGCATTTTCAGCTTTATACCGAGCTTGTTTGGGGGCGGAAAGAAACTTAAAGGGTTAACTTGCAAGATCGTAATCCAAACGAGCAAACTGTCTCCGCTGATTCCGACATCGAGATCTTACTTGATTTCCTTTAAACCATGACCACGAATGAAGCTCTAAAGTTCAGGTAAATTACCTATAAGAAACGTGAGTAGGTATAACATGTTTCCGTTTTTTAGGGTTCCGTAGTCAACAAGGAACCCTTATAGTTTCGCCATGTCCGTCTGTCTGTTTGTCTGACCCCAGCCTAGCTCATAGTCTTAGTATTAGAAAGCTGTAATTTGGCATGGATATACATATTAATCACGCCGACAAAGTGGTAAGGTTAAGTTTTGAAAAATAGTTTTTTTTAGGTTACCTCCCTTTTCTTTTTTTTTTTTTTTTGAGAGAGTTTGCCGATTGCCTCAGACGGCATTTTCAGCTTCATACCGGGCTTGTTTGGGGGCGGAAAGAAACTTAAAGGGTTCCTCAAGCCGTGTGAAACGAATCACCTTCGGAGGTTACCTAGAGGGAACTGCATCGAGCACTAGTGCGCGTCCACGTGCCTTACTAGATTCTCCGAAGGGTTCGGATCGGGGTTAAAGTAGATTAGAGTGTATTAGAGTAGGTATAACATGATATCAGCCCAATAACTTTCATCTGAATATTGAAAATCCCAAGTCATATAAATGATCAAACACATCCAAACAATATAGCATCGAAACAAAAGTTTGCGATATTCGCCATTACATTTTATTGACCCTTACCATAAAATAAGGAGATTGCAGAAGGTAAGCTTCATAAAATCGCGCTCGAGCAACGCTTTAGACAACCTATCACGGCCACGGAATCTCGCGACAGCTGCGCTTATTACCGAAAAAAGCAACTGGGTTGTTAATTGTACAATTGCAACGTGACTGCTCTAGTTGCGGTTGATAAAATTGGTATTACGGACACAAATTGCTCAATGTATGGAAACTATTACATACATTTTAATTGCAAATGCACTAAGCGAGCGATTGAGCGATTTGAACGGAATAGAAAAAATCTTTATTTGGTACAATTACACATAAACAACGACCGGTTTTGTGCTGCTCGCATCCAGCGGCTTCCCGCGACCTTCAACAGGTCGTCGGTCCACCTTGTTGGAGGCCTGCTCACACTGCGCTTGTCCAGCAGTGGACGTCTTTTGGCTGAGCTGATGATGATGATGATGACACATAAACATTCAAAACACAGAAACATCACTTTTGCATATACCAAATTGGTTTCCGCACAGCATATGTCCGTAATACCAATTTATTAACAAGCAATTTAACAACTGGTTGCTTTTATTGGTAACGATGATCCGTGAGAGGGTGTGTGCGTTAAGGTGAGTATAGACTAGAGCAGGGGTCTCCAAACTACGACCCGCGGGCCAAATCCGGCCCGCCAGTGCGATCAATCCGGCCCGCGACAGCTTAAGGCTAGTGCCATCAATCTGGCCCACGACAGCCAATGTTTTACTGTTGTTGTTTGCTTAGGTGGGCAGAAAAATTTAAATTGTTTTGGCCCTTGGAACATACCGAAAAAAATTATTATGGCCCTAAGGCTTCAAAGTTTAGAGACCCCTGGACTGGAGCATTTACTTGTAGCAGAACAACGAACTGCTCTATGATATGTTATAGTGTATCACCCTCACGAACCAGACGTCAAACATGGAAATGCTTTGGAAACGGAACTTTACCTGTATTGTACCATTCGTAAGAACGTTACATTACATAGAAGTGCTCGAGAAAACGCTCTAGTGTATCCACCTTTACTCGAGCGCGGAAGCTTACATTCTGGAGTCTCCTTATTTGTGTCTTTACTCTCTCTTATATTGTTTTTGCGTCTAATCTCCGAATGCCATTCTAAGATCCCACGAACGTAGGTAAACTAATAAGTGATTCTGTGAAGCTTCAAGGATTATTTCAGGCGAGGGCAAGATACTTATCAGTTGCGCTGTAATCCTCTCACGGCTGTTGTTGGGCGAAACGCAATATCTAGAGAAAAGGTAGTGGCATACTCTATAACTGTATATGTCACGGTTATATTGTCTAATGCTTGATATTACGTTACTGACTAGGAAAATTATTAAATAAACTACTTACGAACTAGGATTTGGATACAGTTAAAATTTATAACCTCTGTCAAATAAAGATAACGTTAAAAACAAAGGAAACGTCATACCTGCCTGACCAGTTGTGCCTTTTGTACAAGACACAGGTACGGTCTTGCGTGGAGTATTGCTCGCACATCTGGGACGGTTCCGCAAAGTACCTTCTCGATGCTTTGGACAGATTGCAGCGTCGCGCTGTACGCATTATCGGCAACGCAGAAGTCACAAATACTCTCGAAACTCTGCAATTGCGTAGAGATATTGCATCACTCAGCGTGTTTTACCGCTTATACCATGGCGAGTGCTCTGAAGAACTCTTTGACCTCATCCCTCCTTCTCCCTTCCTCCATAGGAGTACGCGTGCTGCTCTCCGGAGTCACCGCTTCACTGTCTCAAATATTCCATCACGCACTAAGAAATTTGGTGACTCATTTATTTGTCGCACTTCCAAAACATGGAATAGTTTGCCTGCACACGTTTTCCCTCCTTCCTATGATATGGGGTCCTTCAAACGAGGCGTGAAGAGGCACCTTGTGGGCCGGCAGAGTGAGGGTAACTGATGCTGCGGTATTTTCACGCTGCACCAGTTGTCATCGCATCTGGATTCCATATTCACTTAACATCAGGTGAAATGGAGTCATTTGCCGTGCTACGTATAAAAAAACAAAAAAAAAAAAAAAAAAACCTGGGTGACATTTTTCCATTAAATTCGCTGTATGCAGCTACTGGCTAAAACACATCAGGCCCCGACCGATCCTCTAAATTCCAATACACATTTGCAGAATACACTAAACATGCACACAAGTTCAGGCCCAAGACACTCGTAGAACAAGGGTACGACGAGCCGGTTCACACGCGCTCTATACCAAGTACAAACGTACCTGGGCGCTTCTCCTTACCCCCACGACCCGGTCAAATGGAGCCGAGGTCCGAGTCTTTAGAGGTTGAGGAGGTTGGGGAGAGAGGTTGCTCCCCTCCCCGATCCGAACCGAACCCTTCGGAGAATCTAGTAGGGCACGGAGACACGCTTTAGTGCGTGATGCCGTAATAAGTAATTTGTTTTTCATCAACACTTTTAAATGGCCCAGCCAAAATATATAATCTGTTAAATAATAACAAAGTTGGTGGATATTTATATATTAATACGTGAAGCAAAAACTTTGTACCCGTTTTTACGAAACTTGCGCGGGACGGAGGAGTATGAAATTTCGCACACTTATAGTTTATATAGAGAAGGTAATCCGAATGTTATTTTTTTTTTTAATTATGCATAAAAAATACATTAAATCAACAAAAACAACACTACACACACTACCATGAATTTGACACACACGTATTGTTTGTCTTTAATGCAGCCGACATCTGTCAATGCCAATCCAAACTCACATTCTATCTTTTTTATTTTTTCAATTCTTAGGATACAATCCGTGCAGCCTTAATAAAATTACGGTCGAATTTCGACCACTGGGCGACCCCTAGTATAAATAAACATACCTACGTTTTATAGTTTCACCCACATCTATAGTTTAGATTAAACATAGAAATTACTTTCCAGAAAAAAAAAGCAATATCTATGCGACATAATTATGACATAGTCTTGTAATATACAAAATATATGTAGTTAGTTCCTGACTTCGAGCAAGATAATACATTCCCTACCGGATTTGTAAGGTTGAGGTGTAATTCGCAGTCATACAATAGCTACAAGCGACTGTGACCCTCGTCACATTTACTAACAAACAAACTACGCCTGAAATACAAACTTAATTCGGATATACAAAAATTATAATGAGGAATTATAATTATCATAATTACAGTATATTATATAGCATTATGTTTGCGTTCTGTTTGTTATTTAGTTACTGTTCTGTTTTGTTTCATTAGCCAAAACTCATGCACACTCACGAACACTTAACGGTTAATAACTCACCTTAATTTTCGACATAACACAAATATTAGAAAATAAAACAAAAACGCAGCTGCGCAAACATGACTCTTCACTTTCCCGCCAAGAAGTCCTCAAAATCTATGTTATTTATTGACGACGAAAACTGTGTCGAAAATTGGGGCTAAAGTGTCGAACACTGGTGATACTACCTTTCAAACCTTTTGCAATTTAGCCTTTGGCGCCATCGTCAGCTACCGTGTTAGGTAGTACCTGACCGTGAATCAGTGAGCTATTATTATAATCCATATATTTTAAATAAGTTTGTAAGCAAGCAATTACGAAACTATTTTTAAATAAAATCAGGGTATAGGTAGTGTTAGTATGTCATGATCAACCCACGAACCAACCCACCTCAAACAATGGCAATGTTATAATTCATCTCTGAATATAAGAAATAATATAATTACTACGCCACGCAACTGCTGATGCTACAATGAGTCGTATGTAAATAACAATAAGGGTTACTTTTCAATTCTCGCATGAAACTTACCCATCCGATAAAGTATTACTCGATCAACTGAAAATGTCACAGAAAAGGTAGGAAATGACAGCACATTTTCAAAATGGCTGTCTTATTTGATATGACTGATGATTATTTTCATCTGACGATTGAAAAATAATCCCTAAGAATTAGTTAATAAGAATAACTCTTGCCTGATGTAGAGGATTGACGATGCCTGCCCAGTAGTGTAATGCTTATGAGCTCCTGATTGTGAACTAGGGCGTTTAATTGTATATCAGTTTAGTCTGTAAGGATAGTTGTATATTGAAATATAATAATAATAATAAATAAAAAAAAAAAATATTTTTTTTTTTTTTTTTTAATGTGGTCTAGTGGTTAGGGTCTAGACACCGGTCTTAGACTTAGACAGGGAGAACGGCCCTCATCCAACACGCGAGCCTAGTGCGGTTTTGTGGTTATACTGCTAAAGCAACCGAGATCAACGGCTTTACATGCCTTCCGAAACACAGAGGAGTGCCCCCGCCCGATCCTCTAAATGTCACTACACATTTACAGAATACACCAAACATGCACACTAGCTTAGGTCCAAGACACCGTACTCGTAGAACAAGGGTACGAAGAACCGGTTCACACGCGCTCTATACCAGGTACAGACATGTACCTGGGCGCTTCTCTCCTCCTCCACGGCCCGGTCTACCCGAGCCGAGGTCCGAGCCTTTAGAGGCGCCCTCGGGTGGTTCCGCCCCCCGATCCGATCCGAACCCTTCGGAGAATCTAGTAGGGCACGGGGACGCGCACTAGTGAGCGATGCCGTTCCCTCTAGAAAACCTCCAAAGGTGATTCGTTTCACACGGCTTGAGGGACCCTTTACGTTCCTCGCCGCCCCCAAAAAAGCCCGGTGAAGCTGAAAATGCCGTCAGAGGCAATCAGCAAACTCTCTCAAAAAAAAAAAAAAAAAAAAAAAAAAAACAGAGGAGTGCGAGGTGATAAATTTGTGGTGACTCATTCGATGACCGGTCTTTGTGAAAATTGCTCATCCTTTGCAATCGGAGACCGAGCGCGTTAACCACTGCGCCATCGCGCTCCTCTAAAATAATTATTTACTAAAAATTCTAAAAGATTGTCATCATCATCATCATCTCAGCCAAAAGATGTCCACTGCTGGACAAAGGCCTCCCCCAAGGATCTCCACAACGACCGGTTTTGTGCTGCTCGCATCCAGCGGCTTCCCGCGACCTTCACCAGATCGTCGGTCCACCTTGTTGAAGGCCTGCCCACACTGCGCTTTCCGGTACGCGGTCGCCACTCGAAGACTGCTCCGCCCCAGCGGCCATCAGTCCTGCGAGCAATGTGCCCTGCCCACTGCCATTTGAGCTTAGCAACTCTTCGGGCTAAGTCGGTTACCTTCGTTCTTCTGCGGATCTCCTCATTTCTGATTCGATCTCGCAGAGAAACCCCGAGCATAGCCCTCTCCATTGCTCTTTGAGTGACCTTGAGCCTTCTGATAAGGCCCATAGTGAGTGACCACGTCAAGGATTGTAACGTAGTTTTATCTTGTCTTACTACGGCTTTACTAAAGCTAAAATAATAAAAACAACATTTTCCAGTTTTAGGTCAAACAAACTCATTTATTGGTCGTAATATAAAAAATTATCAACCATAGACCAAACTTTTAAGGGCTTACATAATTACTCGTATATTGTATTTTAATAATATCTGTTTCAGAAACATTCGCTATTAACTTTGAGATCTCAGTTCTTCTATTAACAATAGCAGTGAATGCGACACATGGGCCGTACCTGCAACAAAACATTTTCATTTCAGAATATTAGAATTATTATAAGAATATTAGCAACAATGGGTCGAGAACGACTGATGACAATTATGATGAAGATTTGACTTCTTGATATTTAAATTACTAGCGACCGCCATTACCAGATGTCCGTTTCATATAACAACAAAGTAAATAGCCTTTAAACGTCCCACTGCTGGGCAAAGGCCTCCATCATTGAAATCATCACCAGAATTGATGGACGCTTGCCAAATGCGGGTTGGTGAACTAGCCCGGGCTATGCATCTGAAAAATCGAAAAAACACTGCCTGACCTGGGAATTGAAACCGAGTATCGGGCCGACTGCTATAACGATAACAACAAATATAGATAAACATAAAAATAGCAAGTTCCTAAAAACATGCTCAAAGGAGACTATCTTCCAAAGTTCTAGTTTCTCCCCTGAACTAGTTACGAAAAACTCAAAGCAAGAAAGGACTATTTCTATACCAGGTACACCCGCTTACAGCAGCGAGCTTATGCTCGCTGCTGTAAGCGGGCTAGCGTTACCGCTAGCGTTATCGCTAGCGCTGCGAACCGTATCAAATGCCACAGTTTCCATTCCATGGTCTCGTTCCTGTTGAGACAACTGAACCAGCTTTCGTTGAGGTACGTGGTTTGTGGTGAAAAAGGAAAACGTAGCTGCGGAGCGTCCAGGAGTGAACTTGCACTAGCTCTGTGAAACAACTGTTCCGTCTCGCTATTAATAGGGAAGCGAGACAGCTGTAGTTTATGCATGAAGCTGTAGATATCTACAGCTTCATGAGTGTATGTAAAGATTTATGCTGTCGTCTCCTTTGCGCACTATGAATGAAGTTAGAGGTGGATAGCTAGAAAGTCACTGTGAGCGGCAACGAGGAAAAGAAAGACGATTGATGTTTTGCGTGTAATAAAAAGCCGATAAAATAGTCAGTGTATTTACAAAGAGAAGTACATATATAACAACGACCAACCTTTAAGATTGAAAAGAAAGAAAATTCAGAAGATTTATACAGGAAGATCTTACATGACTATGCTTTCAGTCCCGTTCTGGTTGAGGCAATAGAATCGGCACTCGTTGGTGTAGGTGGTGTTGTCGGTGGCACATATTGGTACGTACACCCGCTCGCAGCTGCCGCAGTCCTCGTCTGCCAGGTATGGTAGATCGTCCACCACGTAGCGCTCGCAAATTGCCAGCGTTATCGCCAGAAATGCGGGTACTATGAAATTGAAAAAAAAAAACTCTTTTTAACGTGTTACTCGCAATTATTTTGCTTAGAAGTTTAAACTGTTTTCTAAACTTTACGCTAACACTATTCATTATAATGAACACTATAAATGAATTTACTTGGCTTTAATTACACAATTATTTTCATGACGTTTCAAAACCTTGATTACCTGTGTTCCAAAACGTTAAAAATTAAAATTCTTTTGTATTTATTGCAGTATACAGGACGTTAAACATTACATCACCGTTAGCATCAGCTCATTTATGTCCCCACTGCTGGGGGCAAGTGCTATCCCTATGGATAAAAGGAAAACGAGCCATAAACCACCACGCGGGTCCAGTGCGGATTGGTGGTTGTTAACGACTACTAATGCAGACGGGACTAACTAATTTACGTGCCTTTCAAGTAAGTAAGTAAGTATGTAAGTAAGTAATTACTTTATTGTGTAAAGAAAAAGGTAACAGTATGCAGGTCATATTGCTAACAAAAAGTATCTCTTAATCCTACTTTTTCAAGTGTATACACAAATATCTAGTTATTTCAGTCAAGGCAGTCTTGACTTCGTAACAAATAACAAAATATATATATTTAAAATCTATTTATCATCTCCTTATAATCTAGGTATTCTTCGATACTATGAAAACATTTTTTATTTTTCTAAAAAATGTACTAATCTATTATACATTAATTTCTCTAATAATTTAAAAAAAATGGTATCAGTGTTATTGGTCGGTAATTATCTAGTGATGTAGTGAACCTTTTTTGAAAATTGGCCTTACTACAGATTTCTTAAAATTTTCGGGAAAAATACCTTCAAACATCAAGGTATTAATAACAAATGTGATAGGTTTTAATATTGCGCCAATACTCATTTTAACAATATCTGTACGAATTTCATCAAATCCAACTGAATTAGATTTTTTTTGAAATTTTACAGTTTTAAGTATTTCTTCTTCACTTACAGGATGTAGGAATATACTTGATTCTACAGAATGTACATGACTATGATTTTTTTTCAAATAAAATCTCTCTTTACAAATTTTTTATATATCATTAATAAAATATTGGTTGACGAACTCTGAAATAGCTTGAGCGTCGTTAACAACATTCTGATCTATACATATTTTATTTATTACTTTATGATCGCTAACATTTAGTTTATTTATTTATAACATTCCACACTGCTTTACATTTATTTTCTAATGAATTTATGTATTTTAAATTAAAATTCTTTTGTGAAGACTTAAGGCGAAGGGTAAGGCACACTAGCGCCACCAATTGATAATTAGACAATTACTTACGGACCGGATCTTTTTTAAACATTGCGTACCGTCCGATAACAGGAAAGCATCCATAGTATTTATTATCCATATATTTGTTGTTGCTTGATATAATACATAATTTATTTTTCTTGAGCCATTTTGGTTAGATGCCTTCTTAATCTGATATTTCTTTCCAAATTTTGAACTAAGCACGAAGGAACTCGAGATGATACCTTTTGGGGCTAATCTGTACAATCGCGTAGCCAAGGTTGGATGTTCGTAATATTTATTTATTTATTTATTTTTAGCATGGTAACAAAATACAAATCAAAACATTATTTTTTTTACATAGTTACATAAGGTTACAATAATATTTCTAAATTTGCATTTCAGTAACAGCCAAGCACAACATTCAATTTAAATTTATTAATATAAAGAAGAAGAAAAAAGATATAAAAGTACCATTCTTAATCTACAGTCTTATATTTTTTATTAAAAGATCTATATTAAAGAAGTAATTTGTGCAAAGTTTCACATCTAGGAGATTCGTAGTTTCTTTGAAAAAAAATTATGAAAATCGATATATTTTTGCCCTGATGGACTCAATTTTGACAGGTTTGATTTTTATTGTACTTGTTAGTTGTGTTCAAGCAAAGGTAATGAGTTTATAGAGCCACTATTACGTTTTTATTTTTGTTTTTAATAAAATTAATTAAAATTTGCAAACAATATTTCATACTTCAAATGCATACTTAAAATATGCGTATTTATGTTAAAGTATTAAATTTACGATATTTGAGAAATTTTGTGATAGTAAAATTGTGTTTATCATTTTTACTGCGGTATAACGAAACGCAAATACGTCGCCATTTTGCTGCCAACCGTCAGTCACTGTTTATTCGTCTTGCAGTTGAGATCGAACTTAATAAAGTAATCCTTACTGTTGGTTAAGTTAAATTTTTGTCCCGTGCGAAGCGCAGCGTAGCGAAAGCAAAGCCCCTAATTTTGGGTACGCAGTTGTACAGTTTTACCCATTTTGGTCACCCATCCGATGACCGGCCTCTGCGAAAGATACTTAACATCAGCAATTGCAGACCGGGCGCGTTAACCACTGCGCCATCGAGCGCCATCGAGCTTCTTAGCTTACTTTGATTGGCGTGTGTTAATAAAATAAATAAGAATTAACATGATTTTCTTTAATACCTAAACTAAACATACTTAAAACTAACTAAACATAACTAAACATACACAATGTTCTCACAAAGGCGAATTAGTCGTTTAAGTACTCACAAAACGATAAATAACATTTTCCTTGAAGAGCACCGTAGTAATGGAAGTCGAAAGATCGTTAATTAATTGATGAAAAATTTTCACATCGAACAATTTCATGGGTAATTTAAAAACGCATTTACTTTAATACGGCAGTAAATCTTGATTTTACACGACCATTTTGTCGTTGTACCAATGTTAAATTTATTATTATTAGGTATTATTTTAAAGAGCTCGATAAAATGATTGATAATGGTCTAATATTTTTTTGAGGGTAGTAGTAAAATGCTTAGGACGTTGCCCATTGGTGTAGCGACTAATACATAAAAGTTGCGATAATGAAAGCTAAGCAACCTTCACACTGTAAGGTCTCCGGATAGGTAACCAAATTAAATACCGAACTCTTCCATCACATTCCCTCAATAAAGATATCTCAAACTCCTCTTCAGTGCTTCGGAAGACTCGTTATTGCCATTATGGTTATCGGATCATGACACGGCTCAAATCTAAAAGTTTCAGGTAGATTCAAAAATTGAAAACCCAAAATCTATTTTCACATTTAAGCGATGCTACTCTGAGGATCAATATCTTAGAAGTCTCTAATTTTTTGATGTTTATTGCCGTACAGAGTGAAATGAAACCTTTAACGAGTTTTATAATTTTAGGTAGCGTGTCAGTCCAAGTTTAAGCTAACAGACCTGGCGAGCAGCACCGTGTGTAATATTACACGAACCATTTGGAGCCACTTTTGACCCCCTCATAACTCAAAAACAATTTCAGATAAAAATGTCAAATTTGGCTCATATATTGAAACTTGCGAGATACATATGTGCTTTGAATTTCATAAACACACCTCAAACGGTTATTTAAATATTAACGTCCAAAAATCGTCAATTTTATCACTGGCTGACTAATTTATAGATAGATCAAAACTCTAACCCAAGTTTCAGATGACCTAGAAAGTTCAAATTTGGCATCCAGTTGGGCGAATACAAAGGAATAAATCAGAAACTAGTAAATTTTCGTCAATTTATTATATTTTTCAATTAATTGATTCTATTAGGAACACTTACTTATAGATGCCTGTAATGTAGGAACCAGCAATCAAAATTGATGATAGCCGGTCTTTATGTAGATTTTAAGGTCTTCACGTAAATATATAACGAGTGGAATACCACCCTTAATTTTTTTAAATCCAAACATATCAGTTTTAGTACTTACTTAAAACTATCTACAACTAAGAGTATAGACGACTTTCGTATTTATTACGTTATCATTAACTGGGATTTAGTATTAATTATTATTTCAATAATTAGCGCACATCAATAGTGTAAGATCATCACATGCAGAACAGCGGGGTGAGGAGCTAGCGATAGCAAGCTATTATGAACTAGCGGCCCGTCCCTGCTTCGCATTTTGGCACAACGGCTTAATTTATAAGCTTTACCAGTTTGGCGTGCCAGACAGACTTGTGCACATCATACGAGACTATTTGTCGAATCACACTTTTCGATTTCGCGTCGAAGGAACGTTCTCCGCCCCTCGTCCTATTCGCGCCGGCGTTCCGCAGGGATCAGTGTTCTCCCCAATCCTGTTTGCGCTTTATGCAAACGATATCCCCAAGACCCCACGCGTAGAGCTAGCTCTATTCGCGGATGACACCGCGCTATATTCGTCCGGTAGAGACAAAGCCGCGGTTTCCAACCGACTCCAAAAAGCCGCCAACACCGTCGGCGTTTGGTTTCGTAAATGACGGATCGAAGTTAACCCCGAGAAAAGCGCCGCTGTGTTCTTTTATTCTGTCGTGCCACGGGTTGCCCGTGGTACTATCGCAATGTATCTACATCGTGGAGATCTCTCCACCGTGATCTTGATCTTCCCACTATCAAAGATTTAATCAAGGACGTTTCCATACGTTACTTTGATAACGCCCCCCACCACCCCAACCCACTTGTTGTGGAGTCCTTTCACCAACAAGACGGTACTTATCTAGACGTCCTATACACGTCCTCGATGACTTCGACGATCTCATAATAGTTGCGAACACCCCCCCCGCCCGATCCTCTAAATGTCACTACACATTTACAGAATACACTAAACATGCACACTAGTTCAGGCCCAAGACACCGTACTCGTAGAACAAGGGTACGAAGAACCGGTTCACACGCGCTCAATACCAGGTACAGACATGTACCTGAGCGCTTCTCTCCTCCTTCACGGCCCCGTCAACCCGAGCCGAGGTCCGAGCCTTTAGAGGCGCCTTCGGTTTGTTCCGCTCCCCCATCCAATCCGAACCCTTCGGAGAATCTAGTAGGGCACGGGGACGCGCACTAGTGCGTGATGCCGTTCCCTCTAGAAAACCTCCGAAGGTGATTCGTTTAACACGGCTTGAGAAACCCTTTAAGTTTTCCGCCGCCCCCAAACAAGCCCGGTGAAGCTGAAAATGCCGTCTGAGGCAGCAGCTTAGGTCAACTGATATAATAAAAAATGTAACCTATGACTTATGGTATATTATACTATTATATAATATATATACTTATGGCAGATCCACTGACTGCTTAACTCAATGCTCGTGGTCCCGAGCCATACTATATTGTAGAGATGGGATGGTTATAGGCTTTTTAGTGGGTCCCCCCTCCACTCTCCCAGTCATGTTTGTGGTGGGAGGGCAGAGTTCCAGTGATGGACAAACAACAACACTTTAATTGTAACCAGTTTTGAAGAAGGCAATGCTTGATATTATTATTATCTATCCATTCGCAGGTGAAAATAACTAAATGTTGGCAGGCTTGTACCTGTAATCAACTATCGCTACGGCTTTATTACGCAAGACCGACGCGAGGCGGTGCCAGGCGCTAGAACGGTGCGGTCCGAGCCATGAGCGGATCTCCGCGGGCGAAGAAGAAAGTCTCTGACCAGTGTGTTGCCAGTGATGACATCCTAAAAAAAAAGAACAAGTTGAAAATTATGTACAACTAAGTGCCTGTTGCCAATATGTAAAATTAACTGAATGTTTGGCAGGATTGTGACTGTAATCAACTATCGCTACGGCTTTATTATGCAGGCCCGATGCGAGGCGGTGCCAGGCGTTAACACGGTGCGGTCCGAGCCATGAGCGTGCAAAGATGAAAGTCTTCGACCAGTATGTTGCCAGTGGTGGCATACGGTACTGATACGTGGTCGCTTGCTATGAGCATTATTCATCATCATCATCATCATCAGCTCATTTTATTTCCCCACTGCTGGGGCACGCGCCTTTCCTTTGGATGGATAGAGAGAACGGGCCATAAACTACCACGCGGGCCCAGTGCAGATTGGTGACTGCTAATGCAGCCGGGACCAACGGCTTTACGTGCCTTCCAAAGCACGGAGGAGCTCAAGATGACAAATGACCGGCCTTTACAACCAGCTATGGTAAATTTATTATTTAGCAATCTTAAATTGTTATTTTATTAGACCGAGCCAAAGCAATTTATATTTCATAAAGGTTTATTTATGCCAGATATATCTTTTGATGTGTAACATCTTTCCTCTCGCTTTCTATATAGGCAGTGATTTCGTGAAACGGGACGGAAGTATGTGGAACAGTGTAACAAGTGTGTAGTTACACACTTGTTACACTGTTCCACATACTTCCGTCCCGTTTCACGAAATCACTGCCTATATAGAAAGTCGGGTCGGGTCGGAAGTCGGGGAAGCTTGTGGTTTTGATTTCGTGAAATATGTTAAAGTGTAACTGTATAACAAAAAGTCGGAGAAGCGCGCGCCATTTTGTAAATTTAAAATCGATATTATGAACATGACATATTATTATTATATGTGACATATTGTGTCATTTGACTATCAAAGGTCATTTTGATATGTCAAATGTCTTCTAATGAGTATTCACTGCATTTATTTTATAGTTATAAAATGATGTAATTCCTGACCTATTTTTTTCAGAATATAATGTTAAAATTGCTTATTATTACGGTGAGATGTCAAATGTTACACATCGTCATTTTATTTTATTTTATTTATCGGTATTTTCTTTGTCCATCAGTGGATGATTCCTGGCTAAGATGATGATGGTAATAATGATTAAGATACTATTTATTTTTCATACGTTATATGCCATACATTGGTACTTATATACTTATGTATTGCTTCATGAATTACATTATATATAAATTATATATAGCGGTGTTACTTTGGTAAAAAATGGATAAAATTTATAAACCGCCTCTATCTATGTTTTGCACCAACACCTAGATTCGGACCTTCGCGTGCGTTACACGATTGCATTTTATCAGACGGCATTTGATTTATGACCTTGCGGGATGGTACTAATAGAGCTTCAATTGGCACATTACATTTTAACAGACATAAATCTTTAATAACAAGATATAAGTCATTTAAAGTATTATCTGCTAAATATGTTTTTTTATTATTTTTACCGAGGCTTTTAGCTTTACATAGTTATGTACGAACGCCTGTTCAAGAGACTATTTAAAACTGTCAAATTTCTTCAATAAATGTTCAACCATATACCATAGACATAAAGTTCAAAATCTATCGAGGAAATTTTACAGTTTGTTTTAGTCTAATGGCAGGTGTGTGTGTCTGTACCATCGCAAACTTAATAATTTAAAAGCACATACTTTTCAAAACAAACTTATTACTTTATTAGCACGGTTATCGATGATTTATTACGTTATTTGTAAGATTTACAGAATATAATGTAAAACTTATATATAAGTAACAATGGTTGGGCTAAAATGCCTTGAAAAACAGAGTTGGAACCCTTTGGTAGACTCGACACAGGTAGGTAAGTTATGTTACACTTATTTGTATTTTTAGCTGTTATTTTTACTTTTCCTTTTTTAATGTGAGTTTGTGTATGTGTCGTGTATTACCAATAAAAAAAACTTCATTCATTCATTCATTTAAAAGTACTTTTGTTTAACATCATTTCTGATTCTGCCCAGCCTAATTGAATTCGACGATTGACCTCTTTGCTGAAGTTGGACCTATGTACCTAGCTGGATCGTTTGTCCCAGGTAAACATAATCGTCCACAACTTCAAGGGCAGAGTCCCCAACCTTCAGAGGAGTGGGTGGGACCCACTTGTTGAGAAACTCTGTTGAGGTCACCGAGCATTGTGCCGAGGTCTTCCAGGGTCTCAGCCATGACCACTACATCGTCAGCAAATTGAAGGTGAGTGATGTGTTGTTACTGAGACATAATTATTAACTTTAATTAGTCTGACAAATTTGTTTGACAAATTAAAGTTAATAAATGTGTTAGTAGATTATGACAGTAGTAACGTAATACGTCCAGAATTGTTATAATAATATTCGTCAATCTTTCGAATCTTCCGAAATTACCTATACGAATATATGACCGAGCCCAACCCAATCTCACACTAGATTACATTAGATATTATAATAGATTGTCGTGAGACTCGCAAACTTCGCGGCTTGTTATATCACGCAGAGGAAGAACCAGCGCAATTTGACCCTCACCAGAAACTTTTTTCAATGTGATTTTCAGCAGCGTTCGAGGGACGCAACACACTCCAAGTTCTGGTCAGAATAAGTTGTCTCGCCGCCGGGTATTCGCGAAAGTCGCGAACTTTTCAAGGAAATCTGTGCAAAATTGGCCATGCCCACACCCAAGTTGCGCCACTCGCGCCGCATAACAAAACTCGTGTGACCACAGTGTTGCCAGTATGCTATCTTTTTTTAGCTGGCAATCGAACTTGCGGCCTAACCAGCATCACAAAAGACATTACGCGTAATGCACATTCTTTATAACAAAATCAATATAACAACATAATATAGTAGCTTACCAGTATGTAGCATATACGAGAAGGAGACCGAGTACTTTGGAACAATATGTGGGTGACGGCCGGTCGAGTGTCCCAAGCACCGTCGGTAGGACGTAGTTTCCATCTACCTGTTGAAGTTGCGAGGACCTATCAATATGAAAGAAGCTGCACAAAACAGATCGCAGTGACGTCATCTTTTTTCAGAGACCAAGATCCACTTTAAGTCGCTTTGAGGAGCTCGATGGCGCAGTGGATAACGCGCCTGGACTGCGAGTGCTGAGGTTAAGCAACTTTCGCAAAGGCCGATCATCGGATGGGTGACCAAAACCTTATCATCTCCAGTTTCTCCGTGCTTCGGAAGACACGTAAAGTCGTTTGCTCCCGGCTGCGTAAGCAGTCTTTAACAACCCAACAACTGTTGTTGTTGGGTTGTTAAAGACACTAATCCGCACTGGGTCCGCGTAATGGTTTATGACCCTTTCTCCTTATTCATCCATAGGGAAGGCTCGTGCGACAGCAGTGGGGACATAAAATGAACTGATGATGATGACTCAATAGTTTTATTACAAAACTATAATGTTCAGGACGTTTAGATAATCTAAGGTTCAGACTATCGAAAACTGTCCATGTCTTCAATTAATCAGTTTGTGGTAGTCTGATGTTCTAGCGTGTACATATACAGCGTGTTAGTTAAAACGAGGGACATATTTAATCCTATGGTAGTTTATGCCTAGGTAAACATATACAAATAAAAAAATACGGCGCAGACTGCCCGCGGCGCGGTACGCGTCGGGGCACGCGCCGCGAGGCGGGGATGAAGGCATGGCCTCGCGGGGTGCGTGCGGTGTGCAAAGCAAAAAGTGACCTTTTGGCATGGTCTATCGGCGGCGCCGCGCTCCGCCCGCGTAGTCAGTCGGCACATATTTGATCTTTTCCCGCGCTGAGTGTATACGCTAATTTATTTATTAGGATTATGCAAAAAAATAAGAATTTTTTTTTTAATTAATCGGATCGGAAATCGAATACCTAATGTCCTCCCTTAATATGTCCTTCGTTTCAATTAACAAGCTGTACAAAGTAATGTATTATATCGTCTCCCCTTCCAGGAGAATTGTATACCCACTAATGACTTATGTACTTCCCCTCATTTGCCACACGTGTAATCCAGGACCACGTTATGGAATCACAGGAGTTAAACCCAGCATAGAACAGAGATGACCTACTGTTTAAACAGCACTATGGTAGGTCCGCGTCAAGTTTAGGTAATCATGTGTGATTCTTTACTCCATTAGAGGAACTTCATTTGCTCAATTTTTACGCTTCATAAAAAAAGGGAAACTTGAAAAGGTCTTATGTAAAAGAATTTAAAAAGTATTCTTTTCTTTGTTCTTTACGGTCGAAGTTTAAGATTTTCGTCTTTGACATGACTTTGTCTTCGAATAAGGATTTTAATTTTAAATCTTTATATTTTTGGTTAAAACGAGCGCCATTTTAGGGCAACATTCGGGACTTCGGGACCAACGTCTGAACATGCTACTTTAAAAACAAACCTTAACTTAAAACACATTACAACGAAACCTAACTAAAATGATTTACAAATTTAAAAAATGCCCTAGATCATCCCATTAGGCAGAACAGCTTGTGGTATAATTCGCCTAAGGATTCGTACCCAGTAAGCTATAGCTAGGCCGCTTAACTGAGTCCTTACCTGCAGTAGGTACGCGGGGCGGGAGGTACTTAGGGCCTCTGCCACGAGTACGAGCGTATTGCGACGCGGCAAACGGATTTCTAGTTTATTGCGTTATTTCTATAACCGTTGACTATGACTGCCGTTGTATAGCGCGCAATGAACTAAAAAATCCGTTCGCCGCGTTGCAAGTCGCTTGTGTTCGTAGCAGAGGCCCTACGTACCTCCCGCCCCGCGTACCTACCCAGGCGAGGACTCAGTTAAGCAGTCTAGCATTAGCAGCATTGCCTTGTCGTATATCGTTAGCCCAAGTAGCTGCAGCTCTGGAGTCTCGGGTAGTTTCCTTCAGTTTTTCTTACTTAAATAGATTAAGTTATTTTAATTTGGCCGTAAGTAAACTAATCTAGGCAAAATGTTCGAAACGTCATACATGTGAAATAAAAACGTGAGAAGATCCGTATAAAGTATTTAATTTCAGCGTGTAGTGTTAACGTGTGCCATTTAAATGGATAAACGAAACGTTATTTCCAGATATACGAACACCGATCGCAACGAACGCCTTTTAAAGCCGTTAGATCGAGCCGGCAAGTGTAGTGTGATATTTTTTCTTTCTATTTGAACTGCATCAGTGCTACACGATTCGAATACTAGAAAGGTTTTAAATATTGGCATAAATTAGTACATGGACTTTGCAATTTTCCTTTCGGGGTTTTTTTCTCGGTACTGTGGTAATCTTGTGTCTTGGGTCTTGGTTGTGGTATTTTGCAAGTGTAGTATGATAAGCTTATTATTATTTTTATTTTAAGGTGGGCAGATGATGATTCAACACCTGACAAGGGACATACTGGCTCCTTTTTTGACTCACATAATCCTCCATATACATGGATATCGGCAACTTGAGAGGAATCCAGTGATAGGAGATATAACCGTGTTACCCCTCTGGTTTCACAATTGCTTTACCTAGTGAAGGAGGACAGAAGTCTTGTCCTCCTTTCCCAGGGCAAAAACCAGTTGGACGAGAAGGAGGGGCATACTCAATATACCCTGAAAGATCATCGCCAGCTCATTTGATGTCCCCACTGCTGCGGCATAAGCCTAAAAAAATCGCATGTAAATACACGGAATTTACGTGGGCTCCAAGCTCCAAGGGCTCAAACCAGAATCTCCGTTAGTCGGTCTGCGTGATTCCAGCGCCTAGAAGCTCCCAGATTTATAGTCACCACTGCTTAGGAATCAGTAGTTTCACGTCCCCTATAAATCCGGTCACTATAAAAAGACCATAAGTGGGCAACAGGAAAATAAATTTGAGAGGGGCGTACCCATAAAAACCTGAAGGTAACGCAGCCAAATAGGCTGAACCAGGATATTTGTTGGTCGGTCTAATGTTTAGCCTCCAACTCTGTGTAATACCTACTCCTATTTTTTATCTAGGTAAAACGCTTTGCCAATACACCGGGGCTAGAGACAACCTCAGGTTATGTGGGACTCCCCTCCTCTTCCCTAGTCCTGCTACTTAAAGCTTGACGAGAGAAGAGAAGGTTTATCCAATAAAAAACTTGTACCATCCCTTCTTTTACACAGAGATGGCTCGGGATCACGAATGGCAAGCAAGGAGTTGCGATACCTGCTTCTAGAATATCTCCGGATTTTATTTGGTTACTACTGCTGGAGATTCATTAGTTTCACGCCGTCTATAAACCTGGTCACTCTAAAAAGGTCATAGACTGCCAACAGAAAGAAAACAAAAGCATAAAAGTACAAGTGGGTTCGCATAAAAAGCGCAAGTACAATCGTAAAATGAGCACAACCCATAACGTTCACTCTGTAAACAGGAAATAGAGCTTTTTATGGCTCATCACATTTACACTTTCAAGTCACGTACTACAATGAGGGATTATTCTTGGTCTCGCTCCATCACGGTTAAGCTTCGTCCTCGGCACGCCAAATGAAATCCCGAAAAATTACCACATTTCTATCTTAATGAACATAATGGCTGAGTCAAATTGCAGCACAGAAGGATGGATATATACTTTCTTCCATTAAATTATCATTGATGCTGTCTAAAAATATTATTTTATAAATATTTAAAAAGATTACTTACGCGGGTCTACCAACCAATTTACTTTTTCAATATCTTGCAGATCGAAATAGAGATTCTTGCTGGTCTAAAGCAATTTTACAAATTTTTCGTAAGACGGTAGATTATTATTGTGAATCGTTTAAAATAATCTAAAGAATAATAAATTCATTTTGTACTGATATAGGCACATGAGAGCTATTTATTTAAAAATAAAAAGGTTGAGTGATGCTCGATGTGAGCTGCAGCACAAAACCTGTCATTGTGGAGAACCTTCGGGGAAGCCTTTGTCCAGCAGTGGACGTTATTTGCTTGAGATGATGATGATAATGAGTGACGACTTGAGACATAAGAAGGAGGTTTAGAAAAGCTTGGCACATGATGAAGACCTGGGCCTCGTTCTGCTATTTAGTAACAAATTCGAGACCCAATTTCGTATTTTTTTAAATATAGAAAGTTAAGCGACTCTGCTCTGCTTGATATTAAATCAGGTTGATGTTAGATCAGAAACAGAGTTCAGATACGAGCGGAGCCATACTCCTCACTTGCCGTCCTCGCTTTGCTTACCCGCTTCTCCCCACTTCCTCTAAAGGACCCCATGTTATAGGCAGAGTAAAAATGGAATATTTTACTAAAGTAAAGTTTAAGACATGCTCAAATCAAATCAAAGTATTATAAAACCGGACCTTCTGCGTTCTTCTATGTCGTGCTTACGGCGCGGACTCTATTAACGATAATACGTGTCATTTTTTTCACTAACTCTAGCGTTTATCGTTATACAGAACGTTGTACTGGCAGCAAAAAAATTATCGAAATACCATCATGGTGACAAATATAAAAACAAATAGATCAAAAAGCTCTAATCTATGGGCCTGCTTCCCGCGACCTTTACCAGATAAGACCTTTATTTGGATGCGAGCAGCACAAAACCGGACGTTGTGGAGATCTTTGGGGAAGGCCTTTGTCCAGCAGTGAACGTCCTTTGGCTGAAATGATGATGATGATTGGCCTGCGTTGCCTGATAATAAATTAATAAAAAATATCTATATTACCAGTACTATCGGCGCACTGGAATAACGAGTCGCTTCTCGTTAATCGTTATTTTGGAACCAATCTAACGGAATGTAAATAATAACTCAACAAAAACGGCTCCAAACATCGCTAATTGGTTTTTAATTACGATTTAGGCCGGAGCCACTCAACCCGCATGTTCAAGGGCTGTAGTTGATTTTGAGGGGAAATAAAAAGTATGATGTTAACATTGTAATTATACCCCCAACCACCTTTTGGCTCCGGACCTCTAAAGCTATATAGGCAACCTTATTATCGTACAACTCGTACAACTTCTTATGTGTCATTCATAATAATTCTCGTCTGGCTAACGGCGAGTACTTACACAGGCATACAATGATAGCCTTTATCAGCAGTGTCCTACAGTTTACAAACAATATTTATGTTGCGTTAAACAATTCATTAAGTTCTTATTTAGAGTAGTTTAAGTGTGTCATGCTCTCTTTATTGTCTCTGCGGTGGTGGCATGTGCGTCGGGTCGTTACATTCCCTAAGATATGGTTGAGTGAAGCGATGGTTGATTCATATGTCATACTCGTGAACGGGTGCCTCCTGTGGAGGCAGGTCTGCTCTTGCTTACTTATCTTATTTTTATTATTATTATACTCGTATACTTTAACTTTGTTTTTCTTAGATAATTTTTGACTTCTATTAGTACTGTATGACATTGTGAAGTTTGAAATTGAATTTAGATTATTTTTTTATTTTGTTGTATTTTTGGGTATTGTGATTGTCCTTTTTTTGTGTGTTTGTTTGTGATGGAAAGTGTCCTTTTATGATAGGGCATTTTCCAATATTTTTGACGCTGTAAGAGAGAAAAGAGCTTGACACTTGCTGAGTTTCTTGCCGGTTCTTCTCAGTACAAGGTCTCCCCCCGCTCAGAGTAGACTTACGAACCGATGGCATAATGACGTTCATAAGAGCTATTTGTAGCCTAAACTGAATAAATGATTTTGAATTTTGAATTTTGAATAGAATAGAATATAATTTATTTGCATAAAACATGGTAAAGTACAGATCGTGACTTAAATAAAACCAGCATGTTTTGCCACAATTTGGCGTGCAAAATTATAACAATTAAGTATTAATTAATGAATTATTTCACTAATACACATAATCACTAATAATAAATAATAATACGGATCGGAACTAAGTGACGATATAAAAATAAAAATAAATATTTTAAAATCATTAAAAATTAAACAAATACATTGTCATTTTATTTTAAATTCAAATTATCACATCATTTAATGTCAAAATAATCATTAAGATTATACGGGGATTAAATTATTAGCCAACTTTAACCAAGTGGCCAGGATTATCCACCAGCAACTTGCTTTGAAATACAAACTTGTGGATTCTGAGGTACCGTACTACAAGTATGTGCCCGACCCAGTTCTCGAAAATGACCATGTCACGTTGTACTGGGATCGATCCATCATCACCGACAGGACTATTGTAGCCAATAAGCCTGACATTGTGGTGATAGATCGATTAGCGCGCCGCACGATGATTGTCGATATCACTATTCCCCATGACGAGAACCTCGTGAAAGCTGAGAAAGAGAAACAAATCAAATATCTCGACTTAGCACACAAGGTTGTGGATATGTGGAGTGTGGATTCGGCTGTCATCGTACCGATTATTGTCCAATACCTGATGGCCAAGAGCCTCGATCAACATCTAATGAGGCTCTCGTTAGGATCAAGGGCCTGATTCAGAAGGCAGTTCTCCTCGATACTGCACGCATTGTGAGGAGGTTCCTGTCCCTGGAGCTTGGACCCTGGTTCCGATGCTGGCAGACTCCTATTTTTTTATATTTTTAAATGTTTTATTTATTTTGTTTTTAAAAAATATTTAAAAATGTAAATTTATTCATAAGAGAAAATAAATAAAGAGGATAATAATAATAATCATCTTCATCCTGCCTTGGGCCCATGTTACTTGGGGTCGGCGCAAATGTCCGTTACCTACGTTCCACGTTCATTATTGCTAAGGTATTGTAAGGTTAAGTAGTATTTCCGGCCGGCCGCCTAGCTGACACCAATCCTCCTTGGGAATTCCAGTGGTGGTTTACCCGCCACCGCGCGGTTGACCCAGGGTACTTTTCGATATGCACGGGGTCTTAAACTCCCTTAGTCGCCTTTTACTACACCCACGGGAAGATATGTGTTGGTACTATTATTTGCGTCCGACACGACATGGAATATTATTATTTAAAGTATTTTTTTTACTACTGTTATTAGTAGTATAAAAAAAATACTTTTATAAAATACAGAAAACTATGACTAGTTATAGCGACTAACCAGTGTAGCTACCTTTGCTAAGCTAGATTTAATAAGAGTAAGAGTAAGAGAGCTGGATAAGTAAATCCAGCAATATGAAGAAAAAAGTAATTAAATAAAAATTAACTAGAAGTTCTTGTAATGTATAAAAGAAAAAAGAAGTGATTTTTGGGTTAAGTGTAAAAAAAAGTTTTGTGTGTTATTTGTGATTGTGTTTTACATCAAATCATACGTCGTACATAATAATACGTCAAAAGTCGATCAAAAAGATAGGACTCGTATTCACTACTAAACGAAAATACTTTTGTAAATTAAATGTCAAAATTACTTTAATCATACCTACAATAGGTAAATAAAAAGCATTTTTGAGTCGTTTAAAAATGCATAGCACTTACGTATCCCTACCAAAAAAATATCTTACTGGCCAGTCATAAATTTAAAATTGACAACCCTTAGCCAACGACGTCAAAACTTCAAAACCACAAAGCAGGTAGCTGATTAATCAAATCCCAGTTGTGGCCGAGCTCGTTAACTCAGATAATCGCCACTGAAATTAATGTAATAGCCCCATGAAACCGTGCCCATAGACAACGGGCTACTCCGCCTAAATGCCGTTTAATTTTTAAAAGAAGAATGAACCCGCCGAAACAAAATGGCCGATTAGTCTTTCTAAATGATAAATGCGATGGCTGTTATCTTGTTTTTGTTTTGGTGTGTTGACCCTCTTTAGAACATAACCCAAGGAGGGTCAACGACATGACTTTGGAACACTTATAGACTGATGAGGAATGATGATGATGGTGTGCTTAATAGCCAGTGATCGACAGGTTCGTCATTTAACAATTACAAATAAAAGTCAGCAACTGATTTTTTTTTATAAAAGAAGGAGGCAAACGAAGTGAGTCAGCAAAACCAGAGGAATCGCAAACGCGTTGCCGGCTTTAAGGAAGGAATAGGCTCGTTTCTTGAAGATCCCAAGGTCGTAACGGTCCAGAAATACCGCCGCCGAGAGCTGGTTCCACAACACTGTAGTTCGAGGCAAGAAATTTCGTGAAAAACGCACAGTAGTAGACCGCCATCCATCAAGGTGATGTGGATGGAATGACAGTCAATTGCGTGTAGTGCAGTGAAGGAAATCAGCGGCAGGGATCAATTAAAGCTCAACAATTGAATACAGACCACTGACATCCCGCAATATTTCAATTAAAATCTATATTGTTTTTTTAGTGAAGAATACTCTGTCGAACACTGTACTTAAAGTGTCAGTGACTGGTGCTATTACCTTAACTTGATAAATAAGAAGCTGGTTGAGCGAGAATCGTGGTACCATTCCTATAGCTCGATCAGACTGCGACGTAAACTCATACCTAAACTAAATAATAAACTTTCCTACAATCACACCAATTATCTAGCCCAAGAGAAACTTTTGTTTTTTTTTTTATTTATTGGTTTGCAAAACTGTAATAATAATAACAAATATGCTTAGAAACAATACAACGTGGTTATTTGAATATAATCATATTTCTTCTAGATGCAAACACATCATGCTAAAAATAAATAATAATAGTAGAACTATTGTAAAAATATAGAAAGACTACGTATCTGCAGTTTATATTTAGGGCTTTAACAATGTAACAATTCTCTAAGAGATTATTCCTAAAAGACGAGACAGAACCATTGAATATGTCAACTTCAGCCCAAACAGCGTTATAACTTGATAGCTAAGAGATAAGCTTCGTTATTAAACTCGTTAAATGGTTACTAGATAACGGATAAGCATACTTAAAATACTTAAATACATACTTATTATACATAGAAAAACCCAGACTCGAAACAATTTAGAAAACCAATAATTTCTAAATTGACCCGACCGGGGATCGAACCCGGGACCTCAGCGATGGCGACACCATGAAACCGGTGTACAAACCACTCGACCAAGGAGGTCGTCATACCTAATAACGATAGCGTGTTATTTACGCCCGGCTACCCAAATTTAATGGACTCGACTTAGCTATCATCAGTTATAAGATGCTACATGGGATCCCAAGAAGTTTTGTGTACTGATCTTCTAACCTTAGTTTGAAAATGGCATTAAATGATGATGGTGATCCATATTCAGCCACAGTGGTGGGTTATGTCTCCAATTCCTAACGTAGAGCAAGACTAGGCTGCGTTGCAGCACAAAATGGACCAGCTCGCCAGGCGTAATACCGGGTGGTAGTATCTCATAGAATATCGGCGTGAAACAATGGCACTCGTTGCTGTTGTGTTTCGTCCGGTGAGTGAAAGTACCGGAGGCCCATTTCTCATCCCTCCCCCCTCCCAATTCCTACTCCCTCCTCAAGATCCAACTCCTCTTCAAGGCCGGCAACGCATCTGCGATTACTTTGGTTTTGCATGGGCGGCGGTGATTACTTTCCATTAGGTGACCCGCCTGCTTGTTTGCCTCCTTTTAACATAAAAAAGTGTTATTGTATACGTTTACGATTTAGAAATAACTTATTACTGTAGGTATTACAATAATAAGTCCTATTTCCTAAGTCCTATGTCCTATTTGTACACTATTATCATAAATCGATGTCAAAATCAAATTACCTTCCAACGTTCGTATATCGCTGCGTCTACAAGTATAACTTCTTTAACTAGTTCCACCGTACTAAATAAATCAAAGAGAACCGTACAGACAATTGCGTTACATGCAGTCTCCTTGATCTGTACCTCTTTTAAAAACGATCACGTACTGGAAAAGTTTGCTACCTGTAAACACGGTACCAAGTGGCTAATTCTTGGCAACTGACCACGGTACAAAGTGAAATAATAAGGTGCACTGCACTGGGACTCAGATTGTGGTTTGTGGTATTCGAAAATTGAACTGTCATCCACAGAACTGGCGCGGTGCCAGTCCAACTGGCCAGTGAGATGCGAGATCCGAGATTCATTCGTAGTTCGTAGTGAAATTATCGAAGCGATTTCTTTTTCTTCCAAATTCAAACGTCTTTGGTTGGGTACTTCTTGGATAGTTATGCCGGTTAAGGGGGTGCAGCGCGGACGCGAAATTGCGAGTTTCAAGTTTCTTTATGATAGCGAGCGAGCGGCGCGTGGCAGTAGTGTGACAACGGCGCACGACTACGAATACGCTCGCAAACTAATATCTGTACAGAGTAGGCTGGTGATTTAATTAGAGCAATGTTTACTTTTGTAAAATCAAAGGCGTTTGGGTAAAAAATAATAAAAGTCTTAATATTTTCATATTCATGTTTTTTAATTGAAAAATAAGACAACAGTGCCCTGCGGAATATCAATACAAACATTTTGATGTCGGATCATTGTTTCATTTGTGCTATATTTACAAAGTTTCTGAAGAAATAAGTTTTTAGATATCATTATTTTACGTATTGTTTATGCAGTTTCTGGGTATTTGTTTCAAATTCCAAGACAACCATGACCTTGTGAAAGGATCAAGCTAACCTACACTAGTCCTATTCAGCGCCTAGCACCAGTGACTTAAAAACACGTAAATTTTCAAATTCCGCGCTGCACCCCCTTAAAGAGGTTTGCTCTTACATAAAAACAAACTTTATTATTTACGAATTTAATTTTTATTAAAAGAAAATCTAAGTTAAAACTTCTTGACGGAAAAGTGCAGACCTACTTTAATAATACTCTTTAATAATAATCGTAGGTACCTCTTGCGCTCTTACGTACATTTCCACTCGTCACCTTAGTTCTAACACCGCGTAAGACCAAAATTTGTCATTTTGACTTTTGCATGTCATTCGATAGAGAATTGAAAGACGCACCTCTAGACCAATCAGAAACAGGGATTTTAACCAATGGAAGCGTTTTATTTTGAAAACAAAAACATAATTATTATGATCGCGATATAGAAAAAGGCACGATACGAAAAACAACAAAATTTTTATTTTTATTTGTGAACATGCCAGTGTTTCAACAAAAAAATGTTTTATAGAGCAAACAGAAATAGAATAAATATATGAATACATGCAAAGAAGATACAAAAAACAACGCTAAGGGTACTTGCCTAACTAACATTTATTTTCCACAAAATATTTTTGTATCAATCATCAAATCAAATTACCCATCGAATATCGTTTCCTCAAGATAATGGTGGAGGGAAAACATATTTTTAAATAACCAAAAGGAAAGCGTTAATCGATTCTCAACTTTATTTCTAGGACGGTAGGCACCAGAGTCCATTAATGACTGATGAAAGGGCCTGATTAATGATTAACGATGTGTACTAGTAAGAGATCGCCTTTGAGACCCTCCACTACCTCTGCAAGATGTTTTATTCATTAGTTACTGTATAAAGGAATCTCTTTGTAAATGATACACGATTTTCTGTGTGATAGTTCGGTTCACCAAAATAACTTATTGTCCCGCCCGATCCTCAAAATGTCTAATACACACTCGCATGATAGATAAGGAGCTTGATGGTCTGCGATTGCTGAAGTTAAGCCACTTTCGCAAAGGCCTGTCATTGGATGGGTGACCACAAATTTATAATTTCGAGCTCCTCCGGCGTGCTTCGGAGGGCACGTAAAGCCGATGGTTCCGGCTGCATTAGCAGTCGTCAACAACCACCAATCGGAACTGGGGCCGTGCTCCGTGCTGGTTTATGGCCCGTTTTCCTTATCCATCTTCGGAAAAAGGCTCGTCCATAGCATTAGGGACATAACTAAAATGACTCACATGATACACTAAACATGCACACTATATTCTGTTCAATATAGCCTAGGGTTACGACAATACTGAGGTATTTGTATCAAATGGAATTTGAAGTTATCAAATGAGGAGCTCGATGGCGCAGTGGTTAACGCGCCCGGTCTGCGAGAGCTGAGGTTAAGCAACTTTCGCAAAGGCCGGTCATGGGATGGGTGACCAAAAATTTATCATCTCGAGCTCTTCCGTGCTTCGGAAGGCACGTAAAGCTGTTGGTCCCGGCTGCATTAGCAGTCGTTAACAACCACCAATCCGCACTGGGCCCGCGTGGTGGTTTATGGCCCGTTCTCCCTATCCATCCATAGGGAAGGCTCGTGCCCCAGCAGTGGGGACATAAAATGAGCTGATGATTTATTTATTTATTTATTTTATTTATTTATTTATTTTACTTAATACTATCATTACAGTAGTTCCCAATTCGATAGTAAAGTAGAAAATTATAAAATACAGTAAAAATAACTTATAATACTTATAAACATTCAGTGTTACAAAAACATTCTGCTTTTATACATTCAATATATAAATTAAATAACACAAACAAACCATTATAATTTATTGTAAATGTAGAGATTAAAAAATAATTGTATGATATTATGTAATTATGACATATAGCACAATACAGATAATGTAACTCTAGTAAATTCAGGCATGTGGCAAACAAAAAGATCGACTCTTTCTGCAACACTGTTAAGTGTGTGCAGGGTGCGTGTCAGTGGCGCCCTCTGCATTAATGCTGTTCGTGCGGCGGGCACACGGAACAACCTGGGCCGTCGCCGGCGCATTACGTACAAGTCAGGGACACAGAACTCTATTGACTTAAGTATTTCTGCATTCAACAACTTGCCACGCAATAATTTCAAAATGTAAGTCGCAAGCATGATGATGATGATGATGATGATGATGATGAATTGAATATCATTATCCTTATGAAGTACTGTTTCTTCTAATGTGCCAATTGGTTTTCTTTTCTAATTTTTAGAAGTTCTGTAATAACGTCATATACTCAAGAAAAATAAATGAAGACTAACAAATTAATAAATATATCGAGGATGAAAAAAATTAAGTTAAATTTAATCGATTGGTTATTGAATATCAATTGAACTTCACTTAGTGTACTATCCCAACACTAGTATTTATTTGTAATGAAATGACCTTGTAAAGGACTACGTTTATTTTATTGTAATGTTTTAAAATTATGATAAATGTGTGTTACCACCTGAGTGGTAGAGCCACGCTGCGTTGCAGCACGAAATGGGCCGGCTCGCCCGGCGTAATACCACCCTCTCACAGAATATCAACGTAAAACAATGGCATGAGTAAAAGTACCGGAGGCCCATCTCTCACCCCTCCCCCCTCCCAATTCCTATTCCCTCCTCAAGATCCAACTCCTTCCTCAAAGCTGGCAACGCATCTGCGATTCCTCTGGTTTTGCGGGTGTCCATGGGCGGCGGTGATTACTTTCCATCAGGTGACCCGCCTGCTCGTTTGCCCCCTTAAACATAAAAAAAAAAAATCTTCATACAAAACGCCAATTTTATAGGTAAGGTAAAACCTAATATATACTGTCCCACTGCTGGGCAAAGGCCACCATCATTGAATCATGTCATCACTACAATGGATCATGGCTTAATCACCACGCTTACCAAATGCGGGTTGGTTGCCCCGAGCTATGAGTTTGTATAGAGAAATCCGAAGCACATTTCGTCCGACCAGGAAATTGAACCCCGAACCTCCGGATATTGTGTTGAGCGCTTTACCACTCGGCTACTGAAAAGGAAAATATACAAATAAAATAAGTAAGTAGTAAAGTTACAACTGTCCCACTATTGGGCAAAGACCTCCATCATTGTAATCACTTGTTTACAATCGCTACAATTGATGGGTAATGGCTTAATCACCACGCTTGCCAGATGCAGGTTGGTGATCAAAAACCCGGGCTACGCATCGAAAAATCCGAAACACTTTGCCAGTCCTGGGAATTGAACCCAGAACCTTCGGATATCGGGCAGAGCGGTTTACCACTCGACTACCGCGGCCTGAATAAAATATAACAATATCAATAATACTACTACAAGTAGCGATTATTCCGTGTACTATTATAATTAAATTCGTCTGGCTAATTAACGATTCAGACTAAATTATTCGTACCGCATTTCTTTTTATCTTTTTTTTAATATAGCCTGTTACTCAGCGCTAATGTACCATTCTAATTGTGAAAGAATTTTATAAATCGGTCCAGTAGTTTTTGAGTTTATTCGTTGCAAACATACATACATACAGAAATACAAAGCTTTCCTATTTATAATATTAGTATAGATTCAACAAGTTTGATCGTCAATCGGCAGGCTTATTAACGAAAAAAGCAACCAGTTGTTAAGTGTATAATTGCAACGCGACTGCTCTAGTTGCGGTTGATAAATAAAGGAAATAAATAGTTAGTGCGATTTGTGTCCTTAAAACCTTAATTAATAGTTATTACATTATTTATTAGTTTAGATTTGTGTCCTTAATACCTTAAAATAGTTATTACATTATTTAATAGTTTAGATTTGTGTCCTTAATACCCTAATTAATAGTTATAACATTATTTAATAGTTTAGATAATTTTTGGTGACCCATCCGATGACCGGCGATTGCGAAAGTTGCTTAACCTCAGCACTCGCAGATCGGGCGCGTGAACCACTGCGCCATCGAACTCCTCCCTTAATACCCTAGTAATAGTAAATGTGTCCTTAATTAATAGTTTACTATTACATACATTTTAATCGCAAATGCACTAAGCGAGCAATCATTGAGCGATTTGTGTCCGCAATACCAATTTATCAACCGCAACTAGAGCAGTCGCGTTGCAATTGTACAATTAAAAACTGGTTGCTTTTATCGGTAATAAGACTGCGGTCTACTTGTCAATCATTAATGGAAGGTATTATTGTATTAGCAGATTTGGTAAATTACAGTTTAGTTTGCTATTGTGTCAAACGCTATAATATGCGAGTTAGAGAGTGGATACATTGTTAAATAATGTTTTACTCGAATCTAATCAAAATACCATTAATTACTAAGAAACTTGACTTAATATCTTTGTTGAAACATAATGCTATTAACATTGGGGTTATGGTGACAAACTTATCTACATACTATTAATAAAGAGGTAAATGTTGTGACTTTGTTCATATATTTGTTTGTTTGAGGAAGGTAAACTCTGGAACTACTAGTCCAATTCCAAAAAGTCTTTCACTGATAGAATGTTACATTCTTTGCTTGTTATATAGGCTATATTTAAATTTGATTAAAAAAAAATGTTTTTTACGTATCAAATTTATGCGGTCGAAGACGCGGGTAAAGTTAGCTAAACGGACTATCACGAACCAAACCGTGTATTATAATAACTAACACCTAACTGGGATTCGAACCCGGCACCTCTGGGTCTGAGCCTCGTGGTTACCAGTAGACCAAAGAGATCAAAAAAAAATTACTAAGTACTAGTTGACCAGCTTTTTAACCACAGAGGTCGAGAAATTCCATCGATGAAGTTTATAAGCTGGTGAACCGAAGATGAAAGACGCAGTGTGGGCAGGCCTCCAACAAGGTGGACTGACGATCTGGTGAAGGTCGCGGGAAGCCGCTGAATGCGAGCGGTACAAAACTGGTCGTTGTGGAGATCTCTTGTGGAGGCCTTTATTCAGCTGTGGACGTCTTAAAGCAGAGATGATAATATACATAATGTGCAGGTGTAATCATTTTCGAAGGCATCACGTGATCCTAATCATAACTTGCGCGGAAATCCGTTAAATGCTTCTTTCAATCTCCGAGGAGACACTAATCCCATTCTTATCGGTTTAAGGCAAAGATTAAAATGTCATCAGACGTGCAAATCGCTTGTTATATACCTAATTGGTTTTTAATAATATTATTCTCATTTTCCGATTATTAGTTATCATGATTAGTTTCCGTAATGTTTATTTTTAAGATACAAACTTCGGATTCTAACCCATATCTGGCCGGGTCAGATGCGCTATTAACAAGGCTATCTTGTGTTAGTCCGACCCGTGAAAATTTATCAAGTTAGCCAAAGCAGCCTTTATCAATCCCTTCAGTCCATCAAACAATATAACCCATTCGAAAACCCAACAACGCGAAAGTAGTTTAGCATTCACGATCGTAAACCTACGTACCAGACGTTACGTCACTGTCTGCCTCAATCGGTTGATGGAGATCGATTGACCACTGTTGTGCACAATTTGTACACAGTATTGGCAATAAATGATAATGTCCTTTTAGAAGTCGTCTTTAGAGTAGTCGACACGAAGTATTGTAGTTGTGAGTTGTGAGTGAGAGCAGTGAAAAAGGAAAGAAGGGTAACCATTTTACCTACATTTACATCACATAATCTTTGACCAACCAGACCGTCCGACAGCTGGGTACTATTCCAGCAATGTCGACCGAAGGCGATTGTATTTTACGCTTCATAAAATAGGGATGCACTAGAGACAACACTAAGCCCTACCGCTATTTGTATCGATGGTTTGTCGTTACTACGTTCATATAATTCATAGATTCTATGTAGTTTAAAACGATGAAGTATGTGGGATATCTTAGCTTTATAGTCTCTACTATTATCGAATTTTTGGTCGGAATCAACGATTTGAAAATAGTTTATAGCTAAATAAATAGGACCACGCGTATTAGTTTTCACTGCTGTTTGTCCTGTAGTGTACTATACTGTCGTACTATCTAAATATGGAATGGTCTCATATCAGTCCGTTCTCTCCTTCCTACAATATGAGGTGTGAAGAAGCATTGTGTGCGTGACAGAAAGGGAGGCTAGTGAGGTACACACGCGTACACCTCAAACTACCACAAACAGTCAAATTTCCTCTATAAACTTTGAACTTTATGTTTAAGTCATACGGTTGAATATTTAGTGAAGAAACTTGACAGTTTTATATAGGTTGTCGTGTAGGCGTCTGTACCAACAAATTTTCTGGATATCCACCATTAGGGCGATTTTTCTGTGCAGGAGTCAGTGGCTATACCCGCCCCTTTTATTTTTGACAAATTTTCTGGATATCCACAATTATGAATTTCTATTTAAGCTTTAACAATGAACTAAAACAAATGGTTTTGACAAAAAAAGGTCGGAAGGTTTACTATTGGTCATTCTATGGTCACCTTCATGGTAGGAGGAGTTAACTACTATCGCCACGTTAAGGCAAAAATGTTTGTAACTGGATATCCTTAAAATTAGTCGATCGTACGAACAATCTTGCTTTATTAGCTGTCATCGCATCTGAACTCCACTTCTGCAAAACATCAGATGGAGCGGAGTCATTTGTCCAAATTTGGTTCAAGTCTAAGTAAGCTAAAGTGTCTCATGCTTGTCTGGAACGTAAAAAAAATGTATCAGCTATATAACTTCTCGTGTAGTCGTTAAAGCTGATTAAGGGGACAAGGGTTCCAAGACACTTGCACATCAGTGATCAGCTAGCATTGCAACTCATTACTGATGTTATCTATTTAACCTTGGAACCCTACTTACTGTTCTAAATGTAGCGTCGAGTCACTAATGGCGAGTTTACTCAAAATTTATTATTTCGATGTTGTCTACCCCTTTTTGAGTGAAAGGTGTGAGAGTACATTTATTTATTTAAGTAAATATATTTAAGTTAAAGTTAAAAGATAAAATATATTTTTTGACTAGGAAAACGCTTTTGCAAGTGTTTAGCAATCGATAAAGACTTAATTGGACTTCCTGGTTTTATTCCCACTCAAGCTTCATGAGACTGGTTGACTTTTTTCTAGTAAGTACATCATCATCATCATCATCATCATCATCATTATCATCATCATCATCATCATCATCATCATCATCATCATCATCTCAGCCAAAAGACGTCCACTACTGGACATAGGCCAGAATCCCCCAAGGATCTCCACAACGACCGGTTTTGTGCTACATATAGCATTGTAAACGCCCAAAATTAAAAATAATAAAAATATTTTAAGTTAAAATTAAAAATTAATGTACTCTTTATACTTTGTCTAATTCAAATAATTTAAAATGTATGATATGTATGATTTATCACAAGTTTCCTCCATCAATCATTTATTTACACAGCCTTTTAAAAATCTCTTCCGTCTTCGTATCGATTCAATGAATAACGATACAATGGGTAACTGCACATTTTTCAAGCCATTGTATAGTTGGTGTCAAAACCGCTATAGATCATAGCCAACAATAGAATAGACGGCTGTAGAATATAACTAATCATCAGGATACTTATGAGTTTGGTTTAAAATATGTATTTATATAAAAAGCGATGGAATTCATGTTTTTTGACCTTAGAGAAAGGAATATGCAATATTACAAATATTGAGCGTAAATAAAAATGAGAAAAAAATATAATAATATTTTTTTTATTTTATGAACCAGTTTAAACCTAAATATAAAAAATATTAACCTTTTCAACATAACAACCTTTTCATAAATTAAAAGAATAGTTAAAAAAAAAAATAATAAAAACCCGTCTGCGTAAAAAATAAAAAGTAACTAAATAGAAAATCAACTGAAAAGGCCGGAACAAGATAAAAATTAAATTTATGCAACATTATACATAACACACAGTTAGTCGGAGGCACGCACAAAGTAAGAATGATTTGACTTATCATTAAATTTTATGCCTCCGACTGCATGTTATGTATGATGTTGCATAAATTGAATTTTTATCTTGTTCCGGCCTTTTCAGTTGATTTTCTATTTAGTTACTTACTATATTTTAAGCAGGCGGGTTTTTTTGCTGTTTTTTAATTTTTATATTTATGTCTTTTTAGTTAGACAAATTTCATGAATACCTTTTTGAAATCCTTGTGTTGAGCCCTCTAATTTAATACCCATAATGAAATATTCGAAAAAAAAATGTTTTTCACCAACTCCAATACCGTCGCACAGCCGCCATGTTTGTTTTTTTTAACGTCACCTATCTAAAAACACTTGGGCAGTACGAATCTAACGATACCTCAATTATGTAAATTAGCTTTTTTTTTTGAAGATAGTAATAAAGGTAATAAAGAATATTACATACAAGATAGGCGCGAAAAATATAACCCCTCATTTGCAGTCAGGTAAAAACACTCTTTCAAATTAAGCGTCTTTTGTCGAACCGCTATCGCTGCCATGCGTTTGCAAAGCGTTCCATATTAAAACAGTCGTGCGGTTGTCGTGCGGCTGGCGTTTAATATGAAAACGCACGGCAGCAGTCCAACACGAAACGCCTTATTTGAAAGAGCCCTTATGAGCAATTTAATTTAATTTAGTTTAGGATGAAACAAAGCTGGATAATAGTTTCACACACACAAGTGCACGACAACTTACTATTATAAATTTAATTTATTTTATCTGTTATTGTCGGAACCCAACAATACTATTAGCACTTTCGGTTTGCGACAGACCGCCTTTGTGGTCTAGTGGTTATGACCACCGCTTTAGACCCAAAGGTCCCGGGTCCGATTCACAGCGGGAGGTACATGTTTGTGTACTCGGTTTGGTTGGTGGTAGGGCTGGCAGCTAAAGATAAGATAGCCAGTGCCTCATTAGTTAAGAATCCCGGGTGAAGTGTGCTTCCATAATTGGCCTTATCATCACTTAACATCGCGTGAGATCAAGGCACTGCGCTTACCCGTATTTAATAAGAAAGTATTAAAAAAAGACTTAGGCCAGCCACACTTCGAAGACGTATTACGTACTTACGATATTGAACATGCGAATTGAACGCGCACACTGGCGGCGTTTTCTCAGTTGAAATGTCAGTAACACAGTCACGTGAGGTTTGTTCGTACGAACGCAAAATCCAAACTAGTTATAGTTAGACCGCTTAACTGAGTCCTCGCCTGCGGTAGGTACGCGAGGCGGGAGGTACGTAGGGCCTCTGCCACGAACATGAACGACTTGCGACGCGGCGAACAGATTTCTAGTTCATTGCGTTTTTTCTATTACTGCTGACAATGACTGCCGTAGTATAACGCGTAATGAACTAGAAATCCGATCGCTGCGTCGCAAAACGCTCGTGCTCGTGACAGAGGCCCTACGTACCTCCCGCCTCGCGTACCTACCGCAGGCGAGGACTCAGTTAAGCGGGCTAGCTATAGTAGCGTACACGCACAACTAGTTTGCACCTAGTATGCGAGGTATCATAGTAGTCAGAGGATCAGGGTGCCTAGAGCGAGTTTCGCCATTCGATCACGACAACGAAAACGAGATTTTGTATGGCAAAATGTTAACTCTTCGAATGTCGCCAGGAGGCGCTGCTTCAATGCCATACTAATTTGCGTTTTCGTTAACGTAATCAAATGTCAAATTTAACTCACACTAGGCACCCAGGATGTATTGTGTCATGCGTATCGTACGTGTTCGTACAAGTCATATTCGTACGAAGACGCATCTAAAGTACGGTTGGGCTTATACAATACTAGCGACCCGCCCCGGCTTCGCACGGGTGCAATGCTGATATAATCAGTGTTTCTTTACTATATTATGCACGTAACCTTCCTCTTGAATCACTCTATCTATTAAAAAAAACCGCATCAAAATCCGTTGCGTAGTTTTAAAGATCTAAGCATACATACATACATAGGGACAGACAGACAGCGGGGAGCGACTTTGTTTTCTATTATGTAGTGATGATGGTAGCTAGCCAGGCGGACTTAACATACTACCAACCAAGATAATTATAAACAAAAACTTTTTAATAACATACCTAATTCAAATTATTGCCCAAAATGTTAAAGCTTTTAATACTTGTTACTATTTTCAAAGTTGACAGCCCTAGCCATAACTCTGCCTGCACACACGAGAGTAAAGTAAGCAAAGCTCTCATAATTAATTTAGTTTAAGCACTAACTGTAAATGAAGCTTATATTAACTTAAATAATGCGATAGCGTTTCGTATAATTGGCTTTAGTTAATACTAGCTGACCCGGCGGACTTCGTACCGCTTTGACAGTTTCCATCATTAAGTTAAACATATATCAATGGTTTCCATGACAACAAAAGAAACAAATCATTTTGTATTGGAAAATTAAATTGTCGTTTTTAGTATTTTATTTAATATATTTATGTCACTCAGCGCTAATGTAGCATTCTAATGCTGAAAGTTTTTTTTAAATCGGTCCAGTAGTTTTTGAGTTTATTCGTTGCAAACATACATACATACATACACACATACATACATACACACACACATACATACATACATACATACATACATACATACATACAAAAATACAAAGGTTTCCTCTTTATAATATCAGTATAGATTTTGAATTACAAACAGTTGTGTTCAGTAATTAATTATGTCGAATATTAATGTGAAATAATGGTGGATTATTAACCGTTAAGTGTTCGTGAGTGTGCATGAGTGTTGGCAAATGAAACAAAACAGTGCAACATCACTTTACAAATTCTCTCAAGAAGTCCGCCCGAGGACTTAGTAAAGCCTCGTAACTCGTTAACATCTTTACTGAGATACTCGAGGGGTTGGGGGGTATATCATTTCTCACTTCTCATTTCTATTATCATTCATCATCATCATACATGAAAGAAAGTAATATTGTTTATTTTACTATTGTAAGATTTTTTCATTGGCTAAATGCTTGTGCAAAGCCGTTTAAAAAAAAACAGGGCGTGCATTTCATGCCGCCAATAAAATAAAATAAGTTATCCCAAAACAAATTAGTTTTCTTCTGTCTCACACACTAGATAACCCACCAGCGCCTAGTTGCGTTCGCAGCAAACTTCACAGCCGTCATAAAGTTTGCATCGCACTACGAGTAAAACTATAGATACCTATAGCTATAGATATATAACCGTTAACGTATCGCATAGCACCGTAACGAAAGCTCCCAGTAATGAGCAGGGGGCTAATGGCAGTCGGCATTAGCTGGACGTGAGTAGAATGCGACTGATAAAAATTATAAGTAGGAAACATTGGTGGTGTGCACTGTAGATAAGATTGATTGTTGTGATATTGTAAGTCTGCTTGGGGCAGTTTATGACTACAAAGGTATTAGGATAAAATTTTACAAGACAAAATCAACCAGCCTCATGAAGCTCGAGTGGGAATCAAACTACCGAGGCCCCAAATAATAATATAATACAAAGGTATTATTATTAATATTATTATTATTTCATAAAGATGAGGATGTTCCATCACCACGGCAAGGAAACATTAGTTTCTTGCTACCAAAAAGTCTTGTTACACTGCTAAAGCCATCTTAAGTCAACATCAATATATTTCCAAAAATAAGTTGAACATTTTTCAGTATCTGGGGGCACGGCAGTGCCCCCGCCATGTCGAACAAAAAAGCGGCACGGCCCGTACCATTATTTTCTCGAAGCAGTTCAGGCCATTTTCGACCCCCTATAACTTCGTTGTGGATTAAACTAGAAGCCTGAACTTTCAGTAACCAAGCAGACATTATATAAACACGGTATATTTCAAATGCCATTTAATTTGAAACAGTAGTTTAAGAATTAAAACTACTCAAAATTTCTAATTTTGTCACTGACTGACCGATCATTAAAACTCTAAGACACTTCTAGCAGACATCGAAGATTCAAATTTAAAATAAAATTAATGCCTTACAAATAAACAAAGAATAAGCTCCGAATAGTTATTCCGTGTTTTGTTCCTGTCATGTAAATGTCATTTAGAATTAGAGTAAAAGGGACAAAACACGAAATAACTATTCGGAGCTTATTCTTTGTTTATTTGTAAAGCACTTAGTGTTTAGTGTACAAATTTTCGAGATACACCAACTGCATAAATTACTTTGTAATCCCATATAAATGTATAGGATTACAAAGTAACATTTGCAATTAATGAATATAATAATAAATTTATATAATAATAATAAATAAATAGATTGGCTTGTCAATCGCACTAAACAATCTAATTTAATATAAATATGTATTACTTGTGAGATACATTGTGTTTTCATGCGATGGCCAAGTCAATCTGTTTATTTAAAACATAAAAAGATTTTTAATATTGATATTTATGGTCACTATACGATGTCGATAGGTTGACTAATTACGTAATAACTTAAGACAGAAGGTCCCTTAAGTAAGGACTAAATAAATTAACCGACTTGGTATTACATGGATCTCACAACTTTTTACGGCCGATCCGATCCGAACCCTTCGGAGAATCTAGTGGCACGGGGACGCGCACTAGTGCGCGATGCCGTTCCCTCTAGAAAACCTCCGAAGGTGATTCGTTTCACACGGCTTGAGGGACCCTTTACGTTCCTCGCCGCCCCCAAAAAAGCCCGGTGAAGCTGAAAATGCCGTCGGAGGCAATCAGCAAACTCTCTCAAAAAAAAAACTTTTTACGGTAGAAGAACTGAGTTGCAAGACTTGGTTTTTTTTACAAGTTTGTTTTTAAGAGTTCTCTTTTACATAATACGTAAGGTTAAAATAAATGTGATGGCCCTACATTATCTTGTTAGGGTGTAGTAAATAACTTTACGTAGGTTGTTTAACAAGTTACTTAAATAAAGTTACAAAAATAATATTATTATGAGAGCGATATAAAATGCTTTGTGTAATCTTCCCTTCAATCAATTATGTACTAGATAAAGGATCTGGAATGTAAAATAACAATGCATCACGAAAATGAATGTTTCACTACTTCTTCATAATCTCCCTTCTTGCAGAGGAACCGGACTCTAACCCTAAATAAACACAGGTAGCACAATCGCCTGTCTCCTGGCTGTAAACCGAATAAATTCAGTAGGTAGTTCATCTCGTAAAATTATAAACACATGTTGCCCTTTTACGACCTCCCTTAACCGTTAGGATTAAAGTCGTAACTTAGGAAGTGCCAATTTTACGAGCGTTCTTTTGATTTCCCTTCTGTTCATGGGGCCCTTTTACTTTTTATGTGATAAAGGTATCGGGAACTTTGATTTTTGATGGATTTAATATTTTACTTTTCAGTTGCTGTAAGAGCAATTAATAATTATAGCCGATCTCTCATTTTTTTTTTATTTCACAATAGATGAAAGCATTATTTATTTTTATTCTATGTTATAACTAGAATAAAAATCGTTGAAGGAGATCATTAATGGAGTTACATATTAGCATTCATATTTTATTTGAATTTTATTTTTATTTTTATTCGCTTTGAAGTCGCATCATGTTTCCTTTAGTTTGCCACAAGTCAGGCTTGTTTTACTGAGAAACAAATTTTTTTTGGGATGTTCTTGATTTTCTTGTAATCCCGTTGTTATTTATATTTATGTCAAATTATTCATCATCATCATCATCATCATCATCATCATCATCATCATCATCGGCCTATATTAGTCCACTGCTGGACTTGGACTTGGATGCCACCGAGCACGATCCACGGCTACTCGCATCCAGCTCTTGCCAAATTATTGTCAAATTATTGGCGTGTATAAATAGAGATTATTAATATTATTTTTCCATATCCACCTATAGAGAAGGCATAGGCCCCAACAGTGGGGACATAAAATGCGTTCATGATGATAAATGTTATTATTGTTATTACTAGTTACGGAGAAGCTCGATGGCGTAGTGGTTAACGCGCCCGGTCTGCGAGTGCTGAGGTTAAGCTACTTTCGCAAAGGCCGGTCATTGGATGGGTGACCAAAAATGTATCATCTCGAGCTCCTCCGTGCTTCGGAAGGCACGTAAAGCCGTTGGTCCCGGCTGCATTAGCAGTCGTTAACAACCACCAATCCGCACTGGGCCCGCGTGATGGTTTATGATATGACCCGTTCTCTCTATCCATCCACAGGGAAGGCTCGTGCTCGCTGGGACTACTGCCGGGACCAATGACTTAACGTAACTTCAGAAGTACAGAGGAGCTCGAGATCTTTTTAATTTGATTACCCATCGGATTTGATCACTGCTGAGTGGGGACCTAAAATGAGCTGATGATGATGATTGTTATTACTGTGCATATACGCACTTCTTCCAGTAGGTATGCTTCAAAATGCTAATAGTGTCTACACTATTACACAGTTTCTAAACTGCGCTTCCACGAAACTTGTCCCTATTATATTAAATATCAGTAAAACTATTTGGCATCTGTTTACAGAACAAGCTCGGCAACTTACCTTGATATTAACAAAGTTGCTAAGCTGAATTAAGGCTGCTATGAAAAAGGAGATAAGATAAAAAAGTTTATAGCTTAATAACAGAATACTTATTTAATACTAAATCCAAGATCAATAATACTATAAAAGAAGGAAGAACTCAACTTTAATCGTCAGCCTTTAAGTCCACGTCCTAGTCGGCTGCGGTGAGCGGAACGGGCGCGGTTGCGGAGCGGAGCGGGAGCACTCGCGGAGAGCGGTGAAGCTCTTACGCATATACATTGAAAAGAGGTCGTCCTCGACCACAGCACAAAATAAGAAGATCAACAGAAGGTAAACCGTAAGCTTCATACAAATGCGCTTGAGCAACCCAAACATAGATAACCTCTCACTGAATCTCGCAACATTTGAGCTCGGACTAGGGTTGCCAACTGTACTGTTAAAAACAGTATTGTACTGTTTTTCACAACATTAAACTATTTACTTTTGGACAAAAAAAATACTGTTTTCAACGTATGCATGAATTAAAATGACAATAAATTAATAAGTTGTGCGAGAAGCAGTAATAAATATGTAAGTACAGTAAAATCTCTTTATCTACACTAATGTTGTAACATTCTACTTATGTTTCCAATACTTGACTTATAATTACTACTGTTATAGCGCAGACAACAAAACACTCAATTTAAGCAATTTCACATGATGGTATAATATCCACATCGATATCGTAAAATCTCATTATAACATCAATAAAACGCGACCAATTAACCTGGCGAGCCTTATGTCAAAATCCTCATACAAGTTGTATAAAATTTTGATATTAGGCTGGCTTTTGAAAACAGTTGGGTTATACGTGAAAACTTCGTCGAAACTACTAAACTTACATACACAAAACTCTTTGGTAAGATCTTGTGCCAATTGAATAAAAAAAGAACAGCGCGCGCTCGCTCCTGATTGGCCCTGCGCGCGCAGCTGCGCTCTCATTGGTTATTGGATGGTGGATGGATTGGTTTGGTTGGTAATTAACATTAACTTTCAAAATTGTACCATCCAAAATTTGAACAATTATTATAAATAAACTATTGTCAGCTTTTACTCTTGTTGTTTGACTAATTGCATTAGTGAAGATAAAGTAGTGTATGCAACTGCATATAACACGGGTATTAAAACACTCGTTACTATTATGAAACTCGCTGCGCTCGTTTCATAAACTCACACTCGTGTTTTAATACCCTTCATTATATGACAGTTGCATAAACTACTATTATTCGCGGGGTATATGTTCCATAAATATGCCGCGAATACAGAAACCGTGAATACAGAATGGTAATTTATATGGGTTTATAGGGGATACGTTCCTAGGTGCCAAAATAAAAAACACAAATATATAAGAAAATCAATTTTATTGATGTTATTGAACATTTTGATTAATCATTATCCTCGGGCTTAGGCAATGGTTTGAAGAAGCCTCTTAAAATTAAGACTTCGTTCCATAGATGGATCAATGTTCACAAAGAAATCGCAAAGCTCATTTGCCATTCTTAAACCTTCACTAAGATTTTTCAGAGTAAATGTCACATTTTCAGTGCTAGTGGAAGCCTCTTTTTCAATGAATTTGAACAAATGAAATTTTAGATCCGCGAATAAAGAAATTTTTTGCCGCGAATAAAGAAATTGGGTTGCATTTTTTTAATCCGCGAATAGTGAAAACGCGAATTTACTGTATTTAAAACATAAAATAAATAAGGTACTGTTAATTTCTCTAGAATACTTGTTTAATTTCCTTTTGCAACCCTAAATACTTTATTTTTTCCAAAAGATGTCGGCAACCCTAGCTCAGACTGTTCCGAGATCCGTGTCCGTTAAAGTGGTCTAAGTGTGAATTACTTTGACATCGAAATTATTAATTCATTCATTGTTTTTAAAAATTGTATTCATAATTGTTTTATTTTATTTTTTTGAGTTACTAAAAAACATTTGATTAATTCTAATTATTTATTGTATGGGTCTATGTTGTTGCCTGAGTAGATTAATTCACTATTATTAGTATTAACAGTTAAAAATAATTAAACTATAACATCAAATCTTATTTGTTTAATTGAAAATATTTGGACAATGACATTAAATAAATCAGACTATTGGATGCACCCTCCCGTCGTCAAGGCAGTTCTCATCGTCCTGGGCAGGAACGTCTTTCCGAAAGTAAATGTATAGTATGCCAGTAAATACAAGAATAGCTATAATAATCATTATTCATGAACAGATAAGGAAAGTAACAGTTACGTAATGTAGAACGCCCCTTAGGTGGAGCGACGATCTTCGCAAGATGGCTGGCAAGAGCTGGATGAGAGTAGCCGCGGATCGTGCTCAGTGACGTGCACTTGGAGAGGCCTATGTCCAGCAGTGGACTAGTATAGGGTGATGATGATGATGATGATGATGATGAACTGTAAGAAAATTTCTTGTTTGATGGAAAACGAGGGTGCCATTTAGGCAGTGTCTATTAGTTTTTAGGAAAGCATTTCGTTTGATATATTATATTTTACCTTGCATGAATCTGTATTCATTCTTCTTTTTCTTTCTTTGTTCTATGGACCCTAATGATTGCCAATTCTGCCAATATCATGTACCTACCTGTGTAGAAAATACACGGTGTCAATAAATATTTAGTTTACTTTTGCTTTTCTTTTAAAGTGGCGTTCACAACTCTTGTGGTTGAGATGTATTTGTAGTGTTTCTACTTAGAGCAACGTTTCTAATTCTAATTTGAAAGTTTTGACAAGCAGCTGTAGATGATTACTGTACTGACAATACCTTTTTTTATCTCCTCCCTTTTTGGGAACGCAAAAGGATGTAGGGTATACAGCTTAGTAAATAGTTTTTTTTTATTTGTTGATGATATATGATCGCGATTGTTGGACTATCAATGAAGAATGATTTTCCTTTTACATTTGACATGGTAAATATCAAAACTATAGCATCGTTCACAGAACCTGGATTTGATGAAATGAAAATAAAGGGTCTTGACAGACAGACAGACGGACAGATGGACAACAAAGTGATCCTATAAGGGTTCCGTTTTTTTCTTACGGAACGGTACGGAACTCTAAAAATGAAAACTAAAAATGCAAAATCTACTACTAACTTAACTTTTGTTGTCTGGACTCTTCTTGTCTTGAACTCTTTATTTTCCCGCCAAGAAGTCTTCATTTTTTTTTACTTTGTCATAAATTAGTGAAGAGATTAAGGTCCATTAAGTTTCCATAATATTTACTTTATGGTCGATCCTCGCTTTTATCGTTGATGAGAATCATTAAGTAGAATATTACACTAAACGCTGATAATTTTCTTCATGCGATTTATATAGCAGTGTCATTACTGGTCCATTGAATACATAAATCAAAGAGAACTTAATAACATAAATTAAGGACGCTGCAGAAGGTAAGCTTCATACATATGCGCTTGAGCAACGCCGCACACATTGACTACCTCTCACGGCCACGTAATCTCGTAACTATGTATTTTTTTTCTTTTGATGTGTAACATCTTTCCGCTCGCTTTCTATATAAGCGATTTGTGGGAGTGATTTCGTGAATTGGGACGGAAGTATGTGTCACAGTGTAACAGGAAGTCGGGGAAGCACGCCTTTTTGTAAATTTAAAATCGATATTATGGACATGACATATTATTATTATATGTGACGTATTCTGTCATTTGATTATCAAAGGTCTTTTTTATAAGTCAAATGTCTTCTAATCAGTATTTATTGCATTTATTTTAATTATTTTATAGTAATAAAATTATGTAATACCTGACAATTTTCTTTCAGAATATAATGTTAAAATTGCTTATTACTTAGGTGAAATGTCAAATGTTACACATCATATGCGACTACTATATGGCTCGCTCGTTTTTTTCTTTTAACCCTTCCTAAATATTTTAATATTTTTGCTGTATGCCATCATACATTATAATTATCCCGACTTCGTCTCAAGATTTAATTGTACTTGTAGTAGCCCCGCTACACACTTACATCCGTCCGCACGTAGTTTAACGCCAGAGAGAAAGATGAAGCAACACCCTCTCTCTGTCTGACAGCCTAGCGCGTCTTTGCCTGCTGTGCTGCGTCGACCTCATTCCTTGTTGCGCGCGCGCACAACACGCACGTAAGTAAAGAATAAAAAAAATAAAAAAAAAAATAAAAAGAAGTTTATTCTAGTGTCTAATAAAATGCCGAAGCGTTCACGCGATGAAACGGAGGAAGACAGGTGGCATAGGAAAAAGTTAAAATACGAACGTAAATTAGCAAAGAAAAGAAGAAATACTGTTATCTATTCTAGTGAAGAAGAACAGGAGAGAATAGAAGGTATTGTAAAAATTTATTTTTTCTAAGTGTGCTATAAGGGTGCTCTAACAATTTTACATACGAAAAATATAGAACATTTGCTTCGAGTCAATACGAGATATTGACCAATAGATTTTTTTTCCCGAGTCAATACGAGATATTGACCAGTGATACTTTAATGAGTTAGTACGAGATATTAACCGTTATTTTATAAAAAATGATTAATTAATCGTTTATATGAGTATGATTTTAAATGAACTCCTTTTTTCACTGTTGGCGGTAGTTATGAAAATAAAATTTTTCTTTCCTTTTGCATTTCAGTACACCCACTTTATGTGGCTTCTGATGAAAACAAAATAATAGAACAAGATTCTGATTTTTTCTTGGAAAATCAAAAGAGCTTTACCAATGATGTTGAACATCAAGATGCCCCAATATGTGAAAATAAATCGTGTGAGGATGTAATACCCTCCACATCTACTGTGGACCCTCTCCTCTTAGAAGCTCTCGGAGATCGTCACATCGAGACCCCGGTTTGGGGTACAGATATTTTACAAGATATATCCGATAGATGGCAGCCCATCCTTAGATGTGGTCTTAAAAAAGAAGCGAAGGAAGAACTGTATAACAGACATTTGTTCCCCAAGAATGTTCCACTTTCAATGCCACCAAAATTAAACGAGGAAATATCCTCTGTAATAACGGATTCTAGCCGATCTAGGGATGCCAGATTATTTAATAAGCAAGGTCAACTGGGACGAGCGCTTGCAGCTTTGGGTAAAGCTATGACTGGAATCTTATCCAAAAACATAGAAACAACTGAAATTTTAAAATTATTAAATGATGCCGGCAAACTCATCGCCGATTCACATTTTATCGAAAATGATACAAGAAGGTCATTACTAATGCCATTACTGGACAAGTCATATATAAACGTCTTCAAAGACCGTCAGCGTGACAACATGTTGTTTGGTGAAAATTTGGGAGAACTTATTAAGTCTTCCCAAGGGGTTAAGAAGACAGCCCAAATAATAACACCCACAACACAACCTTCTTTAAACTCGAGGGGTCCACCGCGACAACCAAGACAATTTCGGACACAAGCACAATGGGGCCGAGGCGGTGGACAGCGACTAGCGCGATCGGCTCAACGTGCTCCACCACCGCCCCCGCCCCCGCCTCCGCGCCGTCCACCTGCGACCACCAGCTACAGGGGACGCCCGCAGCCGCCACCTCCGGCAACGTCGCGCTACCGGACCAGAACATAGAGGTACAGGCCGGTCGGCTTAAATATTTTATTGATTCGTGGAAAACTATCACAACTGATAGTATCGTGCTTGATGCTATTTCGGGCTACCGAATTCCTTTTTTCAAGGAACCACGTCAGGACCCCAATACTTATCCTAAATATTCATTTAGTAAATCTGAAGTGTTAATTATTAAAAAAGAAGTTAATCATTTATTAGAAATAAAAGCTATTCAACCATGCCAACCAACTAAAGGTCAATTTGTCTCAAGTATATTTCTTGTCCCTAAAAGCAATGGAGAAATGAGATTCATACTTAATTTAAAAAATTTGAATAAATACATACATACTAATCATTTTAAGATGGAAGATACAAGAACAGTAATGAAACTCATGACTCCAGATTGCTTTATGGCAAATTTGGACCTTAAGGACGCGTATTTTTTACTTTCCATATACGTAGGGCACCGAAAGTATTTAAGATTTTATTTTGACAACACTCTTTATGAGTTTTGTGTCTTACCATTTGGCCTCTGCTCAGCACCTCACATTTTTACGAAAATTCTAAAACCAATAATGTCACACTTGCGATCGAGAGGTTTTAAATCAGTGTCATATTTAGATGACACTTTGACACTTGGTAATACATATCAAAAGTGTTTAGAAAATGTAAATGAAACCATAAAATGCTTGACTTATTTAGGTTTCATTGTCAACTACCAAAAAAGTACCCTTATTCCAAGTAAAATTTGCAATTTCCTAGGTTTTGTATTAAATTCCCATAGTATGTCATTAGAATTACCAAATAAGAAAAGGCAAAAAATTTTAGATGAAACCGAAAAAATGTTAATGCTAAACAAAATACGCATACGTGACTTTGCCAGATATTTAGGAACTCTGACAGCCGCTTGTCCAGCGGTGGCTTATGGTTGGATGTATACAAAATCTTTAGAAAGAAGTAAATATTTAGCTCTTGTAAATAATAATGATTACAATCGTTCTATGACTCTTCCAAGTTTTTTGAGTCAAGATCTTAAATGGTGGAAAAGTAATATAATTCATACATATAATCCTATTCGAATATGTAATTACACTTTGGAAATCTTTACCGATGCTTCGACAACAGGCTGGGGAGCAGCATGTCAAAGCGAGAAAATAGGGGGATTTTGGACAGGTGCGGAACGCCTGCAGCATATCAATTACTTGGAGCTGCTAGCAGCCTTCTTTGGATTGAAATCCTTCGCAAGTCAATACAACAGTTGTGAGATTTTAATGCGTATTGATAACACCACTGCCATATCGTATATAAACCGAATGGGGAGTGTACAATTTCCGCATTTGAATAAAATTGCTCGCGAAATATGGCAGTGGTGCGAAAAGCGAAAAATTTTCATTTTCGCTTCATACATTAAATCTTCGCAAAATACTGATGCTGACTTGCAATCGCGGAATTTAAATGTAGATACCGAGTGGGAATTATCACCTACAGCTTTTGAAAAAATAGTCGCTGAATTCGGGCAGCCTGAAATTGATCTTTTCGCATCCAGAATTAATGCCAAATGTGATTTATACATTTCATGGAAAAGGGACCCATACGCCTACAATGTAGACGCATTTACAATTAATTGGAGCCCTTTTTTCTTTTACGCTTTCCCGCCATTTTCGCTTATTTTAAAAACAATACAAAAAATTGAAAATGATAAAGCCACAGGTATCATTGTAGTTCCTTATTGGCCATCACAGGCGTGGTTTCCCATGTTTCAACAACTTGCTGTGAAAGAAATAAAGATGTTCACACCAAGCGATGATTTACTTTCATCTGTTTTCAGGAAGAAACACCCTCTTCACCATCAGCTTTCCCTGGCTGTAACGATATTATCAGGCAAGCATTCCTAAGAAAACAAGTTCCTCAGTCAGCGTTAGAGGTGATGATTTCTTCTATATCTAAGAATACCTTATCTCAGTATTCAAATAGTATTAAGTTGTGGTGGCAATATTGCAAATCAAAATCTATAAGTAATATTTACAATGTACAAATTCATGATTTAATTGATTTTTTGAATAATTGTTTTCTTAATGGGTCGTCATATGGAACGTTAAATAATCACCGCTCAGCTATTTCTCTAATATGTACAAATAAAATTAGCGGTGATGAAAATTTAAGGAGATTCTTTAAAGGCATATTTAAATTAAAACCTACATTTCCGCGTTATACTATTACGTGGGACCCCACAATAGTTTTAAATTACCTGTCGAATTTGTACCCTAATGAAGCCTTATCTAATGAACAATTAACAAAAAAATTGGTTACCTTGTTAGCTTTGGCCACAGGTCAAAGGTCACAGACCCTGTCTTTGATTCGTTTATGTAACATTGAAAGATTTGCCGACAGAATTATTATAAAAATAACAGATATGATTAAGACATCTTCTGTAGGAAAGAGTCAACCTGTGTTAAATTTACCATTTTTTAGAAATCCTAATATTTGTCCAGCTTATACACTAAATTCTTATATCAATATATCTAAACATAATCGCCCCAATGACGAAGATAAACTAATGTTAACATTTAAAAAACCATATAGGGCTGCCTCGTCACAAACAATCGGGCGATGGATTAAGTTTATAATGGAGGAAAGTGGCATCGACACTAATATATTCCGACCCCATAGCACGCGTCACGCGGCCACTTCGGCCGCGAATCGTGCCGGAGTTTCAGTAGATGCCATTCGTAAATCTGCCGGTTGGTCAGGACAATCGGCAACATTTGCGAATTTTTACAATAGACCGATTGTTTCTGACTCAGGCTCGCACTTCGCGGAATCTGTAATCAGTTAAATTAATAATTCTGTATTTAGGAGAATTTATTTGTTTCCTATTCTTTTTTTTTTTTACACTTATGCCATGAAGTGAAATGGATGTATTGTTGCCACATACCTGTTTATTTAAATAAATATATTGGTTAGTTACCTATTTATTTTTATTCTTCTGGTAACATTGATATCAGCTCTGAACATCTCTACAAGTACAATTAAATCTTGAGACGAAGTCGGGATAATTAGATGATCAAACGAACTTACCTGTAAGTGAAGTTCGATCTTAATTATCCCGCCTTCGTCGAAGAGATTTAAAATCCCTACCCTCCCATGCTGTTTGTTTATTCAACAATCCTATCCCTATATATATATCAATGTACCTAACCTAGTTGTACTCTAAAATGAATGAGGTCGACGCAGCACAGCAGGCAAAGACGCGCTAGGCTGTCAGACAGAGAGAGGGTGTTGCTTCATCTTTCTCTCTGGCGTTAAACTACGTGCGGACGGATGTAAGTGTGTAGCGGGGCTACTACAAGTACAATTAAATCTCTTCGACGAAGGCGGGATAATTAAGATCGAACTTCACTTACAGGTAAGTTCGTTTGATCATCTAATCAGCTACGAGATAAATCGTACCTGGCATAGTAGAACATAAATCCCTTAGACTATGCCGACTACGAGTATAACCAAAATCTCCGGCGTTATGTGTAGTTGATTGTTTTAAAGCTTATCTCACAGTTAAATTTTGTGTTCCTACTGCAAAAAAGACGGAATTATGTCTTCCTTTGTTTGTTTGTACTACTACTAGGTACCTTATGTTTGTCATGTCATATCTTTTTACCATTAAAAATCTAATCTTTGATTTTATCATGTGTTTTCTTTGTTGATGCCAAACGTTCAAAATCCGACCTTACCTATAGTGCCAATAAATAAATTTTTGTATAGGAGGCCCAAAAAAACTTCGAATATATTCGTAGTCGGCACAACGCTACAGACCCGCACTACGAGTTATCTCGTAGCTGACACGCAATGGGTTAATAATTAAAAATAAGGTTCAGTATCTGATTTTAGAACACTAAAAAAAATTTAAAAAAAAATTTGAATACTAAAAAGCAGGTGGTTCATCTTCAATTGCTGCTAAATATAGCAGCAATTGAAGATGTACCACCTGCTTCCAAAATATCATCCCGTAAAATTTCAATGAAATTATATGTCTAGGCTTAAGAACGCTAAGTGTCGGAAACTGGTCCCATTACCCTAGGTAGGCATTTAAAACGAGAAGAGTTATACTTTTGCTTTTCGTACCTGCTGCTCAAAACCTTACCTGTTCTAAAGAATATCAAATAAGCTACCGCAATTGTGGAAGTGAAAGCGTCTTATCGCAAAGGAAACGAGGGGGTAACTCTTAAGACAACTCACAAACCAAGCACTTTTGCAGCATCTTTATTACAATGCGCGGGAACAGACGTTAGGTTGTAAGTTTCCCGCCAATTCTGTGGTCCTCTTAGACAATGGCCAACTTTATTTTTTATTGTTCCCGTTGGCTCTTGCGGAACCGGCTCCCTCGGAAGTTTCTCTGTGTTTTGAGTGAAATAATTAATTTTAGAGAATTATTAATGTCGACTATGCGTTGTGTTTTAAGTTTGTGCTTTGTCTCGTGACATGGAAATGTCACACTTATTAGCGTTTATTTTAAATTCCATTTATAAAATGTTATATTGTTAATTAAATAATAATATCCTAAGTAATATAGTTATTTTAACCCTTTCACTGGTGGTGGCAATATAGATACCATCATAATTTGAACCTTATGCAATACAACTGAAAACCAATGAAAAATATATTATGATATATGTACCCTCAGAACTATTAGTTATTATTCTGAGGATATACCAGTCAAAGGATGAAGGAAGAGCAGTGCCTCCTGATACTATGGTCAAAATTTTGCCAGACGGTAGTACGGTTAAATTTTTTTTTTATTTTAACCTATAATGTAGCCTACGGCCAGTTGGTCGTCTCAGGTATCGATGCTGGGGGGATAAGTTTGAAAAGGACTTATGCTCCACGCGGATGACTCGCAAGACCAGTTCGCAAATTCAAATTTAAATTCGATTGCTATTCTGACAACAAGACTTGCGCGAGACATATCCAGTTGGAGGCTTTTTTTTATCGAAAGCCAAGACTCACTTCGCTGAGCCAACTTAGTAAAAATGGTAACTAGTACTATTTAATTGGCACAAACACGCATCTCTATATTCAACTTTTTTTCAAATATCTTACACGTCAAATGACTCCACTCCATCTGATGTTAAGTGGAAATGGATTCCAGACGCGAAGAGAACTGGTGCAGCTTGAAAACAACGCAGCATCTGTCACCCTCACACTGCCGGCCCACAAGGTGCCTCTTCACGTCTCGTTTGAAGGACCCCATGTCATAGGAAGGAGGGAAAACATGCGCTGGTAGAATATTATATCTTTTGGAAGTCCGGAATGAAAGGAGTCTCCAAAACCTTTATTAAAATACCTTATTTAATTTCTCTATGTCTATGGAATGTTAGAGGCAGTAGGTACATTAGAATAATAACGAAAGCTATTGTTCTGAGGATATTACAGCAATAATAATGCTACAATACTGCTTTAAAAGCTCATGGTAAAGCTCTTAGACTTTAAAACCAGCTTGAATAGCGCAAATACTGAATAATCAATTATGTAAAGTCGTGACACTGCGTTATATTACGCCATTACGTCGAGATATCTCTTCATTTATGGTAGAATAGGGCCGTGATTTTACACCTCCTTTGATGTCGTGACTGGCAGACCTTTGATCTGTTAGCTCCTTTGCACTATCGTTACGTTATGTATCATACTGAAAACCTTATTATTTTACGTCGCGTAGGCAGTGTCAAAAATACAGTTATGGATACAACAAATATTTTGTATAAATACGCAATTTGCGAACACATTACAGTTCGGGAAAGTATTGAAAAGTTTTCCGCTTGTGGGATTAGAACCAGCAGAACTTTGTGACATACCGGGTCAGGTGCACTACCAATTATGCTATCGTGGCGCTGCCCAACTTGCAAAATTGTATCAACACTACCTACTCTTACTTTGTAAGCCAAAATGATCCTTAGTCAACAACTACGTCATCAGCATCAACGTCATACAATTAATATTTCTAGGAAACGTCTTAAAGCTTTTTTTTTTAAATATCTGTGAAATTTTATGAACTTATTTAAAAATGCCTTACACATAATATTACTTGCTTTATCTCCGAAAATATTTTTAATGTTAATAAAAGTAACCAAATTTTTATCTTTACTCCTATGAGTGCATAATATTATAATTATTAATATTATTATTATATCAGCCATAGCTGTCCCACTCCTAGGCAAAGGCCTCCCCACACTTTTTCCACACCTTCCGGTCCCCTGCAACATCATGCCATTCCTTCATGAACCCATCAAGGTCGTCCCACCATCTTCGTCTTGGTCTACCTGGTCGCCTTTTCGCATTATGTGGGTTCCACTCCATTGTGATTCGCGCCCACATCTCATTCGGCATGCGAAAGACATGTCCAGCACAGTCCCACTTCAGCCCACTTCAGCCACAGTATTCAAAATACGTAAAAAAATAGACTTTTTTATCTGCATATAAAACATCAATTTAATTTTGTAAGCAGCGAACCGATATGTATTATAATAAAGTTTTTTTAATAACAAATCAACACTCCAACACGATCGTCGTATTGTTTCATTCAATTCAAATTGAATTCAACTTTCAATTAAATTATAATATAAACAGTGGAGAATTTCACGAAGATAAATCTACCAAGAAATGAGTTTCCAAACTCATTATATTGGCTACAACTCAAACAATGAAACTCATATTCTTTGATTGGTGGATTCACGGATCTGGCGAAACAATACGAACCCACCACGGAACGTGTTCAACTGATCAAAAACTAATGTTTTCGTAATAAGATTGGGTGTGTGGTTGCGTAGTTATAGTTATGGATGGGGAATAGAATCCTTGCTATATCTTAGTAGGTTATTTAGAAATAGAATAATATCATTATGTTGTGGTTGTCTTCTATATTTTTTGTGTTTGTCGTGCTATGATAGGGCATTTTCCAATATTTTTGACCTGTAAGGGAGAAAAGAGCTGAATACTTGCTGAGTTTCTTGCCGGTTCTTTTCAGTACAAGAGTAGACTTACGAAGCGATGGCATAGTGACATTCATAAGAGCTACTTGTAGCCTAAACAGAATAAATGATATTGAATTTTGAATTTTGAATTGTTTAAATGAATTAAAATACACAAAGTCGCATTAAAAAGGGGAACTAAAAATAACAACTACTAAAAAATTAAAAGAAAAAAAAACTTTTTTAAAACAAGCTTTTATTACTTGTTAATAAAAAACAACTAAAAAGTTTCAAATAATTTAAACCTTATAATAAGAAAATCTTTGCGTTTTTATCATAGGCCCAATAATTTTATAAATAAAAGCGTGTTACATTTTGATGGAACATTAAAGAACATTTAACATATTACACCTTCATTATTTTTTTTTTGCAATCACAATGTAACACGCTTTTAATTATAAAAAATTGGGTCTGTGATAAAAACGCAAAGATTTTTTTTTACTTATCAGGTTTAAATTAATTTTAAATTTTTATTTTTTTTAATAATAAGTTATAAAAGCTTGATTTTAAAAAGCTTATTTTGCTTTCAATTTAATTTTAACTTTTTAATATACAAGATGCTAGATTGGCACGGCGGCGTAGTTCGTAGCGCGTAGCAGTGTTCTTCCGTTATGTAGCCCGTAGTACGCTCACAATGTGTTGTTTTGAGCACTAAAAGCTGTATATCTTTTATATTTTAATAACTTTACATATCGATTAGTTATGTATTTACTGGTTAGTTGTTTGTAACATTTCTCATTCTATCTATTTCATTCTTTTTTTCCTGAGTTCCTATGGCCATTTTTCAGCTCTATCATCAGACCTTGATTATGGTTACCATCTAGCACCAAAGTACTCGTCAAGACGAATCGAACGAGCCCAAGCTCGATGGGGTTGTGTCGTTTAATTACCGAGTTCCTATGGCCATCTTCCAGCTCCATCATCAGACCCTGGTTACCATCTAGCACCAAAGTACTCGTCAAGACGGATCAAACAAGTCCAAACTTGATGGGGCTGTGTCGTTTAACTACCGAGTTCCTATGGCCACCTTCCGGTTCCATCATCAGATCAGCTCCAGGTTATAATAATTTTGCATCCGATTTACACTTGCATGCAAAATAGCTCAATCGGTAACCGGGAAGTGGATCAAATTTAACTTGCAAAATTTGATTACAGACAAACATCGGGACAGGTGAAACTAAATAAAAGCTCGTAAAATACAATTTAGTTTAACATAACATAATATTTGTCGAATCAACCAAAAGGCTGACTATTTTGGTGACAATTATACAAAATATGGCTTCGATAATATTATACAACATGTAACGATATAAATGCACTAACAATCGCCAATGAATTTAAATAAATCTAAATTCTAAATCAATTTTTCAGTTACTGATAAGTATAGAACCGAATTGATTACAGTCAATTAATAACAGTATTTTTTTCTTATAAAAATGAGGTTGATTACCACAAACCATGTAATAGCTGGACCTAGGGTTGTCTCTTTGCAACAATCTTTTGTTACCCGAGTATGGTAAAATTAAAAAAAAATCAAAATTCAAAATTCAAAATCATTTATTCAGTTTAGGCTACAAATAGCTCTTATGAATGTCATTATGCCATCGGTTCGTAAGTCTACTCTGGGCGGGAGATCTTGTACTGAGAAGAACCGGCAAGAAACTCAGCAAGTGTCGAGCTCTTTTCTCCCTTACAGCGTCAAAAATATTGGAAAATGCCCTATCAAAAAAGGACACTTTCCATCACAAACAAACACAAAAAAAGACAATCACAACACCCAAAAATACAAAAAAAAAAAATAAGTTTGCAAAAATTACATCAGGTACCTACCAATTTCAATTTTCACAATGTCATACAGTACTAATAAAAGTCAAAAATTATCTAAGAAAACAAAGTTAAAGTATACGAGTACAATAATAATAAAATAAGATAAGTAAGCAAGAGCAGACCTGCCTCCAGAGGAGGCACCCGTTCACGAGTATGACATATGAATCAGCCATCGCTTCACTCAACCATATCTTAGGGAATGTAACGACCCGACTCACATGCCACCACAGGTAGATAGGGTATGAAATCCCGGAAATTTATGAACGTGCCCGAAAAACAGCTGCTGTGATATTATGGAAGACCATGCAGATGGAAGACCATAATATCACAGCAGGTGTTTTTCGGGCACGTTCATAATTTTCCGGGATTTCATACACTATCTACCATACTCGGGATCACACATGTAACCAAACATCTATATAAATACGTGTCATTATCAAATTCCATAATCCATAAAACCTTTCACATTATTCCCAAAGTCATGTTGGTATAATTTCATAAAAACCTACCACAGAAATCAAACAGAGTAGACAAGCTCTTCATATCAGACACTTGGGTAGTGGAGCACCGGATTTCACCTTCCGATATTTATTTCCACTATCGTTGAGAACTGCTATTGTCAACGGCATGACAAAAAACTGCCCTCGTACAATAGGTACGCTGTAAGGGGCAACGTATACGTGAGTTTCTATTCCGTCTATGAGATTTAATTATCATCAGCTCTTTTTTATATCCCCACTGCTGGGGCACGAGCCTTCCCTATGGATGGATAGGGAGAACGGGCCATAAACCACCACGCAGACCCAGTGCGGATTGGTGGTTGTTAACGACTGCTAATGCAGACGGGACCAGCGGCTTTACGTCCCTTCCGAAGCAAGGAGGAGCTCGGAATTATACATTTTTGGTCACTCATCCGATGACCGGCCTTTGCGAAAGTTGCTCAACCTCCGCACTTGCAGACCGGGCGCGTTAATCACTGCGCCATCGAGTGATTTATGATGTTGTGAAAACATAATTAGTTTTGGACAATACTAATAAAAGATGATCAGCGGCATTCTCTAGTATTCAACCAGTAGACGTCAGACAGCAATATGAAGGATATTGATATCGATAAGACTGTAAATAAATAAAACTGTTTATTTATTCGGCCAGAAAAATCGTATACTAAATACTAATTAATTGCTCATTAAAGTATGTTTTTGTGGAGTCATTCAATGTAGATAAATAAAAAATAAGTCTGTTGTTTTAAATTTAAATTGCATATTTCGTTGAATTCTCGTAAATTGTCCTTAATTAATTTAAAAAGTAAAAGACGTTGTATCAAAATTTTAATAATATGTAAATTTTATGTAATTAGTACTACATTACGTTTAATAGTAATAGTTTTACCATCTCAATTATATTAAAGTATTTGTTAACCTTATTAATAAGTTATTTTAAATTACCTACTAAGGCGGTGCCATTCTGTTCGGAGGTTCAATTCTGCTATGCTCTTACAGATCGCTACTCACACTACACTACACACTCTAAATATCACAATATTTATTTATTAAAGAAAACAAACAGTCTTATCAAGATATGTTTACAGTTATAATAATTACAATAGGTGTTAAAACTAGTAAGATCTTATATAATGGTCAATTACATGATAGTTATAATTAGTGGCCAGCTAGCGATTTTGTTCGCTTGAGTGACACATAAAAAAAACATCACACGTAATGAAGAGTTGTACATATAAAAAGATACTTCTCAGTTTATTTTAGGAACATACGTACTCGTTGTTCACAAAGAAAGAAAAAAGTTTATTACAAAAAAGTTCGTAAGCATAGTCGTACGAAAATAATAAAAAAACGAACGATCCTTACAGTAGTCGCATAATGATGTGTAACATTTGACATCTCATCTTTTGAAATCAATATTACAATAGGAAATAGAATAAAGAATTAACAATTACGTATATTTTTTTTTCAAATCATAAAGAGAATGCGGTAAATACTTATTAGAAGACATTTGACATATCAAAATGATGACACAATATGTCACTTAAAATAATAATGTCTTGTTTTTATTATCGATTTTAAATGCACGCTTCCGAATCCTTATATATATATATATATCCTTATATATGACACAACCTATCTGGCACGCAATTTATGAACTCGGACTTTTTGGCGGGAAAGTGGAGTCATGTCTGCGGTTTTGTTTTATTTTCTAAAATTTGTGTTATGTCGAATATTAATGTGAAATAATGGTGGATTATTAACCGTTAAGTGTTCGTGAGTGTGCATGAGTGTTGACAAATGAAACAAAACAGTGCAACGTCACTTTTCAAACTCTCTCAAGAAGTCCGCCCGAGGAATTAGTAAGGCCCCACATCTTTACTGAGATACTCGAGAGGTTGGGGGGTACATCATTTCTCACTTCTCATTTCTATTATCATTCATCATCATCATACAGAAAAGAAATATTGTTTATTTATGTATTACTTGTTAGAAAAATTACTTTGACACTGGCTAAATGTGATAATCGCACGAAGCCATCAACAAAAGGAAAAAAAAAATTAACTCAGTAAAGAACATGTGAACAGTTTCGAGAAAGTAGATCATAATGTCAGCACCTATCATAATCACAAACACGGTAAGTTGTACTTAATGCGTTCATAAATTGTGCGGCAGTATCACACTGTTACGATCACATTTCTACGAAATCACTCCCACAAATATTACTACCTACAACGGACATTGGGCTTAAAGTGTCAATCACTGATGGCTGTTACGGATCCACACTGTTACGTACTTCCGTCCCTTTTCTAAGAAATCACTCTCAAAAATTGTATATATAGAAGGCGAGCGGAAAGATGTTACACATCAAAAGTTTGTATTAAAAGATATCTAGCACTCCTGTGTACGTTGATCCGTAGGGACAAAACCATTACATAAATGAGAATCGACGTGACAACCCTTTGTAAACTGTTCATCCAACGCGCTTACTATTCTTTTGTGATTTCTGTGAAAAAAAAGGAGAGACACTTATAAAGATACTTTCAATGTGTAGGGGTTAACAACCTTTTAGATAAACGACACGTTAATTGTCAACATAGCGCTTTAGTTTCGTAGGGTTTAAATAAATAAACTGATATTATACATTAAACCTTTAATTAGCTCATTATAAAAACGCTTCGGTAGCTGATTCGCGTAGATATTGTCCTCATGTACTTACATTAGATACATACGTTACATACATACATATATAGAAATAGAAATAGAAATAATCTTTATTAACATTGAAACTTACATACTTTTGACAAGTAAGTAACATAGATAACGGGTTTACAAGAAAAGAAGAATACATGTCAAAAGAATAAAGTTGCCAGCGGTTTCCACACTAGGACGAGCCTGACATTGTATATATATATGAATATCTTTATTTATTTATATCAGGCAACTATGGCCCATACAATATATACCTTGAATATATACATACATACTATATTGTAATACAATTCTTGTTAGTAAATAACTTACAAGTTATGTTCTTATTTTAATTATTTTTCACTTTCGTTTAAGTGAACATAGTATTATACATTACGTGTAAAATAAAGCTTAAAGTAAGAACTATACAAACAAAAACTATTTTAAGGCTGCGTTGCCTGATTACAAATCTATAAATAAATAAAAAATAAATACTTTTGTGAGAAATAAATTCCACAACCTCAACATCACCAGCGTCTTCCGTTCGTCTTTAACTATTTATAACCACCTCTGGGTTTTAATGGTTAAGACCCACCGGTCTCAGACCCAGAGATCCGGATTCGATTCCCAGTGAAGGGTAGACGTTTCTACTCGATTTGGTTAGTGGAAGGGCCTGTTTTAACTCCGCTTGGATAGCTACCACCATCTTATCTAAATAATCATGTCGCCAAACCATCAATGTTAGTGACATTTTGTTGTGTTTCGACAGTTAGAGATAAACTAGCCAGTTCCAGAGTGGCTGAGGATTCCGGATGCAGTGCGCTTCCACTTTCATCCTTATTCTTATCATCATTAAGCATAAAGTGAGATGAATGCCAAATGCTTACACATAAAAAATATTTGTACCCCATACCAACCACATCAGTTTCTTGATGTGGGCTGAGAGAGATACTTTTCTCGTGTAGGTAAGTGTTACTCTTGTAAGAATAAAGTACATCCCGATCCTCAATATCACCAGCGTCACAGCGCAGTTTGTCCATAGCTTGGTTGGAGTCACGGCGGGTGTCGGCACTTCATTGGACCGTTTGCATTGCCATTAATTCAATATCATGTGGTGTATCGACAGCACAGGAGGTATGAAAAGCTTTGATTTTGTATAATGACGTTGCTATGGACTGTGGAATTAATAATTTTTAACGATAACCTGAATCGCACTTGTGCTTAAGGTACAAATGTGCCTGTGTGCTTTTCCCATCCTTTACGATACGATCAACTCAACCCGAGGTCATAAGCCTTTTGAGAGGCCATCGGGATTTCCACACTCCTCATCCGGCTCGAAAGCCACGGAAAAAAGTTTTACCTGGTACAGACTAGTGCTGGTACGCTTATTTCGTCTCCATAACACACTCAGCTCGAGTTGATGTCATAAGTCTTTGGACATGCCCTCCGCTTTTCCACACTCTTCAGCCGGTTCTAACGCCACGAAAAACGTTTCACCAGGTACAGACATGTGCTTGTACGCGTATTTCCTCCCCACGATACACTCAGTCAAGATGAGGTCCAAACCCTTTAAACTTAAACGCCAAGAATGGTGATACGATCACGTGATGCAGACCCCTAGAAATCTGGGGATAGTTTTGGCACTACGACTTAAAAAGCCAAAAGTTTCTCACTGCTTCTAATGCCGGTTTAAGCTGTAGGCTGCAAATGCCAGCAGCCAATTCCGTTCTTTTAGAAATAATCTCCTGAACGAATGAAATATAATTCGTTTAAAAAAATCACCCATTTCCCACCGAGTTGGCTCTGTTGTCCGTACACCAGGCCACTTGTTATTCCGGGCACGCAGACCCCGCTACGTAATGTTTGACGGCGCTCCGTCACTGATCCCGACCAATTTGTCATCGGACTCAGTTCATTTAATAAAGCGATCATAAAGAAGGGCCGCTCGATCTCTTTATTTGTTAACCCTGCTGCGGAAATGATAACCGGTTATTTGTCGTATGTAATAAAAAATGTATGAGCCTTAAGTGGAGTTGGGCGGGACACCTGGCGAGATGTGGTGACGACAGATAGAGCTTGGCGTTCTCGCAGTGATGGCGGAGGACTGGCAAACGCGTCTGACGTACTGCGGCGAGATAGACGACGTCGTCAACGTCATGTATTCAACCTGGACGAGAATGAATGCGGGTTCCTTCAGAGCCGATGGTCGGTCAAGTTCAGATGGAGCGGAAGGTTTCCCTTCTGGGGTATGAAAGCTAAGGACGGGGCCTTTTGTCCAGGTCTGCTGGTGGAGGGGGGAAGCTTCTATTCCAACGGAGTTGTCTTGGGTCTAGCAAAGCCTGCATCGGGTGATAGCAGCTGAAACTGAAGTTCTTAGGTGCCAAGGCAGAGGCATGAGGCATAATAAGAGGAATTAGGCTTTAATAGAAAAGAGAGAAACCTAACTGACTAACTAACTAACTAATGCACGCAGGCTGTTGTAGATAGTGGTACCACTAGTGGTATCAATATATGAACTGAGATACTCGGTTGGTTGTAGGGCTTGTTTTAAGCTACCACCACCTTATGTAAGTCAGTTTTAATAATATAGCCCCTCATTACCCAAGATTCACAGCTGAAATGCGCTTCCACTTTCGACCTTTTGTTATTTACCATCAGGTGCGATAAAGACCACGCACTTTCCTATAATGGAATAAAAGAAATATAGAAGCTTAATCAAACACAGAACAACGCTCCTTCCATACATATTACAAAACCAAGTTCACTGTAGGTACTTTGCAAACGTCAGTTTCCCGAATTCAAACAATTCAGGAATACGTAGCATAGGATGGTTTTTGAGCTTCAGTATTCAGAGCACGATCGGTCCGAGCAAAAGTTGTTAGCGACTAGTCGGTAGCCTCACTCAATGTAGCCTCCGGCTAAATTACATGGATATTAGGGATAGGTCATAGTTCACAGGCACTGAGTAGGAGACCTACTGACCTGATTTTCTTCGGCGATAATAGGGTTGCAGGCTACAGACAATCCTGCAACCCTATTATCACCTATGCATACATGCCGTTGACAAGTGGCATAACGCTATTAGAAATGGAATACATGAATTAAATGGAGGTATAGGATACACATAAAGTCAATCAAACGTCATAGTTAGTTTATGTCAATCCCATACGATAATCTTTAAACTCCATTTCCATTCTATTGTCGTAAAGCCGCTTGTCTAAGAAGGCTAACAGACAGGCAGACTTAATGGCTAATAATACCCGTGGTTGTATTTGATTAGCGAGATTTTTTTTTTATTATCAGTTTACTGCTAACATACATACACTTTTTTCTATTATTTGGAATTTTACAAGAAAAAAAGTAGGTAGCTCAGCGGTCGGAACATTGGACTGGTTATCCAAAAACAAAAGCCTTCCATTAGGTAGTGGACGGCATTGGTGCTTATCACTGCTGTCCGATCCCAAGATTAAATCGCAGGGCTACCTTGAGCTACCTTGAGCCACACACGCACTTAACTCATTCCTACATACATGCACTCCACATCTGCGCATTGCACCGTCCAATAATTAATAAATCTATGATTTGTTATTGTCAGAATCATGCTGTTAATCATAATTGTTTGTAATGAATAGCCACATTGTTACCCTTGCTAACCCTAGAGAATTGACCCCCACGAGCCAGGCCTAGCCTAGTGTGGGAGTCATTGTACACTCCTGTAACACCGCTTACTATTATTTTTGGTAAATAAACATTTTCATTTCATTTTTCATTTTCAACAGGCATAAGCTGTTTAAACAAATATACATACATCTAGCAAACTGTGCGAACGCCAGCATCAGAGCAATGCCTGCAGCGGTGCCCTTCTGGTGCGATGATACGTATCGATACGGTGCTATGACCACCAGAGCTTCTAATGAGGAAGTACGTGGTGCTCTTAGAATGCCATACACATTTTTGCCTTTGTAGATCTGTGGGAGAAATTTTAAAAAAGGTTTACTAATCTCTTAGCTAACAGGAGTATTATAAATTTGTTAATAGAGCAAAGTAATAATCTTTTGTAAAAACGAAATTTACCAATCTGCACTTTAATTATAAAGTCACGCTTGTGTTAGTTAGGTATGTTGATTCGGTGTTGCTGATACCTGAAGATCGTTGACATACATACATACATACATACACTCAAAAAACATAACCCTCCTTCTGACGCAGTCGGGTAAAAAAAGAGAAAACAAGTATTTTATTTTACAATTTAAAATTAAACTCTACAGTTTAATGATCGACAGTTAATATTAAAATAATATACTTTAAATAATATAAGATTGATTGAGGCAAAAAAATGTATAAACAAAATTGCTCCGTCAATTTGACATTGCATACTGTCCGTAACTAGACTGTGGTTCCAAAGTACTGAAGTCTGATATCGAATCGACATTGGACCTCCACTCCAATAGTGTGCCATTAATTAAACAATAGTGGTATGAGTTTATGAGCACTCACGATAAAACGTTGATGAAAAGTGCAACGGGACGGGGGAGAGGCACATAGAAATTTATGGTGGCAACGTAGCGACACTGGAAGTGGTTATCCTGAAAGTTAAGCAACTGGAGTAGTGTTTTTGGCTAGAGGGTGACCAAGGAGGTCTTCTTGAGCCCATGGTCAACCTGTGATAAAGAGTCCAAAGGAGGATATTGGAACGCCTAATTTTTTATAGCCCTAATTATAACACAAACTATATGTCTAAAACTCCTTCGCACAATTTGTAGTTATCCTAAACTTGTTTTGCCTATTGTTACTTCGAGCTTCGCTTAAAACTTTTTCGCCGCATATCAATTTCCTACAATCGTCATATAAGGCACACATTTCAACATCCACTATTCTCCATTTTTTCAACCTCCCTAATACTAACATTTGCTAAATTACATTTCGACTAAAACAGAATTACTTAGCAATTATGTAAACAAAAGCATAGCAAAAAGTAGTTTTGATGAAACAGGCAAGTAGTTAGCATTGTTTTGCTCCGCTCGCTTCGCTCGTCTAAGCTAACCTAACCGACAGCTGTAATTTTATTCTCTCAGTTTTTCTTTATAGCGGGGGGCCTACCCCCAATTGGCTAAATAAAATTAGGACCATTGATTTAGGTGATTCACAGGGCACCCTTGTGCCTCACTAGACTTTCTAACCTCACTGATTTGCTTCTTATTACTACGAGTATAACGTATTATTAGGTACCTACATACTTTGAGAAGTGCTACCAAGAAATAATCGCCACTCGCTTATATAGCTACATAATTTTCAACTACAAACGCTCAGGTGGTTGTAACCGGCCGTAAATCGGAGGCGCGTCGCCGGCCGGTCGTCCGGCGCCGGTTGACGGACGGCTTCCGACCTCATCGCGCTTAATTGTCGTCGGCTTTTGTCGGGGCGGGGAAGGAGTGATTTATTCTCCTCCTTTTTTTATTTCACACCTTCTTAGTCACTGGGAGAGTGGTTTTTTTATCCTGACAAATCGTTGAGTACGCCGCTCAGTTTGCTGATTGTCTCAGGCAGCATTTCCAACGTCACCGGACTTTATTGGGGGCAGCGAGAATCTTAAACGGTTCTTAAAGCCGTGTCAACGAAACACTGTCAGAGGATTTCTGGAGGGAATGGCATTACGCACCAGTGCGTGTCGCCATTTACTAGAGTCTCCGGTGGTTCGGATTGGGAGCGGGACAGCCCGTGGGCACTTTTAAAGGCTAGGACCAAGGCTTGGGTTGACCAAGTATATGTCTGTACCTGGTATAGAGCGCGTGTAAACCGAGACGTCGTACCCTTGTTCTACGAGTACGGTGTCTTGGGCAAATGCGACTGTTGTATCATGTGAATGAGTAGTGGCATTTTGAGGATCGGGCGGGGGCCATTGCAATAATGTTATCTTGTTGGCACATCCAATGGCCGCCCATTAAAGCATTAGGGAGAACGCGTTTCATTGTGTACAGATTATTCTAAAATATGACATGGGACAGTCGAATGGTGGCGACCGCAATCGCTGAAACGCTTAAGGGTTGCCTGATGAACGATTTGTTAGGCTATTTCGTCCCACTGCTAGGCAGAGATAAACCACAAACCCTGCCACTTCTTTCCATCCTGGGCAATTTCCTACAAAGATATTATAATCAAATCATTTATTACTCTTGCTCCTACCTACAACATGGGGTCTTTTAAACGAAGTGTGAAGACGTGCTTTGAAAGGCACGTGCAAAGCCTCTGGTCCTGGCTGCATGGCCCGAGGGATGGTATATGACCCGTTCTTCCTGTGGTGTTTCCACTTGTAGGGAAAGCCGTGCCCCAGCAGTGGGAACATAAAATGAGCTAATGATATGAAAATTATTATTATTTAGACACTTTCGCGATGTACGTGACACCCCTGTAGGAGACAAACGCTAACGCGTATCCGCAGCTTTGTAATATGCAGCGATTCGGTCTAATTAATTTCGACAATTATACGCCAGTGTGTGGTCAGAGCACTATCGGTTGTGCGCACTTTATTGTGGTCCAATAATGTGGCGTCGTTGAAATGCAATATACATTTTGTTAGTACAAAGAGTTTATTTGATGCCAGCATGGCTAAATGTGTACGTGGTATAAAACCGACAAATTATTGCCTCTTTAGTCAAGTGGTCTGATAATCAGTTTAAAGACATAGGTAGTGTAGGTCTCTACTCAAAACGCATTCCTTCATATCTCCCATTACTTACGGAACGGGGATCATATACATCAGATATTGTATCACACGTCCTATCTAGTTCCGAAGAGTTCTGGGTCTAAACCGGTGATCTTAACCACTAGACGACAGAGGCGATTGAAATTAGTATTATTACTAATTACTACCTATACCTATTACCTATAACTTTTACCTGGTTAGTATTAGACAGCCAATTCCTCATTAGTAAGTATTTCGAGTATAGTGCGCTTCAACTACACTTTCGCTGTGCGCTTCTTCTATTACAACTTATACATTACCATTAGGTACTGTACGCAATCATTATTTGTAAGTAAATTGTAAATTGTGAGAGAAACAAAACAAATGACAGTACCAAATGAAGCATCATTCGTACATCTTATTGTCTACAAATTCTAACAAAGGTCTCAAACTCCGAACCAAAACATTCCGACGAGTGTCAGCGAAAACCCAACAAAAAGGAGTTGATCGATTTTATTATCACATTCATTCCATTCATTCATTCGATCGTTCAGGGAAAAATCAAAATCGTTAAGCAAACGAGCTGTCTCATTGGGCGATTCGCAACGTGATATAAGTCTGTGTACATCGCTAGCGATGCTTTGCACTGCAATAGCATCTCTGATAGGATAATCATCAGCCTTTACAGTCCGGGGCAGTGGTCCAGCTGCTCTGTCCAACTTGGACCATGGGTCTTTACTAGGGGCAGTTGTCCAACTTTAAAAATAGTTGGACCACAGCACCTTTTGAGAGTTCCGTGGTCCAATTCATTTAAAAAGTATCTTGCAAACCTCAAACTGCCCACTGCTGGAAATAGGCCTCTCCAAGTTTAAGTCACAGTCTGGGGCAAAAAATTTGAAAGATTTGATATTTATTTGAAAGTTGTTGTTTGCATTACATTTTTTATATTTTCTTTGTTTATTGTAATGGAAATCCATCCATGATACAGAGGGCATTAATATTTAACGCTGTAGAAAGAAGAGACAAAATAAATGCCCATGCTGAGTTTGCCGGTACTTTTTAGTACAAGGTCTTCCGCCCTGAACCAATAATCCTAACACCAACTGAATTAAACATTTTGAATTATTTGAATTTTATAAAATTGCTTATAATGCTATGTTTAGATCTGCCCACGATATTGAACCATAGTTTTTACGTACAGCAGTCTTGGTCTGTCACAAAAATCTTTATCGTGTTCTTCCGGGATTTCACTGTATATGACCAGAATCTCGAAGAGCATATTATGCTTTTCTCTCCTGAATATAAAATATACATATTACTCAGGAATAATGCTACTTTATTGACTTATGTAAAAGAATGTAATGTAAAAATAAATTGTAATAGAAGAGAATTTATCTTATTATAGTATCAGTATCCTTTTAGCATAGCTCGCTATTGAGTGTGTTGTTGCCTTTACTCTTAGCCCTAATTTAATCCATTCCTTTTATAGCTCCAATGTGCTCGTCACGATATTACTTTTTACTCGGTATTCCTTAAGATTTCTATTTTTCGTCACTCCACCCCCCATTATGACGTCATCAATGGGCTATTCAGTGTTAAGCAAGCCTCGTTAAGCAATCTAAAGGAGTCTGTATCACTTTATTTAGGAGGTCATAATGACCGATGAGATTTGATCGCATTTTTTTGTTTCTTTCATAAAACAAACGGTCGTATTCGTTTGTTTTATGAAAGATCAATTTTAATCGATGACTTGATTTCAAAGATGAAGGCGTTTGCTTAGCAGTGAGGTTGTATAGAAACTATTACCTTTTTTTGTAGTTAGCTCGGCAAATCACTCCACTCCACCTGATGTTATGTAAGAATGGGGTCCAGACGCGAAGATGACTGTTACAGCGTGAAATCAACGCAGCATCACTTCCTAAAGGAATTTTTTAAAATCTTTTCACACCTCGTTTGAAGGACCCTATATCTTTATATACATAAATCTTCTGTGCGTGTGTATGTTATTGAACTCCTTTTAAACGGCTAGACCGATTTGGACGAAATTTTCTGTGTATGTTCAAGTGGATTCGAGAATGGTTTAAATTTATAATTGGATCCCGTATGTAGCGCTCTAACCGAAAAATTATAGACCCATCACGTGCTTACCAACTTTATATAAGCTCCTTACATCCATTCTGAGAACAAAAATTAACTCGCACATTGTTGCAAACAATATTTTGGACATGACTCAGAATGGATGTAGGGTTGGGTCCCGTGGTACTAAGGAGCTTCTCCTCATTGACATGACCATATGCCAGAAGATTCGGCGTGGCAGAGGGACTCTTTCCACAGCCTGGATTGACTATAAGAAGGCCTATGATTCGGTGCCGCATTCATGGTTGGTAAGGATTTTAGAGTTATATAAAATTGATATAGCTTTAAAATAATTTTTGATGTCATGTATGCGGCAGTGGACCACGGTCTTGTGTCAACCAGGATGTCGAGATAGTGTTTCTGCCACGCAGGATTTTATAAGGATAGAGCGTGGCATATTCCAGGGCGACAGTCTGAGTCCTTTATGGTTTTGTCTAGCCTTGAATTCTCTTAGTACTTTGTTGAGAAATTCAAGGTTAGGTTGTCGATTACGGAGAGGGGGTGAAGTTATGTCGCATTTGCTGTACATGGATGACCTCAAGTTATTTGCACCAAACCGCCAAGACTTGATGAAACTGCTGAAAATTACTGAGACTTTCAGCAGTGCCATCAAGATGGAGTTTGGGGTGGATAAGTGTGCGGTTATGCATGTACAGTGTGGGAGAGTAGTAAGTTCAACCAATTTACAACTCTCTGATACGATAAACATCAGATCTCTTTCTGAAGTTGAAACATATAAATATCTTGGTATGTCACAGTCTTTGGGTGTTGATGACGGGGACATAAAACAGTCATTACGGGAGCGATTCTTTTGCCGTCTGAGAAAAGTACTTAACAGTCTTTTATCGGGTGGCAATAGGACGCGTGCCTTTAATGGTTGGGTTATGCCTTTGCTAACATACTCCTTTGGCATACTAAGATGGACTCAGACCGAATTGGACGCCTTGGATAGAAGAGTCCGTCAAATGCTCACGACTTCCAGAATGCTACACCCGCGCTCATCTGTTATGAGGCTGTACATCCCGCGGAGATGTGGGGGTCGCGGCTTTTTAAATGCCAAGAACCTACACAACCGTGAGGTGTGCAGTCTGAGGGATTATTTTCTTAACAGTGCGTGCGGGATGCATTTGGATGTCGTGGCTGTTGATAGACACTTTACGCCGCTGTCCTTGGCAACAGAAAATTGGCGCAAACCAGTGGTGCTAAGCACTCTCAATCGCAAGGAAATATGGAAGACCAAGGTGCTACACGGGCGCTACTATCGGGCTCTAACTGGGCCTGATGTAGATTTGCCTGCCTCGGTGAACTGGCTACGTTTCGGTGACCTCTTTGGGGAAACCGAAGGTTTTGTCTGTGCCATTGAAGATGAAGTTATCAAGACGAATAACTACCGGAAATATATTATGAGGGACGGTACGGTCGACATCTGTCGGGCATGCCGCCGTCCAGGTGAATCACTCCGACATATTATTTCTGGTTGTTCTCATCTTGCTAACGGAGAGTATTTGCACAGACACAACCAAGTAGCCAGAATAATTCACCAGCAACTTGCTCTTGGATATGGCCTTGTTGAATCGGAGGTGCCGTACTATAAGTACGCACCTGCGCCAGTACTCGAAAATGGTCATGCAACGCTTTACTGGGATCGCTCTATCATTACGGACAGGACTATTGTCGCCAATAAGCCTGATATCGTGGTGGTCGACCGATCCCAGCGCCGTGCAATACTGGTAGATATCACCATACCTCATGATGAGAACCTTGTGTAAGCCGAGAAGGACAAGCTCAGTAAGTACCTTGACTTGGCTCACGAGGTTACCACCATGTTGGGATGTGGATTCAACCATTATTGTACCGATAGTCGTTTCGGCAAACGGTCTGATAGCGAAGAGCCTCGATCAACACCTAGAGAGGCTCTCGCTGAAAGGTTGGGTTAAGGGTTAGATGCAAAAGGCAGTACTCCTAGACACGGCACGTATTGTCAGAAGGTTCCTCACTCTGCAGCCCTGACCACCGGTAGCTTGGGCCCTGCCCCGCTGCTGGTGGTACTCTAGGATTAGGTTTTTATAATGTTTTATTGTTTTTATATTAAAATATTGTAAAAATCTAGTTTTAAGAAAGAAAATAAATAAAGAAGATAATAATAATAATACTTTATTGACCAAGAGAATACATAATATATAAGACTTAAAACAATGATAACAATCAAATCAAATCAAGAGTAACCCACCTGTACCTGGTATCTATACCATATACACGCGCTCTAGCGCGTGTGAACCGGGTCGTCTTACCCTTGTTCTACGAGTACGGTGTCTTGGGCCTTAAGTGTGCATGTTTAGTGTATTCTGTAAATGTGTAGTGGCATTTAGAAAATCAGGCGGGGGCCACTGACGAGCTGACTATTTTATCTTTAACATTTTAAAATTCTTACTATGGTAACGAACTTTGATGCCAGGTAGACTTACAACAAGAACAAGAGATAAAACTATTGACTAAGGGTGGATTTCACCAACATCCAATTTATACGAGAGTAGCTATCCAAGTATATCTTTACTCTTATGATTTAATCTACGGCTAACTTTGGTTTCATTTCACCAGATTAATCTATGGGTAAGTTACTCTCGCATAGTTACTCCGTGATGATGAACGAATGAAACGAACAAAAATATTAACCACTAAGCATAAAAGTACATTCATACCATGCCTGAGCAATATGACGCTGCGTATTTTTAATTAGCCAGGGTAATACGTCTACTTGACGTTTTGAATAACTTCAAATATTCTGTTATGTTGATTGTTTGTTGACAGAGAATATTGTAAAGCAATAAGAAGTCATGAATAGCGTAATTCTTTAATGCGTACCTGTCGGTACGTACATACGTAAATACAACGAGCGCATACAACTCACCTACCTATTTGTAACATACTCCAGACGATGCTCAATTTTTTAGCAAATTATACACAGACGCTTTTTACAAACGGAATCTTATATGGCGAAGTCGTAGTCGTCGTTATCTTCAAAGTACTATGTCCTTTCTTTAAACCATGTTGGGCGATGGCCAAAATAATAATATATCGTCATTAGTCAATAAATTGATTCAAACGTAACGACATTTTGTTAGGTTATCTATAAAATTTGTCCGTGACAGTTATTGTGACGCAACTTAATCTACGAATAACAGCTTACTCGGCCGAAATCGGCCGTATAAGAAGTTACTCTAGTATAGTAAATTTATCCTTGGGTTAAAGGTTGGTGAAATGAAAAGTTCGTTTACTCTCGAGTAATTAGCGATTTACTCTCGGAATAAGACTTCTACTACCTTGGTGAAATCCGCCCTTAATAAAATAAAGTTCACCTCTCGAGTCAATAAACCGAAGTCGAGACGCCATTATTAATACAATATTGCATTTATTTAAATCGTAGACTTAGCTTAAGGCAGAGCTGATATGGATTTAAATAAAACCTTTTTGTGCATTATTCTCAGATGCGTTAGCACAAGTTTCTTTAATGTGAGTATTGAGGCTATTATGTGTATTCAATATCTGAAAATGACAATGGCCTCGACGAACGTTTGAAATATCAGAATGAAAAATATTTATGTGAAAATGAACGCGATTAAGAACAACAGCAGCTTCTCATTTATTTTATTTTATTTTATTTGGAAAACGATACAGTAACGAAAAATACAGATAGACATAAAAAAAACATAACAGAGTACACAATTACAATGTTTTCACATATAGAAACTTACTTAGCTCATTCAAAAATTATATGTAAACAAAAATGTTAAAAAAGAATACGCTTGGGCCACTTCCCTAGTGACTTTTAGTTTACCGCCTCTGTGGTCTAGTGGTTAAGACCACCGGTTTAGACCCAGAGGTCCCGGGTTCGATTCCCAGCGGGGGTACATCTTTGTGTACTCGGTTTGGTTGGTGGTAGGACTTGTTTGTCCGCCTGGCTAGCTACCACCATCTTATCTAAATATGTCGCCATAACAACAATGTTTGTAGCATTGTTGTGTTCCGGCAGCTAGAGATAAGATAGCCAGTGCCTCACTAGTTGAGGATCCCGGATGAAGTGCGCTTCCACCAAATGGCCTTATCATCACTTAACATCAGGTGAGATCAAGGCACTGTGCTTACCCGTAAATATAAAAAAAAAAAAACCCTATAATATACTTACATAACATATACTTACATACATTCATATAAACAAAAACAAACCTAGAAGTAAGTATTGAATATAAATATTTGACAATACTATCACTATTGAAGTCTACGATACAATTCGACATCGACATCAACAGTCAACAGTCAAGGAATCACATTGAACCAATGTCATCCAGCTCTTAATTAATTATTTAGAGCTGGATAAGAGTAGCCGCGTATCGTGCTCAGTGGCGTGCATTTAGAGAGGCCTATGTCCAGCAGTGGACGTGTGTAGGCTGATGATGATGATGATGATGATGATGATGATGGTGATGATGATGATGATGATGATATTGATAAGATCCGTCAAACGTTTCAACCGCCTCTGTGGTCTATTAATTCAGATCACCGGTTTCAGACCCAGAGTTCCATGGTTTGACTTCCAACATCAACAAATATAATACAATACAATATAATAGATTTATTGTCAATCATAGTGAATAAGGTGTTACAAGTGGGTCTAGTACATATAAACCCTTTCTAAATTTGTACTCGGTTCAGCTGATGCTTGTTTTTACGATCTCATCTAATGTGTTCCGACAGAAAAAGTAATAAAGTCAGTCCTTCCAGTAGTTTGGGATTTCGGGTACCTATAATGTAGTAGTCTTCAGCCTTATTTCCACTGGGGATCCCATAAGAGGCTCGATTTTAATACCTTAAACTCGATCTTATTTTGACGGCGTAGAGAAAATATATTAAATAGTTTAAAGGTCTAACAGCTGATGTTAAAGCGATCGTTGACATTGATTACAATAACTTCCTTCAGTTCGTTCTGTTCATTTCTAATTTTAAAATGACTAATATGAGCTCGAACGCGCGAATACTAGACACAATAGAATTTTAATTGTTATCAGCCACCTGGTGGTCGCTCGACGCTTGAGTGCAACCAAAAAGCGTGCGTAAAGAATGCGCATAAGTATTAATCTAATCGAACCAAAATTGACATTCACAATCTATGCTCAAAAACAAAACACGAGCTGTCCTTAATTCGAGACGTAACAAAACGTAACAAACGCAACGCAACAATACAAAATTATTATCGCGCCAACGCCAAATTGAATTAAGAACAAACAATTGACGATCGTTAAGACAAACGCAGAAGTTTTAATGACAAACGCGCATTATAACCGTTCGCGAAGGAGTTCGAGAGAGCGCGAGAGATTTCTAGAAGAAACTTTAGCACGCATAGGAACGTGACAAGCACCCAAGTGACTGCGAAACAAAATTGCTGGCATTCTCCGTAATGACGCTGTAATGAATACTAGCTTAGTGCTAAGTATTTGGTTCCTCAAGCCATGTGAAACGAATCACCTTCGGAGGTTTTCTAGAGGGAACGGCATCGCGCACTAGTGCGCGTCCCCGTGCCCTACTAGATTCTCCCGAAGGGTTCGGATCGGATCGGACGTACTTCTGCGTCCGGGGATACGCATATAACCACTTGAATTTCAGTAAAGATATTTGACTTTTTGAGAAAACTTTAAAAATGGCGTTGTACTGTGTTTTCTACTTTCTGTACTGCGTTGTAGTGTGTTATTAAAAGGACTGCACTTTCCCGCAAAAAATGCAAATTTACAAATTATTTAGACATTATTTATTTAGCCGCAATGAACCAGAAATTCACTCGCCGCGTTGCAAGACGCCAGTAACCGTTGCCGAGCGCTTATACTAGGCACTAAATTGACCTATCAGCCCAAAGCGCTGGCCTAATAAATAATTCCGCATTGTGTATCCAGATAACCACCAGACGTTTGCTCCCAGGCCACCAACAAAGCGACCAATGTATTTGCACTGACCGTCCCGAGCTAGATCAATATCGTAAATCAGAAGCTTGCCTGAGATTGATGAATGACGTGAAATTAATAAGGGTTTAATTAATAAGGCCTACAATAAGAATGTAATAGTTTTAGGTACACGTTTAGTTAGAATACTTATATTAAAATAATGAATGTAACAAATAATTCAGGAATCGAATTAGATAAGACTCCGATTAATTGGGTAGATTACAGGGGTGTACCACTGATTTATTGCGTAATTTGGCGTCTGTACAAAATATTACGATAACATTTTTCAGCATTTAACCGAGTATAATATTTAATTCACAATGTTATTCCATGTTCAACTGTAACACAATTTCAAACGCAGAACACAAACGCACCAAAGGGATCATACTCCATTCAATCTCATTTCCCTTCGCGGGAAGTTCGCGGCGAATATAACGACATTACCGAGAGTTTCGAAACTTCCAACTTTTCGAGTTTGATTTGATCCAATAGTAAGGGACACATGAATGATGCGATTTGCTTTGATTCGAGAACGGAATACATTTTTTTAATATAAAAAGAGATCTTACTCCCGTGCAGTGTTAAATCAACTTTATTCGCTACAGCTTAAGACTCAGTTTTATTTACTGATAAAGGGTAATGAACTGCCAGTCTTTGGTGCCTTGCCATGGGAGTACCAATCAAGCGGCCCTTTCAAAGTCAAAGATGTGGAAATTATCCATTCTGCTTAAAGTTTTGGACAACTTCGGGCTGGCTACTTTAAAAGGGGAGTTGATGTTCAATTTAAGTAACAAAAGTGGTTGGAATCGCCTGAGTTGGGTACAAATTCGTTTCCTATTTGTAGAGAGGTCCTTAAGAAGTTGGACATACTTTTAGTTATAGGTACAGATTGTTACTTTGTTTCGACTGTCGAACAAAGGTTTGAGTGTAATTTTCTTGTTTAACTTATTTTTTATTTTATTAGAAAGTTTTGTTTAACATACAATTTTGTACTTATTTCTGAAAACAATTTCCCGTAGTAAATACAATATAATTACATGTATAGTTATTATATCGCTCGGCCCACAGCTTAGCCAGATACCCGAAAGACCTGGCTTCAATTCCCAGGTCGGCCAAAGTGTTTCTGATTTTACCATTGAAAATGGTTATCAGATGCAAATCGTCCGAGACGTATTTTTGGCCATAGCTCCGAGGATTTTGAGAGAATCGTGATAAAAATAGTACCAAGAGTTGAGAAATTTATCGAGACACGTGTGAGCGTTTGAATTTTAAAAATAGGCTGGAAACTTTTTTTGGAATTTTGAAAAAGGTTTTTTGTGGGTGTTTGTATACAAAATTGTAAATATTTCAAAAATAAAACCGACTTAAGAAAAAATTAAAAAAAGGGTCCTAGTTAAGTTAAAAAATGGCGAAAAATTTTGAAAATCGTTTAATAATTGTGACCTGTAGACCTTCCTACAATACCAAATCTAAAGGGACCACCCATTAGATTTGGTATTGTAGGAAAACGGGTATTTCCGTATATAAAAAGTGATGTAGAAATGAAATGAAATGAAATGAAAATGAAATGAAATGAAATGAAATGAAATGAAATGAAATGAAATGAAATGAAAAAATGAAATGAAATGAAATGAAACATTTATTGGCTATCACACAGTACAAAAGAAATAAACAAAAATAACAACATAATAAAACAGTAGCATAATTTCCACAAATACAAAAAACAAAACAACGTAAAAGTGTGACGAGCCAATCAGGACCCTGCCTCAGCATAAGCCGTAACGGTGTAAAATATTACACCGCAACAGCGCTGGTATTCTGGCAAGGCCTGTACAAATTTATATTAACATTCCTTTCTTCTCATACAATATATATACATACATACAATAGAAGTAATATTTTATACTAAATAATAAAATAAATAAATAGGTAAATTATATTCACAATAAATTAGCAATAAACTACATAAACGAAAAATTAAATAATAAAATGTATAACCCGTTCCTAAACGGAACAAAACTGTCACCAGTATCGCCAGTCTGAGCTGTCATATTGTTTTTGACATTTACTGATTACGTAATGTAATGCCACTTGAGTAAAGAATGCCACGCATTTATTATATATGCCACGTTTGCGGAGGTTCGCCAAGCATAGTGGATCCCACATGTCCACAGCCGAGAAGTAAAAGCAGAATGAAAGTAAGACAACGCAGCTGTGCTGAAGTAAAAACGCTCACCAACCCAACTACGCGTCGTGAAAAACCGGATTGTAAGTGCCCAAATAAATTGTTTTATACAGTTGATGTAAGCTGAAGCGTAAGTAAATGCTTTTTGAGGTGTTTCTTAAACGTATTGACTGTTTTAAGGTCACGCAGCGGCGGGGGAAGATCGTTCCAGCACCTCGAAGCTGCGAACCTGAAGGATCCACGGAACACCCTAGTTCGATGATATGGTGTCTCGAAAGGGTTTCTACAGGCTCTCATCGGGTACCTACTATCACTTTGGGCTCACTTAAGTTTGTTGTAAAGATAAATTGGTTTCCCTGACTTAAGAAGACCAAACATCAAAGTGGAGAGATGAAGCTTTCTGCGAGCCTCCATTTTCAAAGAGTTTGAGCCATTAAGAAACGGAGTCACGTGAGAACGTGGTGGAACAGAGAAACAGAAGCGTGCACAGGCATTCTAAACTCGTTGTACAAGCTTAGCGGTTTTAGCCAAGAGACGTGGACCATACACAGTGTCGCAGTAATTAAGCTTTGACAGTACTAGTGATTCGCAAAGTGTAATTCTGAGTTGTTCATGGAGATATGGACGAATTTTATAAAGGAGTTGTAGCTTCTTTGATTATTGACCGATCGTCATGGTAATGGTGTTAAAAGATGCGGATGCAGGCGAGAAGTGCATTCAAGTTGGAATTGTGTTATTTAAAATAAAACGATTTTTTTCGTAAATTGTTGTATTCATTTTCAATGCTCCGATTCTTGCGGGGGCTGCGAACTCTGTGAATTTTTCGATGTAGGTATAAACCGGTTTTGTTATCACCAACCCGCATTTAGCGAGGTTATAAAGCCAAATCAATTGTAGTGATGACTTGATATCAATAATAAAGGCTTTTGTGCAGTTTTGGGACAGCATTTAGACTATTTATTTTACTTAAATGTTATGTATTCTTATTACTTAAAATAATTTATTGAAGATAAGATAAGATAAGAAGTAATTAAATTCTCTTTCACATAAAGGTGATACAATAGGTAAGTATTACACAAAGGTAACATAATATAACAACCGTTATGTGAGAGACTGGAGCCTGAGATAGGTTTTGTATAAAACCCGTTTTACAGGTCACCAGTGCCCCCGCTACTTCAGTTTTAGTTGTCTACATGTATTTCGGTATAATATACATATATGTATATGTCGGAGACGAGGCGCTAGTATCGCATAGAAACGACAAGTATAGTATATACTTAGTGTGGTATGCGCAGCCTATGCTCTATGGTAAGCGAACGTCAACGTCAGTTGGCGCGATAACGGACTGGACACATTTGAACGGGAGCGGTCGGAGAGTACGCACGCGCAGAACTCACTTCGTTTCTAAAATCCATTTGCATCGGGCAACTGTTTCTAAATAATTTAATTGTGATGTTAAAATAACATTAAAGTGACTGTAAGGAATACGACTGCGTCTTTATTTTGAAGATCCAAGATGAACTGTGTTATCGACGACTCAGAGTTTGCTCGACCGTCCTACCAACAAACCGACCTCGCCGCTGACATATAAGTCCAGATGCAAGTACGAGTACAGCTAGTTGAGCAAGATTCTACCTTACTAACCGTCCTCTCCTCACCTTGCCTACCCCCGCAAGGTGCTTCTTCACAACTCGCTTAAAGGAACCAATGTTATAGGAATGAAATAGACAAATTATAATAGTGGACCCGGTGGACTTCGTACCGCTTTGGCAGTTTCAAAAGTCTGTCAAAATTTCAATAAAAAAGTATAAAAAACTACCAAATAGGTTCTATTCCCAACATCAAATCCAAGTAGTAAATTGTGGAAACAAATATAGAGAGAAGGTATGAGTTCCATTCCCGTGAGAATATCGGGATAAAAATTATCCTATGTGTTAATCCTGGTTATAAACTATCTGTATGCCGAATTTCATCCAAATCTATCCATCCGTTGCAGCGTGAAGAAGCAACAAATATACACATACACAAACTTTCGCATTTATAATATTAGTGTTGCTGACTCATTTTGAGCCGTCTTTTTATGATATTTTGTATAGTTTTAAATATTATTCTTTTTAATTTGTCACAATTTACTTTGATGTTTATTATTGATTTATTGTTTTGCTTGTCATTTGCTGTAGTGTTGTATTTGATATTAATAAAACCTATGTTTCGTTGTATAAGTGCATTTTTCATTATTATAGGATTCACCTTTTCCATTTTTTCCGTTTCAATTAGTGTGATTCTTATAGGATTAAATAAGGTAAATATAACGCTATAACAAAGCAATCAACATTATTAAATACTTATAGCTTTCTTTATTGAAACAACGGTCTCATAAGCGTTGTTATCCATTTGAGCGAAATCATAACAAAGTACTACAGTTTTCACTTTCCATCAAATGAAACGCTTGATTTATGGCACCCGTAGGAGAAATAACGAAACGTATTTCGCCGAAAGTATGTTAAGATTGATTAATCCGTTTTCGAGCGAGCGATATTTCATAACGCAACATCGATCATTCCGATGCCGAAAGAAAAAAAACGATTCAAATCGCACTTTAGGTTGTATATTATGTATGGTGTTCGCACTTAAATCTATTTATATTTATGTGTATAAAGATATCATCAGCTCTCATAATTTAAAGCTCGTTTTATGTCACCACTGCTGGGGCACAAACCTTCCCTTTAGAATTTTACATGGAAACACTACAGGATACGGGCCATAGACCTCCACGCGGGAGTACGGATTGGTGGTTGTTAACGACTGCTAATGCAGCCGGGACCAACGGCTGTAGAAAGTCCGGGGAATGGGTAAAAAAACACAAACTGTAAAGCGCTGGACACACAGAAAAGACGTAAGACGCAGACGGGGCGCGGACAAATGTCTCTTCCGCGTCCGTTTCATACAAAATGTATAGAAGCGTTGCAACGCAAAACATATAGAAAAGACAGGGCGAGGGCACGACGTTTACTCGTCTGAGCCCTATTGTAAAACATACAGATAGGACAGGGCACCGTCGTGAGCGGACAAAGTAGAGGAGCGGGCGGAGGCGCAGGCACCAGGCGGTACTCGCGCGTCGCTGTGACACACAGCTAGGGATGTCGAAAATGAAAAATATCGATATATCGATACATCGATATTTTTAAAAGTGTCAATATCAATCTCGATATATCGCGAAAAAATATCAATGTATCTCGCAAACCAAAACACAACACTCTTACTAAATATAACTATTTTACCTACCTTCCAAATGGCCGTTGCGTATACGCAGCACACATGCACACATGACATGACTTGATTGAAGCAACGCACTGACAGTGACAGTTACGCACTCACTACCACAGATTAGATTACAGCACAACAAAACAATAAGTTTTTTTTTCAATCTTTTACGGCTTTGAATTCTAGCGAATTTAGTTAGATGAGATGATAATAAATAAAAAAATATCGATTTTGATACGAATTTCGATATTGGTTATTTTTTATCGATGTATCGATATATTGGAAAAAAAACCCTCATCTCTCGCGACGCCAAGCGTCACGTCCATAGACTATGTATAATATTGGGTATAGATGTGCCTCTCTTAGAAAAAAAGATTGGAAACTAGGTTCCCTGTACAATAGATGGCAGTAGTAGACGTTTGCGTGCGCGTTTACGCATCTTCCCGATATATGGCGCTAAAAATACATATAATATTTACAAAAAACTAGTTGACATTTTTTTTGTGTATAATTTTATTGTAAGATTGATATAAACATATTAAAAACTTATAAATGAACATAAAAATCAAAAATTTCAAAATTTAATTGCGAAGGATCGAACTTAAGATTTCTCTGTGGCCGTGCAGCTGCGATGATACATCGAGTTGCAGCACGGCCACCGAGCTCTTTGTAGAGATGACGAAAGTTATGGTTATAAGAAAGTTACTAGAAAATAAATAAACGTAACTAATTATTTTTAAATGCTATCTATACTACCGCCATCTAGTGACATTATATGGATAACCAGTTAGTAACTTGAGGTTCCTCCTACGGAAGATGGCGCTGCCGTATATGATTTTTTTGTAATTATTCAATTTATGGAAGATTAACCCCTCTGGTCACGTCCGTGCCTAGTCTTTTATGTTTTAAAATGTCGCAACGGCTGGTGCTTACGTCTTTTCGGTGTGTCCCGCGCCTAAGTCGACAAATCGCTTTTTACTTCTGATTTGTACTTTATTAATTAATTATTTTTTGGAAAAAGCTTTAAGTTATGCGGCGGTATCTCTATCTCACAAGGAAGCACAGGTACTAGATCACTAAGCTGCTACCGACCGGCACTAACTATCGAGTATCAAAGGCCCAATAAGTAAAACTTCAATAGTCACTATAGATGTATATTGCACTGAATAGATATACACGTATATACAATGTGTCCAGAAAACTAAACATAATCCTTTAGCTGCGGGTGGGTCACATCATGTCCTACCGCATTCTGGAGTTTTAGTTTAGTGAAAGTCTCACGGTTTTCGAAATAGCGTTTTTTTAAATTTTTTTAGAAAAATATCCCCTCGTTTAGTTTATTTTATGCCATTTCTACAACAGATAACGTTTTTAAGCCAAATTTTTTTTTTTGAATACTCATGGTTATTTGTTTCATCTAAAACAATATTCTTTTGTTCCCTAAAGTATTAAGAAAACCACATAAAAAATATTTTTGCAAAGTTTTCATACAAACTAAATCAAACGGCTGACTTTGATAGCCTGTGGTGTAAAAAAAATGTACGAGGCAGACCGTGCCAATTACTTTTAAACATTGCTTAGTTAATGTTAATTTAAAAATGGTATTACTGTTTTATATTCCTTTTTTTATTTTATTTTTTATGGTAATTTAAAGAGAAATAATAAATTGATCCACAAAAAAATAGTAGGCTAGCACCTAAAATGGTAAGTTAGCATCTAAATAGTAGTTTAGGTGCTAACTTTGTATTTTTAGGTGCTAACTTAGTATTTTTGTAAGTTAGGTTATGTTAGTTTAGTGATCGATTAAATACAACCCTAATTTAAATGCACCGAGGTAGCAATTTCGGATTGTATTAAAATAAAAGTCAATTAAAATTAAGTTACCTTCATGATTTGATACATGTGAACCATGAAATCGTAGAAAGGTTCGGTACCTGACATGCTTCCATGAAGTTTTGACTTTGACATGTCATTTCCTTTGTTTTTCTTAAACAATTTTTGACTTTTACGATAGTATTGTAGTGGTACTGTATGACATTGTGGAAATTGTAACTATTACCTGATGTAAATTTGTTAACGTATATTTTTTATTTATTTTTTTTACATGTTGTGGTTGTCTTCTATATTTTTGTTTTTATTGTAATGGAAAGTGTCCTGCATTTTCCAATATTTTTGACGCTGTAAGGGAGAAAAGAGCTAGACACTTGCTGAGTTTCTTGCCGGTTCTTCTCAGTACAAGATCTCCCGCCCAGAGTAGACTTACGAACCGATGGCATAGTGACATTCATAAGAGCTACTTGTAGCCTAAACTGAATAAATGATTTTGAACTTTGAATTTTGAATTTTGACATTGTAATTGAAATTGGCCAAGAAAATATTCTTTATTTTAACAGGTATTTTGGGGTTTTGGTATGGTATGGCCACTGGATTACTTTTATTGGGGCTGCCTGAAAGACCTAGTGCACGAGACGGAGGTGATATCAGTCACACAGCTGCGGGCAAAGATACAATCCGCCGCCGAAAAAATTACACAAGAGGGTTATGCTCGCCGAATTAAAAGGTGTAGAGCATGCATAAGAGCAAATGGTGGCCATTTTGAGCATTTACTGTAAATAATTTAATAAAAAATTAATTTGTATTATTGTCTTTTACTTGTATTCATACCATATCAAAATCCTAAAATACCTGTTAAAATAAAGAATATTTTCCAATTTCAATTACAATGACATATCGTCGGTGCGCGTGCGAAATCGTAATAAAACAGCTAAAATTCTTTCTTTTTATATCCACAAGAAGTACTCGCGTTATTTGTTTCGATTGAACTGTCATGACGTCGTCGGTATAGTCGGTATAGTTTTAGTAAAATCGGATATCCTTCTTACCCACAATATGCTTCTTGCCCGGGCTTCTCCTACGTGCCTACCGAAGCACGATATGAAACATTTTTGACCACCCATCCGATGACCGGCCTTTGTGAAAGTTGCTTAACCTTGGCAATCGCAGACCGGGTGCGTTAGCCACTGCACTTACTACCGCCCAGCGACCTCATCTGATGACATATTCACAAATAAAGAATAGCCCAATATGATCAAATGAGAACAAAAAGGTATCCGATTTTATGCACGGAATTCTATTGCTCGCAATATATTTAATAAGCAAAAAAAATATTAAGTGTAGTTCTAACTCTATCACATTTTTATTAGGTTGTATTAAATCGATCACCAAAGTAACTTAACGTAACCCACAAAAATACTAAGTTAGCACCTAAAAATACAAAGTTAGCACCTAAACTACTATTTAGATGCTAACTTACCATTTTAGGTGCTAGCCTACTATTTTTTTGTGGATCAATTTATTATTTCTCATTTTATTCACAATAATTTAGTTCTGGGCGGAACCTAAGTCAATTATGTGATCATGTGATGTCAAAGGGGCGTAAATTTACATAAGTAATTTAACACTGGGCCTTACGAGGTTATAGAGACACCGATATATTAAATTTGATTATAAAAAGGAGACAAAACGTTCGATTATAGTGCATGTTTATTCGCATTTCGATTACTTAAGGCGAAGGGCAGGGCACACTAGCGCCACCAATTGATAATTTGACAATTACTAACGGACCGGATCTTTTTTTAAACATTGCGTACCGTCCGACAACAGGAAAGCATCCATAATATTTATTTAATAATTGTGCACTACTTTTTGTTGCGTGGTTTATTCACAAAACGGGCTATCGCATTTATTCACAAACAATGGCCACTGTTGGCATGTTGTCACATCAATGTTAGCGAATGAATACAAAAACAAACCTAAAAGTAGTGCACAATTATTAAATAATAGATGTTTGCCTAGCGTCGGAAGGTCCGCAAGGTTTGAAAAAAAAATCCATTTTAGCAGTTATCAAATTAAATCCATTAGCGGCGCTAGTGTGCCTTACCCTTCGCCTTAAGGCACTGAACACTCTGAAATGCGCTTATTTTATGCATGCTTGCTTGCTTGCTTCTATTATAAAAACATACAACGCAAAGAAAAATATAAGCTATAGAAAACTATATAAGCAGCAATATAATTGTTTCCAAAATGCAGATTTATGAAATTATTTATGAATTTATTTACTTATAATAAGAATGGTGTATACCTAGATAAGAAATTTTTTATTGCCATAAGATATTATTATTCTTACTCAAAATTACACCTTCTTGCAAGCAACATCTACGAGAGCCAATAAAATCAAGTCTGTGGCAAACGTAGACGTCAGATTTAACAAAAACAACACGCGAGAAGCTTCATAAATTCAGTGGGAATGTTAAAGTTATGCGAGCAGAAATCTCGGCCAAGTGAAATATGTGCAGGGAAATTGAATCGGGCGGGCGGCGCGCCCTACACTCACTCAAATGGGACCTTTGAAAGACTTATTGGAGCGAGTGGCGTGCCTTCTTTTGTTTTTTTTATTTATTAATTTCATTATTAACCGGTTCTCTGTACCGCTGAACATATTCTGAATATAACATTGTGTTATTTTTTGGACTAAGGATCTGTTAAAATTATCTTTGTTGTGATTTATAGACGCGTACGTTAAATGAGGTCTTGCATTTTTTCTGTTAGACTTTTATTTCTATGACTGATTGTTAATGGTTTGTTAGAAATGTCATTACTTAATCGAACGAACTTACTTAAAGTTAGTGAAGTTATGTCGGTGTGCATCTCATACTAATATTTTTGATATGACAAGAATTAAGCAAAAATACAATAACACTAACCCACAGCGCGCGAAAAACTGAACGTTTGACAGACGCAAAGTTGTCAGCATTTTTACTTTTAAAAGCGTTTTGTTTCTCTTATATTTGCGATACATTGCGGAGCTCGTAGAACTACATAGTAAATTAATAAAGCATAAGTTATAAAAATTATTCGATTATAGCTTTTTGATCTGTCCCATTGACATACACTGAGACACGATTGTAGCCATTATAAAATAGCGGAATCGACACACTGATTTCTTTGCGGTAACGGTGCAATCATACACTCGCGACACAATGTCAGCTTTAAAGCATTTGTGGTGCGAGTCCCGACAGTCATGCTGAACGTCATCTTCATGAGGGAGGACTTTTGGCGGAAGGGCGTGGTGTGTACTGCCGCTTTCGCGGTAGACTGCCAGCTAACACCACCGGACCAGCACAAAGATGTGCTTAAATACTAACATACTAACAATATTTGTTTATATTCGTATGTTAGTTTGTAAGGTATTCATTTGGCTTTCAAAGTAAAAAGTGTTGAATAATTTCGGCGGGCTGGTTAGAACCACGATAGCTAAATTGAATGAGCACCTGACCCGGAATGTCAGAAAGGTGCAGGTTCAAATCCTGCTCGTGGATTTTTTTTCAACATTTGTGTTTTTTTTTAATTATTAGTGTAGTAAAGAAATGTTTGCACTTTCACGTAAAGCCCAATTCCATGTTTTTAACGCAACGCGCCTTGGCAAAGCCCGCCGGCAATGAGTTATGAGCAGCGCACTTGGTTCAGTGTACACTTAATGGCAAAAAAGTTGCCCACCTTTGTTTGACCTAATAACAAGGGGGTGGTGGTAAACTTCCACCTTTTAATTTACCAAGTTACAGGATTTCCTCATTGCAAGGAAACTTCATTAAGTACAAAATATTTGGTACGTTAAAAGTTTATTAAAAAGAATGGTGGGCATTTGCGGTGAGTTGCAGACTTGCAGCGTTGTGTTTTAAACATGTTTTACAATTATTTTGTAGCTTGATAGCGCGATTTTGCAAATGGTCACCGAATCAAATTTTACCTTTATGAATATATTAATAACAATGTTCATTTAAAGTAGTACATACATACATACATACGTACATACATACATACATTATATCCACTCACGCATGTCTCCCATAGGGGTTAAGAAAAGACCAGTTTCTACCACTTATTACGATTATTACATACGTACATTATCATCATCATCATCTCATCCAAAAGACGTCCACTGCTGGACAAAGGCCTCCCCCAAGGATCTCCACAACGACCGGTTTTACGTTTTTTTTTACGTACATACATTACATTTTTACATACAAAGTATCCAAAACATAATTTCAGTCAGCCAGTCAGTCTGTAACCACGGTTAGTGCAACTTGATCGAATAGTCGGGGAATTTCTAGATAAGTTATATTCTATAGTTATTTGTTGAATAAAACGCTTATTTTTCAAAACTACAACAATAACACTACAAACGTAGTTGTTGTAACCACAAACTAAGATAAGATAGTGGTAGCTAGCCAGGCGGACTTAACAGAAACCATACCTTTATTCACAATGCTATAATTTTCGTAGGTAGTTATTTTTTTATCTAGAAACCAGACCGCCAACCAAACCTCCTCTAGTTCCCGCATAAAGTCGGAGTTCGGTGGTTTAACCACTAGACCACACAATCAACTTTTTTGAATAAAAAAAATTTTTAGAACTATCACATTTGACGAGTTTTTGTTTAACTTGTGGCCCGTACGCGACATTGACCGCTTCAGTGAACACAGGTATCCTGTCGAAAACTTTTTTATACAAACATTACCCGTCCTGACCAATTACGAATACAACATGAAAGAAATCAGCTAAATCGGTTGAGCCGTTCTCAAGTGATGCTATGATATACCTACATGTTACTAATCTATACTATTATCTATACTATTAATAAAGAGGTAAAGTTTGTGACTTTGTTTGTTTGTTTGCGGAGGGTAATCTCCGGAACTACTGGTCCAATTCCAAAAATTATTTCACAGGTAGAATGCTACATGCTATGCGGGTAACATAGGCTACTTTCTATTTTGATAAATAATAGTTATCAATTCGAAATCGCAAAATTTGTAAACCAAATTGGAAGAAAAAGTGCCGTTTGGCTGCTTTACCGGCGTACGCTGACCAAACGGTTAAGTGTCATCATCATCATCATCAGCCATATGACGCCCACTGCTGGGCATAGGCCTCCCCCAAGGATCGCCACACCGATCGGTCCTGCGCTGCCCGCATCCAGCGGCTTCCCGCGACCTTGACCAGATCGTCGGTCCACCTTGTAGGGGGCCTGCCTACGGAACGTCGTCCGGTGCGTGGTCGCCAATCGAGAACCTTTCCGCCCCAACGGCCATCGGTTCTCCGCGCTATGTGTCCCGCCCACTGCCACTTCAGCTGAGCAATCCTCCGAGCGATGTCAGTTGTTTTAGTTCTCCTGCGGATTTCATCATTTCTGATTCTATCGCGCAGGGAAATACCGAGCATCGCTCTCTCCATTGCTCGCTGGGTGACCTTGAGCCTTCTTATGAGACCCATAGTAAAGGACCACGTCTCACTCCCGTATGTAATCACTGGCAACACACACTGGTCAAAGACTTTTGTCTTGAGACATTGAGGAATTTTGGATGCGAACACATCACGTAACTTCCCGAATGCAGCCCATCCGAGCTGGATTCGTCGAGAGATCTCTTTCTCGAAGTTGGACTTACCTAACTGGACCGTCTGTCCCAGGTAAACGTAATGGTCAACAACATCGAGTGTAACGTTCCCAACATTAACTGGAGCGGGTACAACATGGGCATTGGACATGATTTTCGTCTTGTCCATGTTCATCTTAAGACCCACTCTTTGAGAAGCATTACTGAGATCTTCGAGCATTGTGTTCAGGTCTTCCAAGGTCTCAGCTATGAGAACTACATCATCGGCAAACCGAAGGTTTGTAAGATACTCGCCATTAATGTTGATGCCGTATCCTTTCCAGTCTAGAAGCTTGAAGATATCCTCCAACGCAGCTGTGAACAGTTTCGGAGAAATAACGTCTCCCTGTCTCACACCTCGCTGTAGTTGGATAGGATTAGAGCTTTGGTTCTGTAATCGGACCGACATAGTGGCGTTTTGGTATAAGTACCTCAGCACTTCGATGTACCTGTAGTCTACTTGACACCTCTGGAGAGACTGCAGCACTGCCCAGGTCTCGATCGAATCGAAGGCTTTCTCATAGTCCACGAACGCCAAGCAAAGTGGCAAGTTATACTCTTCTGTCTTCTGTATAACTTGACGCAGCGTATGGATGTGGTCTATGGTACTGTAGCCTTTTCGGAACCCGGCTTGTTCGGGAGGTTGGAAGTCGTCGAACCTGCGCGCGAGACGATTCGTAATGACTCTCGAAAACAGCTTGTAGATATGGCTCAGAAGCGAGATGGGTCTATAGTTTTTCAGGAGCGTCTTATCACCCTTCTTGAAAAACAACATCACATCGCCTCTGCTCCATGCCTTTGGCGTTCTGCCCTCGAGGATGACGGAATTGAATAGCTTCTGGAGGACCTTAAGTATCGGTTTATCACCCGCTCTCAGAAGCTCTGTTGTGATTCCGTCATCACCCGCCGCCTTGTTGTTCTTAAGCTGCTTGAGAGCCATTCTAATCTCATACAGGCTGACGTCCGGGATATCTTCGGTATAGTGTCGGGTCAGCTTGGCTCTAGGATCTTTAGCCTTGCTTTCAACAGGTGTTTTTGTGGAGTAAATTTTTATTGCGCTCAATCGCCGACTTAATACTTTCGGTATTAAATCGGCGAAGGTCACTCGTCAAGGACTTAGAGATCTGCCTATTTAGCCGACGATAGCGAAGGGCATCCGCTGAGCCATGTAGCCTCATTTCATGTCTCTGATCCATGAGTAGCAGTGTGTGGCTGGAGAGTTTCTTTAATTTAGGACGGCGGGTTTTAAAATACTTGGACCCTACCGTACGGACAGTATCCACCACCATGTTGTACACATCGTCCACGTTAGCACCGACTTTATGCGGGAACTAGAGGAGGTTTGGTTGGCGGTCTGGTTTCTAGATAAAAAAATAACTACCTACGAAAATTATAGCATTGTGAATAAAGGTATGGTTTCTGTTAAGCACGCCTGGCTGGCCGGTTAAGTGTACATAAACATAATTTACTACAAAAATATTAGTCATTTGATGATGAAAAAAAAAGTCAGCGCGACGATATACCTAGCTTTCAAAATAAAGCCACAACAACGTTATGTACCTGTGTAAATTATGAATTAGGAGGTAATCACCAAAAGTATTGATTCGATTTCAAAAATTATTTTACCAATATTTTAAATGGACCTTCAGGGTGCATAAAAACTATATTTTAATTTGATAAACAATAGATTACACTTCCAAGTTTTTTTAATTTTTAAATGTCTCAAAAAAGAAGCGCAGCTTGGCTGCTTTATCAGCGTGCGCTGACCAAACGGTTGAGTATACATGACAGTAATGTACAACAAAAATTTTATCCATTAGTAGATAAAAAAAAAGTCAGCGGCACGATATACCTAGCTTTTATATTTAAGCCACAATATAGTTTTTCAGGTTAGATATTCATTTCATTTTTCAAGGTGATTTTTAAGTGTAACTATTAGTCACAATACAATAATATTTACAAAAATAAACATTTTCATCACCCGAGGAATTTCATGGCGATAAAATTTGCTCTTGGCTACGTCTAATTTGGTCGCTTAGTTTTGGAAATATAGCAAAATACGTGCAAATTTTATTATTTCCCTCTTTGAACGTCTTACTTGAAGATAAGATAAGATCACTGTTTGCTATTACATTGATGTTTTGAAGACATATTTAGTTATAAAAACTTAAAACAAGCCTACACACAATTGAAACCGAGACCTTTAGCTCTGGTTGTCTAACCAGTAGACTGCAGAGGCGATTGCTGTTCTAACTTGGAGAAAGAAAAATCTATTCTCCAGCACAAATTGCAGTGACGCTGAAATCGAACTGGACAATAGATTGACTGGCAAAGTCGTTACCCTACTATGTATGGATTCCATAACTACTATGGAACATCTTATAGACGCAATATATTAGATAACCTATATCGTCGGAGGCCAAGTATCATCCAGAATGGGCCAGATGTCTTTGGTTCAGTTCCCAGGTCGGCAATGTGTGTTGCTGATTTTCGGAAGCATAGTTCCGTTGGTGATCATTTTGGAAGCTTTGTGATTAAGGCAATACCTATCAGTTGTAGCGATGCCTTCATTTCAATGATGCAGGACTTTGCCAAGCAGTGGGATAGTATACAGTGGTAATTATTAATATGTGTAGTTAATGGCACATAACTATTAAAAAAAGCTTAGCGACACAATTTTATCTGTCAGCGCATAGATGATGATGATGAGATCTTTTTTTCTATTTTTTTTATATATAAATAACGTAACGGTAACAAATTGAGAAAAGGGTGCATTTCCCATAAATAGCTATTTTGGCTTAACCCGAATGCTATCTGGAACAGCAACGCCGGCCGCACCCTGACGACGGTGATTGACTCCGAGCTCTCGTTAGCCAGGGTGGTAAAGAAAGGTCATAAGTGGGCATCGCCATGATTGTGATGTGTAATTTTGGGAAGAGATAAAGATTATTGGATGTGACCCATACTTAGTTTTGGCTAGCCCAATCATAGCGCACATAGGGAGCACGTAACCGCCGTGTTTTGTTATGCGGAATACATGCAAAAGAAACAGTCTCTATCATGATTCTATTTTTCGATTTAGGAAACGTAGTTAATATTTATTTTGTACGTAATAATACGAAATCCACGTGAACGAAGTCGCGGGGATACTGCTAGTATTTAATAATTTACAGCTGTTAATCATTTTATTTGGCCTCAAGTGTAAAACATTATTATTTACACAGTAACATTTTAGAGCAACTATCATTGATTTATTCGCGAAATTTAACTTATTTCGAAGTTAGTTGGAGATCTTGCCGACCATAAATAAACATTGTTTTAAGGCTTCGACGGATATATAAGTTAATATTCGAAAAATATTTCTTGTTCTTGAATTGTAACGTCGATGCATAAATCATAGAGATATTATTAATGTTTAGGTATAATCATTCAAAAGAGACTAAAACAAGCCTTACAAGAGGGGATAAATATATATCATCATCATTTCAGCCCGGAGATATCCACTGCTGAGTATAAGCCCCCTTTCGTATCTGCCACTCATCTCATCTGTCCTAAGCCTTACGCATCCACGGCTTCCCCGCTAATGTCGTCAGTCCACCTTGCCGTCAGTCCACCTTGCCACCGGACAACCGACGCTTCTATGTCCAAGTCTTGGCCGCCACTCCGTAATTACTTTGTTCCACCTGCCATCACCTCGTCTAGCAAAGTGTCCTGTCCAACTCCACTTGAGAATAATTACATAACAGCCTTCCCGGTAGCATAATGGTCAGTGCAGTCCGACCCAGCCAGGAATTGAACCTTCCGCAATCCACCCGGATTAGGCATTCAATTTGTTCACTGTATTTTATCATGTTTCTTTCTCTTCGGCTAACCGCCTCTGTGGTCTAGTGGCTAAGACCATGCAACGGTTTCAGACCCAGAAGTCACGAGTTAGATACTTAGTGAAGGGGTACATGGAGCGAAACAACCTGAGGGCACCTCTAAAGGCTAGGACCTCAGCTCGGGTTGACCGGGCCGTGAGGTGGAGAGAAGCGCCCAGGTCTGTAACTGGTTTTTTTTGGAGAGAGTTGCTGATTGCCTCAGACGGCATTTTCAGCTTCACCTGGCTTGTTTGGGGGCGGTGAGAACCGAGGTGAGGTTCCTCAAGTCGTGTGAAACGAATCACCGTCAGTGGTTTAAGAGGAAACGGCGTATACTCGTCCCCGTGCCCTACAAGATTCTCCGAAGGATTCGGATCGGATCGGGAAACTGTACCTGGTATAGAGCGCGTATGGACTGGGTCGTCGTACCCTTGTTATACGAGTACGGTGTCTTGGGTGTCAGCAAATGTGCATATTTAGTGTATCATGTAAATGTGAAGTGACATTTAGGGGTTAGGGAAGGTGGAGAACTTCAATCTAGTACTAGTGTTAGTTAATTATTTTCAATGAGACTCCCCGTGACTGCAAACTCAGTTTCAAATAAAAAAAAACTAAATTAAACGCTAGTGTATGTACAAAGAACCGCAGAAAAGTTTAAATTCAATTTAAAGTACAGAAATTAAGTTGTCCAAATAGCTCATAAATAGACTCTACCGCTAAATACCCACGCAATGACCTAATTGAAAATATTTTACAACTTAATTTTAGTTTCAAGGCATTCTAACTATGAAACTTATTTTCAAAGCGCTCTTAATTTATGGCTCTTTTCTATTTTTTTCTTTATTCTTTATGGAGCACCTTGGTCTTTATCTCGGATAAGAATATAATATATTTATTTATTTCAGGCAAGACACCATAAAGACTAGCTTTTTAGATTAGATTTTTAAAGCTACTATTAATAAAGAGTTAAAGTTTGTGACTTTGTTTGTTTGTTTGAGGAGGGTAATCTCTGGAACAAATGGTCCAATACCAAAAATGATTTCACTGATAGAATGCGACATTTCTTGCGAGTAACATGGGCTATATTTGAACAGTGTGATTTTATAACAACATTGTCAAGAAGCTATAATTTTTCAGTAGATACAAAAAAATATATTATTATTAATATAAAAAAATCGATACCTCGTTTAAAGTATAAAATGTCAGAAGACATGTGTGGTTTTTAAGCCAAATATGTAAATAGGTCTAAAAAAGTTGCATTCAAAAACTCGATTTCTAAAAACGTGGCGTTTGTTGTTTTAAAATCACACGATTCATTTTAAATAAAAAAATTATTTTTATAGTCTAAATTTCACAGGGACGAAGACGCGGGTAAAATACTAGTTGATAATAAAACGCTGATAATAAATCCTCAGCGCAAGTAATTTACATGAAACAGCACAATGTATGGGTTCACGTCAGTAATCTACTATGGGTAACAACACTTCATTGAAGCTGAGCTGAGCCAAGCTGTGTGGAACTAAGCCAATAGAGTCCCTTTATTTAAACGGCTCTTCTCAGTTCCAGTATTGGTTAATTTCCACACAACTCGGCTCCGTTCAGCTCAACCCAACTTTAATGAAGTTTCATCTATTGTAGACTACTGACGTGATTGAATCACACTTGCTCTTCAACCCAAGCATTATAATTATGTCGCTCAGATACCGTAGCTTCATTACGTAAAATCATATTTGGATCATCATCAGCTCATTTTATGTCCCCACTGCTGAAGCACGGACCTTCCCTATAGATGGATAGGGAAAACGGGCCATAAACCACCACGCGGCCCCAGTGCGGATCGGTGGTTCTTAACGACTGCTAATGCAGCCGGGATGGAGCTGGAGCTGATAAATTTTTGGTCACCCATCTGATGACGGTTTTTTTGTTATATTAAAAGGAGGCATACGAGCAGGCGGGTTACCTGATGGAAAGTAATCACCGCCGCCCATGGACACCCGCAAAACCAAAGTAATCGCAGATACGTTGCCGGCCTTGAGGAAGGAGTTGGATCTTGAGGAGGGAATAGGCATTGGGAGGGGGGTGGTGTGAGCGATGGGCCTCCGGTACTTTCACTCGCCGGACGAAACACAACAGCAACGAGCGCCATTGTTGCACGCCGATATCTGTGAGAGGGTGGTATTACGCCGGGCGAACCGGCCCATTTCGTGTTGCAACGCAGCGTGGCTCTACCACTCAGATAGTGTCACTCATTTAGCACCACCCAGAGGTCACGTGTAGGGTCTCAAGAGTAAACCTACGGACGCGAGTAACTTTGCGAAAGTTGCTTAAGCTTCAAACATATTTAGATACTCCGTCCGTAAAAAAAAAACAAAATAATAATACAAAACATTATAATATATATAAACAACACATTAACAATACAGGTACTGTTCAAAAAACTTCCTAAAAACTAGTACGTACAGCTCATTTTAGCTTGAGTCATTCCTCGTCAGAAGTCTGAAATCCCCAATATTTGTACCATCTTTATGAATATGTCTATTATCGATGTATACAGCATATAAGCTCCGAGAGCGTAGTCTTCTTCGTCCAATTCCACTGTTCTGCCACCCAATATGGTTTGCAGTTCCATTACAAGTAGCTGCAAAGATAAAGTTTTATGATATAACTACACTCAGCGGCACGGAAAATTGGCGAAACTCTTATTAAGGCGACACTTGAAAAGAATACATCAACTTTCATCAAAAGTTGTAGGAGAATGACAAGACCAACGTATCTGAAATTTTTATATAGATAAATTCATGCCTTTGTCTTTAAAACCCTATACTCAAAAACACGATTGTGCAATTTTGACTCGAACGTGATTCTTTACGAAATCGCCTCTAAAAAATCACGAATGCTAAAATTACAATGAAATTACTTATTCTGTTTTGAAACCATTCAAATATATTGATAACATCAATATTCGTAATTTAGTTGCTGCATATTTTGATAACTAAAACCAGTAATTATATAAAAATATTTTTTTAGATTCTTCATAATTTGCGGTCTCAATTTTCGCAGGCGCTACGAATAACAGAACCTAAAAAATATTTTTGTATAATTACTGGTTTTAGTTATCAAAATATGCAGCAGCTAAATTACGAATATTGATATTATCAATATATTTGAGTGATTTCAAAACATATATTGGGAAGTGGTCGTTATGGGAAGTAGACACTATGGGAGGTGATCAATCTGAGAAAGTAGTCATTACGGGAAGTGGACGATCTGGGAATGGTCATTGTGGGATGTGGTCCTTTTGGCAAGTGGTCATTTGCCAAGAAGTGGACATTATGGTCCTAAAGGCTTTAATGCAGTACAAATTATGTTTTTATTAACGATATAAACCAAAAAATCGAGTAAGTACTTACATAATATTATGTTTCTTACAATCGCAACCATGATTTTGCAGCGAACTTAAATTTAACTTGACTTTTTACAGCATGTCATAGTAATAGTCAATGGTTATTTTTATATTTTAAATTAACTAGGATTTTTAAGATGATAAAAAAAATACTTACTACAGATTGTATTAATGTTCCCACGATCAGCAAAACCAGATGCACGCCCTTAATGTATGTCCCGCTAATCAACATGCCTAAAATTACAACCAAAGCAATAGCGCCGAAAGCAACGGATATTACTATGACGTAAAGCATGTATTTCGTGAAATCAAACTGCAAAGAAAATAGAACTTGATAATATTGTGAAGACTGGTTGTATAACAGAAAGAATTTCGTACATTGACCCGGGCGGCGCGGGGCGGCGTGAGTGTAACAAGACCGCATGAGAGGGCAATACGAGTGAGTATATTTGCGCGCTTGCAAGCAAGACAATTAACACCACGTCATACGAGATTAGGAGGAGCTCGATGGCGCAGTGGTTAACGCACCCGGTCTGCGAGTGCTGAGGTTAGGCAACTTTCACAAAGGCCGGTCATCGGATGGGTGACCAAAAATGTATCATCTCGAGCTCCTCCGTGCTTCGGAAGGCACGTAAAGCCGTTGGTCCCGGCTGCATTAGCAGTCGTTAACAACCACCAATCCGCACTGGGCCCCCGTGGTGGTTATGGCCCGTTCTCCCTATCCATCCATAGGGAAGGCTCGTGCCCCAGCAGTGGGGACATAAAATGACCTGATGATAATACATAAAACACGAAATATTATTATAGAATTAAAAAAGTTTAGAAAAGAATTCGAACACGGTTAGGGTCGGTTATATAGTTATAGATCGTTAACAACCACCAATCCGCACTGTGCCCGCATGGTGGTTTATGGCCCGTACTCCCTATCTATCCATAGGGAAGGCTTTTGCCCTATCAGCAGTGGGGACATAAAAATGAGCAATGATAACAGTGCGCCCGGGGCACAGCCAGTAGAGCGTGCGTGACTACGGGATCTTAGAGAGTATTTGGATACGTCGGGAACGTACAATTTCACCACTTGAGCCACTAATTCCGGGCAGACCGATAAACCACATAAACCACGCAATATTTGACAAGCTGTCGTTACTACATGGTAGTTACGCCTTGCCTCTGAAGAGTTATAACCAAGAGCACCAAAAATATTGTGGGTAAAAAAGGATAATATCCATAAAGATTCTTGTAAAAGAATCTAAGGAAGGCTTTTTGGATTTTCTCTAGTCGCAAATAGGTATTATTGCAATTTAAGCATTTCATTTGGTAGACATTTTGATCTTTAGACGAATTACTGCTTAGATATTTTGCCACGTAGACTTTTCTTTTAGTCGTTTTGCTTCGTAGACGAATTGAAATTTAAACATTCTGATCATAAAGGAGCAAAACTACTCTCATGTGTATGCCAAACAACTAATGCCGCCTCAATATTACTCCTCACAGGAGCAGAACTAGCTTTATAGCGTTTTTATAGCTTTGTAGCATCGTGGAATTCACGCGCATTCCCTATAGATGAAATCACAACATGGATAACGGACCTTAAACAACCACATGTGCGGATTGGTGGTTGTTAACGACTGCCAATGCAGCGGGGATTAACGGGTTTATTTGCCTTCCGCAGCACAGAGGAGCTAGTGATGATAAATTGTCATCCGGTGGTGACCGGCCTTAGCGAAAGTTGTCGTTATCGTTGTTGTTATCTTTAGCAATAAATAAATAAATAAATGTTTCCCACACTCACACCAATTATCTAGCCCCAAGAAAAGCTTCCTTAAGAAACTCGTTATATGGTTAACTAGACAACGGATAAACATACTTAATATACTTAAATACATACTTATTATACATAGGAAACACCCAGACGCGAAACAATTTAGAAAAACAGGTATTACTAAATTGATCCGACCGGGGATCGAACCCGGGACCTCAGAGATGGCGACACCATGGAAACCGGTGTGCAAGCCACTCGACCAAGAAGGTCGTCAAAATGGCAGATCACTGCGCCACCGAGCTAAATCGTTAACTAGTGAATAGCTTCAATACATACCGATGAGAAAGCTAGGCACAGGCATACTATGACAACGATTGTAGTCGCCATCACCGCATAGATCACCGTGGAGGTCTTATATCTCGTGGTGAAGAATGCAGTAATTATACTCATACACACCACCTAAAAAACAACAACATTTATTTTCATTTTATTTCTCACAACCCACATAAAGAATTTATATTTGTTGTTAACAGGACAAAATACTATACTTTCTATAAATATATTTTTTACATTTCACTGGAGGAACTCGATGGTGCAGTGGTTAACGTGCCCGATTTGCGAGTGCTGAGGTTAAGCAACTTTCGTAAAGGCCGGTCATTTATCATCTCGAGCACCGCCGTGCTTCAAAAGGCACGTAAAGCCGTTGGTCCCGGCTGTATTAGCAGTCGTTAACAATCACCAATCCGCACTGGGCCCGCGTGGTGGTGTATGGCCCGTACTCCTTATCCATCCATAGGGAAGGCTCGTGTCCCCAACAGTGGGGACATAAAATGAGCTGATGATGATGTTGACATGTCAAATTAATTATTAATATATATCAAGCTATTCGTAATATATTTAATATTATTTATATATTTAAGACGGCAGAAATCAATCAAGAGCTTCATAACTTACAACCAAAATAACCACAAATATTTTTTATTATTAGTGTTTATTATTAATATTTTTTAGGGTCGAACAAATTACAATGTGAAATGTGTTTAAACTGTACTTTATTCGCAACAAAAGCGTAAAATCTCAGAAACTAAGAATGCTAGCTTAGTGAAATAAATTGTGTTTAATAGACAATTAAATACTCCTTAAATGAAAGTAATAAAACTTCTTAGTTATTGTAAAGTTATGTCATAAAAAAAAACAAATTTGAAATAGGGAGACTTTCGAAGATGAGACTACGAAATTACTTCATTTGTTTTTGGTTTTGTTTCTAATCTGTCATTTAAGTGGGTATATAAACCATATTGATAGTGTTCAATATTTATTATTCAAGCTGTAATCATGTCGCTTACACCTGAAGAATGCACCAGAATTCTGACAACCGGCCGGAGTCAGCGCAATACAGCCAGGACTGTCGATGTATCGCTGTCAACTGTACAAAGAGTTCTCCGACGTTACGAGGAAACTAGCTCTAACCTACACAGACCAGGAACAGGCAGAACTAGGTGTACCACAGCACGAGAAGATCGATACTTGGTGAACACCATGCTTTGTAATCGCTTTCTCACAGGAACTGAACCTACAAATCAGTTTAGACGCCTCGGAGGAAGTAACCCAAGCGCATGGACAGTAAGACGACGACTTGCTGAAGCTAACTTGAAACCACTTAGACCTGCAAACGGCGCTAAACTGGAGCGTGGGCATCGTATTTCAAGACTAAGATTTTATTTTATTTTATTTTATTTTATTTGGAAAACGATACAGTAACGAAAAACACAGATAGACATAAAAAAACGTAACAGAGTACACAATTACATTGTTTTCACATATAGAAACTTACTTAGCTCGTTTAGAAAATAAATATTTGACAATCACTATTTAATTACAATTCGACATCTACAGTAAACAGTCAAGGAATCACATTGAACCAATGTTTTGAAAGAATTTGTTTAGCACTATTTGGTTTGCTAAAGAAGAGATCTAAATCGGAAGCTTCTGCTAGATTATTAAAAGAATTTGCTGATCGAATAAAAAAAGAATTTTGTCTATAGTTGGTGGCACTAGAGGGTACAGAAAGAGTGATCGGTCGTCTCAGCGTTCTGTTAGGAACTCGTAGTTTTACCATAGAAAGAAGATGAGGGGAATCTATTAATGACTGGGCTATTTTTAATAAGAGAACTATGTCTGCTATTTTGCGTCTTTCTTGAAGAGGCAATAAATGGTGCCTTCGACACCTCGCATCATACCCATTCTCGTAGGTCGAACACTTAAATTGTAAGAACCTTGTGAACTTACGTTGAATGGATTCTAACCTATCAATGTAAATACCATACTGAGTATTCCAAATAGGCGAACAATACTCGAGGATGCTACGCACATATGAGCAATACAAAATTTTAGTAACCTTCACATCTGAGAACTGAGAACATGATCGGATGACAAAGCCAAGGTTCCTGCTGGCTTTTTTGGCGACATGATCTACGTGTTTTTCATATGTAAGTTTAGAGTCATGTATGACACCTAAATCTCGTATCTCGTTAACTCTATCAAGCATCAGTCCCTTAAGTTCGTATGGATAATCAATTATTTCAGGTTTACGACTAAACGATATATAGCTACACTTAGAAACGTTTATAATAATAATAATAATAATAAAACATTTATTTCAGACTAACTGAGTCCATACATATTGGTTAGTAACATAAGTACTTAATAATATATTAGTAATACAAATATAAAACATACAAAAATAAAAATAAAAAACAAACAAACACAAAAGAACACACTACTTTAAAAATTTGAGTGTCCCACCACTATGCACTCGGTTCCAATGCCTAAGAATGGGACAGTCAAACTTATTTACTATTACTGCCAGGATGCCATTAGAACTCCCCTGTACCCTGCATTTTATAGACGCTATTCGCTTTCTGATGATGCCGTAAAAATCAACAACACCAGCTTCAGCAAACATGGTCGAGGCACTGCAGAATCTGGGGAGGCCCATCAGCATCCTGAAAGCATTATTATATTGCACGCGGAGTGCATTGTAGGTTTTCTGCGTATAGTCACACCACAGGTTGCAAGTGTAAAAGGTTTGACAGAATGCCTTAAAAAGGGTAATTTTAACTTCTCTAGTACACTTAGCAAACCTGCGAGCAAGCATATTGCATCGAACCGCCAATGCTCTCCGCTCTCTCTCGATATCACAATTATCACTGAGATCCTCTGTTACAATGTGACCCAGGTATTTAAACCGTAACACTCTATTTAGTGGCACACCGAGAAGATTAACCGGAGGCACCACCAAGGGTTTCCCTCTACTAGCCCTGAACACCACAAGCTCACTCTTCTTGGTGTTATAACGGAGCCCATGCTCCGCGGCATATGCCTCACACACAGCCACAAGTTTACGCAACGCACTCACCGATGGACTCAGCAACACCATGTCATCGGCATAGCTTATACTGTTGACCATTTGTCCGTCAATAGAACAGCCTACCTTGGTGTCGCTGAGTGCACCAATGAGCCCGTCAACGTAAAGGCTGAACAGCACAGGAGACGACAGCCCACCTTGTCTCACTCCACACTCCAGCGCATACTCGTCAGACAGCTCTCCAGACCATCTGACCTGGTTAACTTGATGACCATACCAATATTTTAAGGTGGAGATTAATTCCGAAGGAACATCTATGTTGCGAAGTTTTTTCCATAATAAGTCATAGTTAACCAGATCAAATGCCTTGGAGAGATCCAGAAAAGCAGCATACACTGGCGTTTGTCTCTGAGTGTAGTATCTCACGGTATGCTTCAGCGACAGAATAGCACTCTCCGTCGAAAGTCCCGGACGGAAACCAAACTGGGCATCGCTTAATTTTATGCTGTTACTAAGCCGTCGCCCCAGCAAACCATCAAACACTTTTGCCATAACGGTAGCCAATGATATGGGTCTATAATTTGTCTTGTCCGATATATCACCGGTGTTATTTTTCACTATAGGTACTACAATAGTCCTCATTAGCTCAGCTGGCAGATAGGAGTGCCTAATACAAAAGGTATAAAACATAGACAAGACCCTCGGAAGATGCGGCCCCGCATTCTGAAGGTGTTCAACGCTGAGGTCATCGTGTCCCGGTGATTTACCTCTGGTCAATTGCTTTAAAAACAACTTCACATCCTTAGCCGTAATACGAATAGGTTCACCAGCCTCAATGCCCTCACCATCTCCGACCTCCATTTCTGGACTTAGCTGCAAAAGTGATTCCACTTTAAAATGAGATCTAAATAGGTCCGCAACCTCTTTAGGCTCACTTAACCCGTCCACGCTTAAGGAAACAGCTGGCTTAGGGCTCAATCTTTTTGTTTGCTTCCAGAATTTTGAAAAATCTTTTGCATTGTGTTGAGAAGCCAAAATATCCATTTTGATTTGGACCTGATTCTCTTGACAAGCTTTCAATTTCGACTTAAATATTTTTCGTGCGCAACACATATCACTGTACACAGTACCTACCCTTGGCCGACCGTGCCACACCCAATTTATGAATGCCTGTCTCGCTTTCTCGTGAGCACCCTTCACAAACTTATTCCAACCCGCAATGTACCGTCCTTTCCTTTTGGTCTTATTATGATCAACATAACTAAGCTCAGCAGCTTCCCTAAGCGTGTTAACAATACGATTATACAAGTTGTCTATAACTACCTTATGTTCTATGTTCTTACACATCTTGTCACAACACGTACTTAACTCTACAGGAAAGTCGATGTCTCTTAACATCGCACTGCAATTATTTAGGTAAGACTTGACTTGACGATGGTCTCTTTCACCCCATATCACCTTATTGAGAGGTCGGTTCCCCACATATGCAGATGTAGTTGCTCTAATCGTACTAAGATTAGCATGAATCACTAGCGGTAAGTGGTCAGACCAGAACGAATCATAATAAACTTCAACATTGACTACATACCGACGCACCGCCTCTGTAATGAGGCAATGATCCAGCCAGCTTGTTGAACCGTGAACCTCACTAACAAAGGTATATGTGCCTGAGTTCTTTCCCAGCCTCTCGATGTCCACACAACCCCACTTTTGATCCAAACAGAAATTTTGCAATTCTTTACCAAATAACTCCTTAGGATCTGCATTAAAATCTCCCAATATAAAAACCGACTCTAAATTACAACTTTCAACTATCGCTGCAATTTCGCTCATACAATGACAGAATTCTGTTAGGTTGTCATGACAATTGGTAGGCATATAAACACATATGACTAAAAACGACCAGTTGCCCAAATCCACCCTAACAGCCACGATTCGGTCATTATTACACTGCACAATGGAAACGGCACTAAAGATAGATTTCCTCCACAGTAATGCTACGCCCCCATAAGGACGCCCCCTAATTAACTTCGTTGTATCTATCGATGACTTACCATGGTACCCAAAATCTTTATCAATATCACCTAATGTCGGTATTTCCGTAGGTAATAGCCACGTTTCTTGTAGTGCTACAATATCAGCACTTTGACAAAGAGACCTTACACATTTAATAGACCTATTCACACTTTTACAATTAAAACTAACAAATTTAGAAGGTAAATTATTTTCATTACTAATTACACTACTCATATTAATATTAATATTAGCGTACTACATTCAACTACTCAGCTTTACTACTAAATCCAAATCTAACAAATTCGCGAAAAGCTACACCATTAGGCCATAATTTCTCATCCATAAAGACTGACAGCTTATCTTTAGGTATTAAAAACTTATAGGCTACATACTCCTTTTTTTGTTTCATATTTATTTTTTCTAACAATACATCAACCCCAGTCTTACTCTTAATATAATTTGTAATATCACAAACAGAAGATTCCGCATCAATATTAGAAATATAAAAAGGTATATCCACTTTTGCCGCCTTAAAACTACAATCTGTGACCAAGTCAGCTTTTCCTTTCAATCCAATAAACCTATTACGAAGCCTTTTGCGTTGCACTTGAATCCAGTCCGCATTTGGGTCCTCGGGCTTCCATTCCCCTTTCCTAACTATCTCAGACATTAGCTTACGCTCGCCATTCGCAGTAACTCGCTCCTGCACCGCCGCATCGCCGAATACGCAGTCTTCGTTCGAAACCGCAGTGAGTGAGGCCCTCACGCACTCTTTCGAAACCGTAGTAGGGGCCTCCACGCGCTGCGTCGTCGTCGCCGCCGGGCTTGACTCACCGCGCCCCAAGGACATCCGCGCGCACGAAACCGTCGAGTCATTGGCGATGTCAACAGCTGGTTTTATCGTTGACGTTTTGTAGTTAGTTTCACTATTTTGAGCGATGTTTTCTTGCTGTATCGTTCGGTAATCACCAGGAAATATGTGCGGTAACCCTATAGGACCACTCTCGTGGTTATAACTGTCTAGGTCCAATTTGTGTTTAGGTCCAATCTATTCTGTTCACAATATCTTTCAAATCTGCTGAGATCTTGTTGCAGATAAGAACAATCGTCTAAACTTTCAATTTGCTTAAAAATTTTCATGTCATCTGCATATAGCAGAAAATTTGAATGAATGAAACAAGATGAAATGTCATTTATAAAAATCACAAAAAGCAATGGTCCAATTAAGGAACCTTGAGGAACACCGGAAGGGACAGAATACCATTTAGAAGAGTAGCCATTTACCGCTACAGCCTGGGTTCGATTCTCAATATATGAAGTAAACCATCTGAACAGATCACCATGTATTCCAGCTGATAGAAGCTTTTGTAAAAGTATTGAGTGGTCTATCCGATCGAAAGCTTTGCTGTAGTCAGTGAAGACAGCGTCAACCTGCCCACCTGAATCCATACCCGAGGTTGTGAACTCAATAAACGAAAGCAAGTTGGATGAAGTTGAACGGTTCCTAAGGAATCCGTGCTGTTCCGAGATAAAAGTACTTGATAGAGTGTTATATACTTGAGAGTAAACGAGACGTTCGAGAATCTTAGCGAACAGACACAGCTTTGAGATCGGGCGGTAGTTCTTGATCTCATTTCTGCTGCCACTTTTATGGATGGGGGTGATAAACGCAGACTTCCATAGTGTAGGGACGGTACCTTCTTTAATTGATCGTTTAAACAGTATTGAAAGCGGTTTGATGAGGCCTTTGGAACAATTTACTATGAGTGCAGGCGCAACGTGATCGGGGCCAGCCCCCTTACTAAGATCTAGAGACTTAAGCATTTTAAGTAAGGCCTCGGTCGATTTCCACATCGCTTATATTAAGGGTGGGATCGGGGACATGGTAATCGGTAGGATAGCTAGCATGATGTGGAGTGACAAGGAGAAACATTGACTTAAAATATGAGGCAAACAGATCACAAATCTCCTCACCAGAGCTAGCGGACTGAGCCTCGTATGTTAAAGTTGTTGGGAGAGAGTTAGTGCCTTTTTTGTTAGATTTGATGAAGGACCAGAATAATTTGGGGTTTTCAGTGATGGATTCTTCAGTATTTTTTATATAGGATGTGTAACATTCCTTTTCCACCACTTTAGCTCTCTTACGTAATATTGAAAACGAATGGTAATCAGAGGCATTGCCGTAAACGCGATACTTTTTTAAGAATTTATATTTTTTTATAGATATGCCCAGAACCACTTAAATTGAACTATTTAAGATTGGTCAAAAGTTATGTATGTTCTCCGACGAATGCAAATTTATGCTCTACAAGCACGATGGTAGGCACAAAGTGTATAGAAGACCAGGGGAAAGATTCAAGCAAGTATGCATCGAAGAAAAAGTAGCCTACGGTGGCGGGTCTGTACTAGTGTGGACCGGAATTTCTTCTGAGAGTCGCACAGAACTGGTGTTCATAGAAAACTTCTCTTTAACTAGCGTAAGATATGTGGAAGAAATCCTTAATGAACACGTTGGTCCATTTATGGTCAATTTAGGTAAGGATGCTATTTTTATGCATGACAATGCCCGACCTCATATACAGGTTGGATTGTGAATGACTACCTGCAAAAGATGAACATTACTCGTATGGAGTGGCCAGCACGCAGCCCGGATATCAACCCAATCGAGCATGCTTGGGACGAGCTAGGGAGATGCGTAAAACAACGAAACCCTCCCCCAATCACGCTTCGTGAGCTCAAAATTGTTCTTATAGAGGAATGGGAGAATATTCCCCAAAATCGTATAAGGAACTTGGTGTACAGCATGCCAAACCGCGTAAACGCAGTAATGAAAGCACGAGGAGGCAATACGAAGTATTAAATTTCAAGAAAATCGTAATGTTGTTCAAAAATGTCATGTTTCCTATTTTTGTTTTAAGGCGAGATCACCAGTTTATTTTCTTTATGTAATTTTTTGTAAATAAAATGTAGTTAGTGCCTCATAAAGGGGTTTGGGTAACTTTGTATGGACCAGTGGCGTCATTTTTTTTTGCCGCGGCCAGTGATAATTTTTTTTCTATTTTGTAGTACTCTTATAAAGAAACGTATCAAAGTGATTAGCTTTGCTCTAAGTGATATCGGAGCTGTGATATGAATTTTTTAATATATTTGTTTGGGTAACTTTGTATGGACCAGTGGCGTCATTTTTTTTTCCGCGGCCAGTGTTAATTTTTTTTCTATTTTGTAGTACTCTTATAAAGAAACGTATCAAAGTGATTAGCTTTGCTCTAAGTGATATCGGAGCTGAGAATACATGAATTTTTTAATATAATTGTTTGGGTAACTTTGTATGGACCAGTGGCGTCATTTTTTTTTTGCGGCCAGGGATTATTTTATTACTATTTTGGAGCACCCCATTAAAGAAACATATTTTAGTGGTAACCATTGTTCTAAGTAATATCGGAGCTGAAGAATGATTTTTTTATATATTTATTTTTGTGTTTAATTTCACCAAAATATTAGATATTTAACATTACTCTACGGAACTACTCTTACCCAACAGACAGCTGTTGCTTTCTACAGAGAAAGGGTGCAGAAATATAAGGTTTTCTTAACAACTTTCCTGTCCAATGAGTCACATACGATTTACAGGAACTTACGTTCACGAGTCACAGGTCAGTGAGACTCAAACCTTTAAACAATTAAGGGAACATTTTTTGGTATGAACATGACGTGATATTTTGTTATCATACGTGGACGTATAGCAAAAAAAACGAATGTTTATGGAAATAAAAGAAAACTTCACGATTTTTTTATAGCTGTCATTTAATCACTAGGAACTCTAGTTGTCAATAACCTGTTGAGTACATTTTATTCATAAAAATAAAAAGTCATCTAAAGTGAAATATATGATGAATCAAAAGTGAAATACCTATATGATGAAAACGTATTAAATCAGCTTTATGGTTCATCGTATATTTCACTTTCAATATCTTGACGGATTATTGTATCAAGAAACTGTGCTGGTGGAGCAAGCGCTTCTTGATATCTACCCCAACCCATGAACCATATAATAGACATTGTATGGGAACAACACCCCAAAGTCCTTTTACCCACAACACAAGAACAATAATGGCCTAATATTGCATCTGGTCCTTGTAAACCCCTGTCTAATAAAATGTAAACGTAATACGTTCTGTTCGACGTATGCCGCGACTGAATTCGACCTCGCAAAAGCCACGGCTCTATGGTATCAAGGCGGTCTTCAAATTGTAAGTGGGTTTCTCTGTATACTTCTATGGTATATGACCCATTTTTGATGTGTTCGCCGTAATAGCTGCGGGCTTGTTCAATTTGGTACGTACCAAGTGCGTATCGTATTAAATCGTCTCTAGTTAATTGAGGAAAGTCATCAAAGCCCGGTACTAAAAATAAGCATTATGCCGTTGACTTAAAGTTATTTTTTGATTGCGAAGGTTATTGAAACTAGACAAGTTTCATCCCTAAATGGCGTCGCATGTTTATGACCGGTTTAAACAATGCCGCTTTATTACCTTTTTCTTAGAATTATTGATAAGATCGAATTTAATTGTTAGTTAAATATTAAAACATAAAATACCTTATATCTCAGCTCCGATATAGTTTAGCTATACATGCTTCATAATAAAGTTTGTTCCCTTTGATATGTTCTTTCATAATATATCGGTTTCATGAGTGGCCGCCAAAATTAAAAATGACGCCAACTTTACCCAAACCCCTTTGATTACTTTAATTTAAGGAGTATTTAATTGTCTATTAAACACAATTTATTTCATTGAGCTCCTCCGTGTTTCGGAAGGCACGTACAGCCGTTGGTCCCGGCTGCATTAGCAGTCGTTAACAACCACCAATCCGCACTGGGCCCGCGTGGTGGTTTATGGCCCGTTCTCCCTATCCACACATAGGGAAGGCTCGTGCCTCAATAGTGGGGACATAAAAAGAGCTCCTGATGATGATGATGATGATGATGATGATGATGAAATAAGTTACAAAATATACTTCACCGCTATAATGAGACATATATAGTTGCACGGGAAGACTCTCGTATACGGCACACAGGCCATCGCATAAGACATTCCAAACATAATAATTCTGAAAAATAATATAGTTTATAAACATAAAACGTTTACGTTCCAATGTATACAATTCGCCAAGGATTTCATAAAAGCAAAAACAACTTACATGCATGGTAAAATAATGAAGAAACCGTAATTATCATATAACTCTTTTACTGGTGGTCTGGAATTATAAATTTTATAACAAAAGGCAACAACAAATACACACCAAAATCACACCTTTATTAAACAAAGAGATATAAATATCTCGAAGATATTCAATCAAGGAGCTCGATGGCGCAGTGGTTAACGCGCCTGGTCTGCGAGTGCTGAGGTTAAGTACTTTCGCAAAGGCCGGTCATCGGATGGGTGACCAAAAATGTATCATCTAAAGCTCTTCCGTGCTTCGGAAGGCACGTAAAGCAGTTGGTCCCGGCTGCATTAACAGTCGTTAACAACCACCAATCCGCACTGGGCCCACGTGGTGGTTTATGGCCCGTTCTCCCTATCCATCCATAGGGAAGGCTCGTGCCCTTGCAGTGGGGACGTATATGAGCTGGCGATGATATAAATATCCATGAAAAATTAAGTTAATATACAACGTGTAACAGAAACGAGTAGTAAAAATGAAAAGATCCAAAGTGTATTCGATCTTGTATGCAGAGTTACTAAGACTTATTTGACTTTAATGACAACTTTAATTTGTTATGCTTGCTTCATCATCAGCCCCCTCCCGACCCACTGCTGGGCATAGGCCTCTCTTTACTTGAGCCATTCGCCTCGATCCTGCGCTAGTCTGGGCCACGTGCAACCCACGGTCTTGGTTATATCGTCGACCCATCTCGCCGCATATGCTTGCTTATGCGCGCCAATATTTAATTTACAATTGCATGACAAATTAAAGTTAATAATTATGTATTAGTAACAACATATACAAGATTTAGATCAGATGCAATTTGGATCTTTACATTTTTACCACACCTCTCAGTTACACGTTGTATAAAAAAAAACAAGAGTATAGATACACTAGAGTTTGCGCGTGACTTCGTCCGCCTAAGCACCCGTACCCTGCAAATCCTATCTTAGGCCTCTGCCTCGAATTTTGCGGGCAGCGGGGCGGCGGCGGCGCGGCGGCAGCGCGTCTTGACTGGAGTGCACCGCTGGAGCGGGCGACGAGCGGTGCACTCCAGTCAAGCCGCGCCGCCGCCGCTGCCGCCCCGCTGCCCGCAAAATTCGAGACAGAGGCCTTAAGTTCATATAATTAATTTTAGGATTAGAATAAGCAACTCTCACTCACGATTGCAAGCGAGATATTGTTAATAGTTAAATAGGCGCAAGCGCAAGGCAAGGTAATAAAAGCGAGGCGTTTGACCTTGACCACACCTGTGGCCATTTGGCAAAGCAGAGGTTGCGAACCTCTTAATATCGAGAAGCTTAATAATGTGTGCATATAGACATTATGCTTACATGACATACATAAAGTCTTACTTGATAATAATTTTTTTAATTTTCAGACTACCATAGTCACTTTGATGTTTTTGAGCACCTAATATTTTGCATCCATCCATCCATCCATGCAACTTCGCATAAGCTATGTTTACGAATATGCTGATCAGTGAGTACACAATAATTCTGATAATATTAATTGCTCAAAATTTTACGACAGTCAGGCAGTACTTACGAATTTAAAACGAAGATATTAAATCCAGCGGTACAAAGAAGCATAACCAATACTATAGTGAAAACAAGTCGTACAAATTGATTCCTATCAGGGCTGTAGGACATACCACCTGACTGCATATCTGAAAGTTTATAAAGTGGTTTAATTAACTCCATTTTTGTATTCTCAATGTATTGTAATTGTAAACATGTGGTTTGTTAATGAAATAAAATAATTTAGTTTTTTTATTTTAATATAGTCATCATCGTCGGCCCATGATGTGTCCCCACTGCTGGGACACGAGCCTTCCCTATGAATGGATAGGGAAAACGGGCCATAAACCACCACGTGGGCCCAGTGCGGATTGGTGGTTGTTAACGACTGCTAATACAGCCGGGACCAACGGCTTTACGTGCCTTCCGAAGCATGGAGGAGCTCGAGATGATAACTTTTTGGTCAACCATCCGATGATCGGCCTTTGCGAGAGTTGCTTAGCCTCAGGACTCGCAGACCGGGCTCGTTAACCACTGCGCTATCAAGCTCCTTACAATATTCGTATGTATTTACAAGATAAAATTTTACTAGAAAATTAACCATTCTCAGAAAGCTCGAGTAGAAAATTTTATTCTATTAAGTAACTGAAAAACAAAACACTCAATCGATAATAACAAAAAGTTATGGGAGAATTACTTAAGGCTAGGTATTCCTGCAAAAGTAGGCATTTAGCGATGTCTCGGCCGCGTTTCGCGCGGACGTAGCGGTAGTGAACTCGCATGACACCGCCCGCCCGCTCGCCAGCGATACAGTATAGAAATAAGCAGTAGGGTAATTTTATTTTGCTTTAGAAGTGCATTTTTATAATCAAACTTTGTTTAGTAGTGATAAAGTAGAGTTACGAGTCTCGTAAATAAATGAAGTAAGTAAGTAATAATGAATTAATGTTTTTTGGTATCCATTTAATAATAATATTATTATTTATTTTAAAAATTACTTTTCTTATGGAAAGTAGTTCAGTTTTATGGGCTAAGTTAAGTATCTACCAGAAAGGATTGCACGGTTATTTATTTCAGAGACTGTTTGGCATAAATAGAATAAGGGTATCACATTAAATTCAAAATATTATTATGTTTAATCTCAAAATTCTTCAAAATTTATTTCTCTTGTGCTTGTACCCGGTTGCAAATCTGATTTGTGACTCAGGAGATGATAAGGCTATAGACTCTATAAAATTAACATTTAGCATTCGTGGCTCAGGTGATAGTAACGCTGGGGAGTCTACATAATTTACATTTTCCTTGTCATCTTGTAAGGACAACGTTCTTATTGGCATTCCACGTGCTTGTATACTATCTACAATGAAGATCAACGAGAATTTTGGTTAAATATGTATAATTACAGTCACATCAAAACCAATTATTTCAGTAAAAGAATTATTAAAATTGGACCAAAAATGACTAAGTTAGAGCGATTTTCGTGCTGCATTCTCAAAAACGCATACCAGTATACACGATTCACTGATGACGTCATCAGCCACGCTCGCACTCGCTCGGCAGTTGCCGCTTGCCGCCCGCCACTGTATTTTATGAATAAACTCAAAACTACTGAACCGATTTTAAAAATTCTTTCATCATTAAAATGCTACATTATCCCTGAGTAACATAGGCTATATTTATTACTAGATTTTTTTTAATAATAAATAAATAAAAATACGACTTCCTTATTTTGTTGTCATAGAAACTGTCAAAGCTGTACGAAGTCTGCCGGGTCAGCTAGTTTATTATAAAAACATGACCAGTATGCAGTTCCTGTATTGAGATAAGTCACAATGGATATAGTAGGACAAACAATCCCAGATTATCCATCAATGGATATACGCAATGGATAGTGGGGGATCTACCCACGCATTCTACCACACTTGCTTGCAGCGCGTTGACTCGTACATAGAAAACACACGTAAATGGATAATGTCGTCTTACAAATATTGTATTGTGCCACGATGCGAAAATACAAATGTTGCTATTTCCGGCATTAATCATTTCATTAAAATTGGACCAACTTTGGCTCCATTTGCGTTTTCCAGAAATTATCGTCCCTTTCGATGCGTTTTGTAAGCAAAGGTTCATTTTCTCCAGCCCAGATTTCTAGCAGACAGAGTCGTCTTTCAGTGACGTGAAGCTGCCCTTGTATTTGATAGAACCAATTAGATTTTTTATTTATGGTGCTGGTGCATGTGTTTTTGTCGTATTTTAATATTTGTACTTTGTTTTGCTGTATTGCATTTGTTAATCCTTTTTTTGCTGCAGTTAAAGGGCACTTGATATCCACTAGTATGTCATCGCCTACTAAACCGTCAGAAGTTGCTCCAATAATTGGATAAGTTTTATCAATAAACAAACCGCAAGGCATAATATTTATATTTTCTTGAGTTTGTAGCTGTTGAAGTGCTTGTTTTTTGTGCTCTATCCATGTGCAACAGCAGCTACACATGTAATTTTTTTATAAAAGTAGTAGGTATATTTTTCACCAATGGCTGCTCCATTGGTGAAAAATATACTACTTTTAGACTAACTTTTCTTTTACATATTTGCCCAAAATTAGACGCGGTAATTAGGTATTTCCTTATTTCTAGCCATTTACTGCTATCTCGTTGCAAAACTGTAGCTCTCTCGATAGCATGCATGAAGTAAGCTTTTTTAAATTATGTAAGAACTCTTCTTCTGCTATCTTTAATTCATGTGGAGACATATCTGGTGCTGAGACATATCGGCCGCATTAAAGACAAACACTAATATTCTATTCTCAATAAGTATATATGCGTGTGTGTTTTTCGATTGCAAACGGCAGGCAGTCAGGTAAAAATTTTTGAAATCGATCACCTTTTTTGGGGGTTGAGGGGGAAGAGGGGGCGAGGGGGAGGTGTGTGGGAGTCACCTCCCACCAATTTTGTCTGCCGGAATAGCATATTTTTTTATAATTTTTTTTTTCTAACAAATCTTAATTTGCATCAAAATGAAATGCGTTTGCACTAAGAGAATTAAAAACTTTAAGACTTCTGAGTGTCTCCGGCACTGCGGGAAGTGCAGCCCCTCCGCCCTTGCGTGGCAAACTGCAGGCACTTCTAGCTCGCCTCCGCAGCTTCAGCCGCTTCAGTCCTGAATGGGTAGTAGGTAAAATAATGTTTGGACGAGTCAAAAGCACTTTTCTAAAGTTTATTTGAATAAAAAATATTTGACTTTGACTTTGACTAAAGAAGTATCGAAAATCGTTTCACGCATTCACAGGACATTTCATACAAATTTTAAAAATTAATTAAAAATATTCAAACGTAACTCCGGCAGCCGAAATTGTTTTAGTTTTAGTATCTTAGACGAGCTTCCCTGAGACCCCTACGCATTCAGTTTTCTCAGATTCAGGCGACTTATTTCTAAATCCAATCCGGCAGAGGTACCGATATAGACCAAATATGAATTATCAAAAATCGTAGCGATGCGATCTTCAGTACATAGTCATACTGATATTCTTATACTATCGCACTATAACCATAATATAAGTTTTAGACATGAATGCATAAATCTTTGTAAGCGTTTATTGTTTATTGCCCATTATGAATAACTTGCAATAATTATATAATTACTTAAGACAAAAACGGATTGATTGGCAGTCACGGAAAAAACTGACACAGGTCCGTCGTCAGCAAGCGCCAGCGCGCGACTGATCGGGCCTGCCGAGCAACCGTACTCGCGCATTTCGTAGGTATTTAAACATAGTAAATAAGACAATCATTTTATCATGTCAAACTCTGCGAATTCGTCTGCGTAATATTATTGTCTTCAATTGAGTACAAAAAATAAATGTAAAATATCAGTAGTTTAGTCATAATATTGAAAAAAACATTACAAAAAGGGGTAACTTTGGGATTTTTTTCTATCGAGTGAAGTTCATTGGATCTTGTAACTGAATGCGAATTCGACTAGATTAGATCCTTAACTAATACATACTTTTTTTCCAGAATTTAAAACATTACTTTCTATGTCTCAGATGGTTTGAAAAAACTCAAAAGCGCGGCCTCTGCTGGAATACCTAGACTTAATTGATTGTTTTGATAACAGAGAAAGTAGATTTTTGTGATTTATATGCCCATTCTTCTCCACAGCTTAAAAATAGACGTCCTGAATGTGTACAAGGTAAAAAAAAATGTCTGGACGATTCAAAAGCCCTTTTCTTAAGTTTATTTGAATAAAAGAAACCCATCTTCGCGATTGAAATTTTTGTATGTTGTAATTTCAGTCACTTCTCAAACCAATTTAGGTACATACCAAGATTGGTTAGGTAATTTCGATAGAACGCTACTACATATTAGCGTTCTATGGAAATTATCTGGGGGTTATAAAACTCAATACAGTGACATACATAAAAGGTCCCGATTGGATCAAATGTTCAGCAATAGCCGATTTTTAAGTATCGATATTCTTTACAGCTTTGATATTGCAGCCTTAATTCGACAAGCTACTGTTTTGTTTGTCCAATGTAGAAACTACCACAGCTGCAATCGAGCTTATACACACCGGGCTTTTCTAAAGGAAAGCTGTCTTTTGGTGACATTGAGCTACTTATTGAATATATTTAAGACCTTGTCTGTCTTTCTACCCTGTACCTATCGTGTTTGGTTTTGTGCCTGGATGCTAACACCTTCTCTTGTATCCGTTCTTCTGCAGAACATGCCGGACTTGGGATAACTCCTCGAGCAGTGTTTCATTATCGCACAAGTCGTATGCCCGGTTGGTCAGCGATGACACTACAGAGATCAGATGTTCTGGGTGGTGACGAAAGTTGCGTTGAGATACACAACAAATAAAATAACCCCGTTGATGATAATTATTCTAATAGTATACATATATTACATGGCACAACTTATTTAAAGGATACAATATTTGGATGGACTGGAGCCTATTCTAGGACATTCTTGTAAGACGTTATAGCGGTCTAAAGTAGAACGTGTGTTTCTTATTAAAGATGTAGGTATTGTAAGTGTCAATTTTGGGAAAAAATAATAAAAATAAGAATATAAAATTACTGATTACTCACCATCAGTATATTGTACCCATGTAACAGTTTGAAATAATGGCCTATCACCTTGCATATATGAATAAGGTTTAAGAAAATCGTTGCCCACACCAACATGCTTTTCCTTTTGTAATAAAATATCATCGATAGATTCGGTTTTCAATTGCACTTTAATTTCTTGTAGACTATTGTTTTCACCACTGTCCTCTTGTAATGCGTCAATTTCGGCAACTTCGGCAACTTCCACGTCGAGAGTGACCGAACTTGTACTAGCGTTGTGTTCATCGTTGCGATCTTTATCGCTCATTAGTTTAAAGTCTACTTTTACTTGTTTATCTCAGACTTCTACAAATTTTTTAAGGATATCACCATAAATTGTGAAAAATAATGCGTAATAAAATTTGTAAATACTGTTCAAAAAATAACCCACTGAGAAAATGATCACTACGTTTTACCTATCATAATACTGACAATTAACGTCACTTGACGTTATATCATTTTGTGACAAAGAAAAAAGAGGTTTTGCATTTGAAGAACTCATAAGTACTTACTATACAATGGATAACAGAAAAGTGTGTTCAAAACTTCGATCAACAATACACTAGATAACCGGTCAGGGTGTCAAAAACGGCCGAGCGAATAACGCCTCACATTCAAAGTGGGGTCTTATTTCTATTTAGTTCGCTGCTGACTGCGCCAACGTGATAACGTACCACGATGCCTCAGTTTGTATTCAAAAACTGTAAAAATAACTATCGAAATAAAAATATATCGGAAGGAATATCATACTTTAGGTAAGTAAATACTTTTTCATAACATAAATAATAAAATACCTAACTGTTTTTATGAAATAACAATCTTTAATTTTTAAAACCAACCCACGCGCCAACATTTGCTAATGTTTGGCCAACGTATAGTTGCTCTGGAACAGTGAATCTATGGAGTAGTTTAAAAAAAATTATAGATAGGTACTTCTCAATTTTATTTTTATTTCTAGATTTCCTGGCGACCCATTTCAATGTATAAAATGGATTTCCATAGTAGCGGAAGAGAGACAGGAGGATTTTTTTAGACCTAAAAAAAATTCTGTTATTTGCCCAATACATTTCAAAAAAAGAAAACTGAAGGCAAACGAAATTTACTTCATGTAAGTGGAGGTAAGTCTATGAAAAGGATTTATGATAAAAATTATATTTGTGTAACAGTTTTAAAGTTATTTATTGGTAAAGATGTGTTTCTTGGAAGTAGCCAACACAATCATGAAACCGACTTATTAAAATCAGTGATCGAATCATTTTGTTGATGTAAGGCTACATTATTTGTGCAAAGTTGAAAACGCTGAAATAAAACACAAATCCAAAAGACAACTCTTTAATAAGCTTAATCTATTTAAAGGTAATTGATAGAACTAATCAATTTGTTAAATGATTCAAATATTTATGCATAAATGATAATCATCACAGTGTTACGTGATTAAGTTAAATTTACTTCATGCATTCAGCCGTCTACGTACAAGCCGGTTAGATATTGCTGTAAATGACATGTAGGTATTCATTAAATTAATTACGTTACATTTACTTTGTTTTATGATTTTAATTTTAATTATTTTATTCTCTCAAATGACCATGGAGTACCTTACAGTTTTGAATTATTGTGATTATACATGTATTTAGAATTATTTTACCTTTTGTTAATGTATAATTATTTCTATTATACATTATAATTGTATTATATTATAATTGTTTCCTTAATTATTTTATATTTTTCGTATGCCGATAAGGCAGATCGCAGTGAAACCTTATAATTAATACAATTAGACCTAATGACTTACCTGTACTGTGAATCACGAATAAATAATTTAAATTTGAATTTGAATTTGGTTTATTGTTCTTTATATGAAAACCACCTCAAATAATGTATATTGTTACATAAATAAAACAATTTGATTGTGATTATATTGTTGTTTATATTACAATTTCTCATCAGGATTCTTTCATTTAAGCATGTTTTCCAACCACGCTCAAGGTAGGTATAGTTCAATATCAGTTAATTTGTACTGAATCTACTATTACATAAATGTATGCAAAGTATAATAAATTGCTTTTTGTATACCATTTTGCAGTCAAATGCATAAGCCATAAAATAAAATAAACCTAATTCCTTATTAAAATTAAACTTCCTTAAAACAAAAAATAAATTACTAAGTGCGACTCCATAATACTCTGTTCGGAGCAAGTAAAGTCAATAATGCAAAAATTCGAAATGAAGTAAGTAACACTTCGTGTCTGCTATTTACTGTTTTATTTTTATGTAATAAGGTCGAATTTGGATGTAAAGGGTCTTTGTATATATTTTTAAATACACAAGTGATTATTTCAATTTCTTATCTCTTTCTGTCGTATTCGACGTAAGATCGTATGTGAGTGTCATAGTAATCAAAACTGTGCTTTACTCCTTGCATAAAAAGTATAAATTAGGTTGAAATTATCAAAACTTAGGATAGTTTTTCTCCATTTATAGTAAAGTCAGCCAGTGCAATATTTGAGATTTGTTTTAGTTCGTGAGGCGTTATCTAGTGTATTGTTGATCGAAGGTTCAAAATGAAAAGATCCAAAGTGTATCCGATCTAAATCTTGTATGCAGAATAAGTAACTTTATTAGTTTAAGACAATAATTGAGATTATATAACTATAAGTAACTAAAACTAATACAAAACTAAAATATGGCGTCAAAAAATTCCTCCGCGTCGCAGTCGACTGGTAAAGTACCCAAGAGACTGGCGGCATTGCCCCAAAGTAAGACATACCTAATTATTAACTTTTTTTCAAGTAATATTTTATCTTGTAAAAACATCAACATTTTAAATATTTAGCATTTTTCAAATTTCCTGACTTGAATCCGGTGGAGCACGCACAAATAGTGCGTGCTCCACCGCATCCATTTGCGCTAATGCTTGGTTTTCATCGCCCTTACTATAACGTATTTCCTTTAAAGGAATATGTAAAAACATGGGTATTTCATATCAAAAAATGTCATCATAAACTTTTTTTTTTTTGATATTTGGAAATATATGGAAGTATTTGGAAATATGTTTATATCTTACCCGATCTACGTCCTTTGTCGGTAACAAATATATTTGAAGAAAATATAGGTGAAAGCGGTGTACATCATAAAAGATGCTAAGGCGTAATCGTCTTGCTTTAACTTGATTTTTTGACCCTTAAGCATAGTTTGGAGTTGCATTACAAACAGCTGGGAATGTGGAATATAATCAGTATCATTTTTATCATAATCACAATCATCATTATAATTGATGATTAAACGAACTTACCTAGTGACGTTCTATCACAATTATACGAAGCCTTCATCCGAAGACATTAAAGAACAATTGTAGTTTCACGTAACGACTCGCTAAGTTTTTTGAAATTTAAAAAGTAAAAAAAACAGTTTAAACTGGTATCCCCAAAACCCCCACTCCCGATGCCATCTTACTTTGTCGTTACCTCATTTTAAAGCCTCATTTAGTGGAAAGGTATAGTATAAAGAATAAGTAAATAAGGTCTACTCGTATATGAAGACTTATTGTCGTACAGGGTAGACATTTTTAGGACGACGTTCAGTTGGGTTAATCAATTAAATAATATTCAATGTAAGTTAATGCATTTGCAAGACATATTTCAGGTCTTATAACATAAAGTGTATTATAACTTATAAATAACGTATAATCATCATCATTGTCGTTAGCACTACAACGTGCCACTGTATCACCAGCTCATTTTATGATTGGGCATAATTTTTGGTCACCCATCCGACGACCGGCCATTAGGAAAGTTGCTTAACTTCAGCAATCGCAGACCGAGCGCGTTTACCACTGCGCCATGGAGCTTCACACAGCTCATAATGCCTTCCAATATGGAAGCAGCAGCATGTTCCGTGCTTCGGAAGGCACGTAAAGGTGTTGGTCCTGGTTGCTGGTGGTCCTGTCGTTAACAACCACCAATCGGCACTGGGCACGCGTGGTGGTTTATGGCCTGTTCTCCCTATCTATCCATAGGGAAGACTCGTGTCCCAGCAGTGGGGACATAAAATGAGCTGGTTATGATGAATGTTCTAATCAATGCCAAATATTCAGAGCTTACCACAATCTGTATTATAGCCAGTACTAACAATCCAACCAGCCACAAGAAGCCAGCCAAGGTATTCGTTATGAAATATGAAATCAGTGTGATAGCAAGGACAGTAGCAAACGCTACAGTCATACTTACAATATAAAGCTTGTTAGAGATGAAATCGAACTGGAAAATAAGATAACGAACAACAACTGTATATCAATAATTATTGTAACTAGTGGTCGCCCAGTGTTCGAAATTCGACCGTAATTTTATTAAGGCTGCACGAATTGTATTCTAACTAAGCAATGAAAAATTAAAAAAGATAGAATGTGAGTTTGGATTGGCATTGACAGATGTCGGCCGCATTAAAGACAAACAATACGTGTGTGTCAAGTACACGGTAGTGTGTGTAATGTTGTTTTTGTTGATTAAATGTATTTTTTATGCATAATTTAAAAAAAAATTAACATTTGGATAACCTTCTCTATATAAACTATAAGTGTGCGAAATTTCATACTCCTTCGTCCGCACAATTTTCGTAAAAACGTGTACAAAGTTTTATACAAAGTTTTTATAATATATAGATAATAATCGCTTAATTGCGAATAGTTTTACCAACTAATCAATATTCAATCACAATTAAGACTCAATCGATATTAAAAACAAAATTGTACAAACTGAAAAAAGTATGATTAAGGTCATAATATTATTTTATAAAAAAAATTGTTGCGAACGAAACATTACAATTTGTAGCAAAAGTGTTGAAAAAATTTCCACGAGCGGGATTCGAACCCGCACCCCATGACATACCGGGTCAAGAGCACTACCAATTTTCCCGATCAACCCGAGCCGAGGTCCAAGCCTGTAGAGGCGCCCGGGTTGTTCCGCTCCCCGAGCCGATCCGAACCCCTCGGAGAATCTAGTAGGGCACGGGGACGAGTATACGCCGTTCCCTCTAGAAAACCACTAACGGTGCTTCGTTTCACACGGCTAGAGGAGTTCTTTATGTTTCTCGCGGCCCCCCAAAAAATCCGGTGAAGCTGAAAATGCCCAGTGGCAAAAAAACTACCAACTTTGTTATAGTGGCTCTGTTATTAGAACTAGTGATCCCTAGTGGTCGAAATTCGACCGAAATTTTATTAAGGCTGCACGGATTGTATCCTAAGCAATGAAAAATTAAAAAAGATAGAATGTGAGTTTGGATATTAGGTTTGGATTAGCATTGACAGATTTCGACCGCTCCTCTTCCATTTTTGAAATTTTTGAAAAGCGTCTAAGCGTGTGTGTCAAATGCCTGGTAGTGTGTGTAATGTTTGTTTTATTGATTTAATGTATTTTTTATGCATAATTTTAAAAATATATTAACATTCTGCAATCCTTCTCTATACAGCGTGTTAGTGAACACGAGGGACAAATTTAATCCTATGGTAGTTTATGCCTGGGTAAACAAAAACAAATAAAAAAATACGGCGCAGACTGGCCGCGGCGGGGTACGCGCCACGAGGCGGGGATGAAGGCCTCGCCTCGCGGGGTACGTGCGGTGTGCAAAGCAAAAAGTGACCTTCCAGCATGATCCATCGGCGGCGCCGCGTTCCGCAGTCAGTCTGCACGTATTTGATCTTTTCCCGCGCTTAGTGTATACGCTAAATTATTCATTAAAGTTATGCAAAAAAATAAAAATATTTTTTTTTATGAATCGGATCGGGAATCAAATACCTAATGACCTCCCTTAATTATGTCCCTTGGTTTAACTAACAAGCGTAAACTATAAGCGTGCGAAATTTCATACTCCTCCGTCCGCGCAATTTTCGTAAAAAGGGGTACAAAATTTTTGCTTTACGTATTAATATATAGATAATAAAAACTTTACTTACTTCATAAAAAGAGAGTATTATCAAAACAATGACTACAACCATGGTGATTACCACCACGTATTGCAAGATGTCAATATTGTGTACCACAGTCACTATGGATATCAGAGAACTCACAGATATGACCTGAAATAAATTTTTCTTCTTGATACAACACAAGTTTTAAGTCGTTAAGTTTTATATTATGTGGTATCTCTTTCAATAATTGTCGGCTCTTACTCTTAGTCGCGCGTGCCCTCTCACTCTCCGCTCACAGCCGACAGAGCTGTGTTACGACCGCAAGTACAGAAGGGTGAATCTTCCATACATTGAATAATTACAAAAAAATCATATACGGCAGCGCCATCTTCCGTAGGAAGAACCTCAAGTTACTAACTAGTTATCCATATAATGTCACTAGATGGCGGTAGTATAGATAGCGTTTTAAATTAATAAGTAACGTTTAGTTATTTTCTAATAACTTTCTTATAACCATAACTTTCGTCAACTCCATAAAAAGCTCGGTGGCCGATTGGCTGCGACGACGACGACGCATCGTGCTACTTTAATATTTAATGTTTTTTTGATTTTATGTTCATTTTTAAGTTTTTAATATGTTAATATAAATCTTTACAATAATATTATACACAAAAAAAAATGTTAACTAGTTATTTGTAAATAATATATATATTTTTAGCGCCATCTATCGGGAAGAAGCGTAAACGCGCACGCAAACGTACGTACGTCAATAGCGATTCTTCCTAGGTTGCTTGGAAAATGTAGATTTTAGTGAAAAGGCCGCCCTTGTACGACTCCTGTTTATTTTATTTTAACGTGTCTGTATTTTTTTATTCTGTTTACAATAATCTATTCTATTCTATTGTATTCTATTCTATTCTAAATTCACCTGGATAATAAAATACAATTACAAATACTGAGCAAGGAACTTTAACAATCAAATAGCATAATGCATTAAAATTTACCGTAAGACACAAGAAGACGAAATTGCATGGGCTATGTCGTGCAAACTCCGTGCAATGGAACATTATGTCGACAAAGAAGAAAATGGCCCTGGAAAATATAGAAAAAAGCAGTACAGGAAAGACTACACCATTCCAATAACGGCTTTAATTAGTGGCTTCGTAAGCACATATTGTAACAAGACAGCGTCAAAGTTATGAAATTTTGTAGTAAAATTTACAGAATACACTAAACATGAACGTTAGTTTAGGCCCAAGACACCGTACTCGTAGAGCAATGGTCACGCACTAGTGCGTGTTGCCGTTCCCTCTAGAAAACCTCTGACGGTGCTTCGTTTCACACGACTTGAGGAACCCTTCAAGTTTCTCGCCGCCCCCAAAACAGTCCGGTGAAGCTAAAAATGCCCAGAGGCAATCGAAACTCTAAAAAGAAAATGAAATGATGATAGAAATGTCAAATTATATGCTCCCCTTGAGCTCTTTGAGCATCAGTACAGATGTCCTTACGCGGCCTGCTTGAGAGAATTTGAAAAGTGACGTTGCACTGATTAACTAACACTCATGCACGTTCACAAACACTTAGCAGTTAATTTAGTTAAATCACCGTCAAAACAAAAAATTTAGAAAATAAATCAAAACTGCATACATTCCTCTTCTTTTTACCGCCAAGAAGTCTTATATCATCTACCAAACGGTAGAGTAAACACTCTACTCAGTTGTGGAAAAAAGTTAATAACTTACACTGAAATGACGCTGGTTAGCAACACATTTTGAATTAAGTACTGCACCACATCAGGCCTGGAAACATAAACTTTAATGAGAGAAAGCTTTTATTGAAACAGTATCAAAATTCTACTTTACTCTTTAGCACTGCAATTCACAAATTATTATGTAATGGTACACTTTAAGTTTAGCTTCCTGGCGTCCGCACAGCGTGCTGTTTCATGTAAACGAAACGCGCAGCGTGCAACGGGCGACCCGCCTCACGCAGCGCTGCTCTATGAGTTCACACAAAACAGACACGCTCCGCAGTCGCCCGCGCCGCCGTGCGCCCGTTTGACACAGCGGACGTCCTAGTGATATTACAGTAATACTGCTTTGTGAATTGGCACAATCCAGCTCAGGATAGAGATAGGTGGAAGGAGCGAGGGGAGGCCTTTGCCCTACAGTGGGAAAGTAACTGGCTCTAAGCTAGTGATTTACACAAATTTTGTTTCAAACATATTAAAATTTGAAAAAGTGTATGAAAAAATTCCACATTTCTCATGACAAGGTCACAATAGCATTGTTGGTAGTACACCTGTACTACCAACAATGCTATCGTGACCTTGTTCAATGTCAACAACTACGTCATCAACATACATCCATCCATCCATCCATCATCCATCCACACATCCATCATTTTACAGATATTAAAGATCAGAAAAAACTTAGGCAAGCTACATTTATGATTATTTATTATGATTATATTATATATTTTACGCGAATTTTGTTACGAAAACTGTACAATTTGAAAACTGTTCAAGTTCTAGTAGAAGAAATTAATAAAGATTAAGACTTACGTATAAACAACATAGACGTTAAAAATAAGGGTGTAGGCCAACATTATGAAGACCATCAGCATTATATAACGTACAAAGTTGTTGGTCCTTAATGTAAACTCCTGGATGGTCATTCTAGATGTCTGGCCAAGAAAACCAAAACAATCAAACATATTCAGCAAATCTGTGTAAAAGAAGAGGCGAGAATTAAAAAAGGTTGTTTTCTACAAAATAATTGAAAAACTTAATATTAACCTTCGATTCGCGGTGCCTGGTGGCGACTTGGATTTGATGATCTTGATCTTGACACAGCATCACCATCAACTCTACGATTTGACTTAACCAGTTTGAGTTTAGTTTTATCATATAGTTTCGTTTTAGAAATGTTCTCTAGTTTGTTTTGTGGGAGTTGTTCTCCCACTTTGGCTTCGTAATCACCTTCCGTATTGACTTTAAAAGTATCAACATCCATGAGCACTTCATCCAGTGTCTTTTCACTATCGTCATATTTGTTTATATGTGAATTTTCCTTATCAATCTCAAGCATATCAAATATTAGCATATAGTAACATTTTTTGGATGTTTGATGTTCTGAGGTTCGACGTTTGTTTTGACATTTTACTTTTTTTTACAAGTTTTTTTCGGTTAATAGCACAGACCTATATTAACATAGATCACGCAAGTACTTCAGACGCTTTGAATAAGCCTATCTGTGCTTAACTAACCTCTGGTATATAGGGAAATTATATTCAGTCCGCGATCGACTTAGAGCTTAGAGCATTAAACCAAATGGAGACGCCATGCGCACTAATTTCTATGAAAAAAAGTCTGTCATTTTCTGCGGGGGACGAGGTAATGCACACAAATACAGTTTCACACTGATGCATTTTTCAAAGACGTCGCTACGCACGCAAACGACAAAATTATTAAACACTAGCATAAACTAGACGCACACTAATAAATTCACACACAGGGATAACCTGTCCGTGCACGAGTCTGACGGCAACTTTATGTAAACGTCGATAGTGCTTGACACTATCGATTTAATTTGTCGATACCAATAATAATGACATAGCCCGAAAAGTTGCTAAGCTCAAGTGCCCCACATCGCTCGCAGGACTGATGGCCGCTGGGGCCATGGGCTGGTATTAATGTGATTTTTGAAGTGAAAACTTCTTTAGCGGCGTTGTATGGGTAAAAAATGTTAAACTCGCGTCAGGACACGTGCCGTCAGGGACTATTGATCGAAAATGCACAACGTTAATATTCAAGTTTTCACTTTTGCCGGCACTCCCAGAGTGCAACCAGTCGGTTTTTTTTTGTTTAAATGAGGCTCTTCAGTATGGTTAATTAAGGTAGACACTTTGCTTTTCTTTATTGTTAAAATCGACAGTTATTAATTAGGATAAGTCAAAATCTGCAAAATATACCTACATAATTTTATTCCATTCCAAGGAGAATTGTTGTTTTTAAGAAAAGCTGCAATCTTATTCTTTCATTATGGAAAAATAGTTTGCTACCTATCTAACCGACTCTCAATCAAGAGGAACCGAAAAATTTAACAACATGTATAGTACTTTCATGGTTCCATAAAGCAGATCAATTCTTTTTTGTAGGTAACGTAGGGTCTTAATTTTTCAGATTTCCAAATGCAATTATTCGAGAGATTTTTTTTATTTCTATATAAGTTTCCAAATAAGGCTAAATTTAAAAGCAAGAGACTTAAATTAAAACAAACATATCAATATACAGGTATGTACCGAACTCCAGAATGATATCATACAAACGAACAGCAAAATATACCTAATGCTGTCAAGGTTTAAACTGCTTTCTGAGGTTAAATCTTTGAATGATGCAAAGTTCTTTAATGCATCAAAGCTACTCTAAGTGTTCATATAGTTTAAAAAAAAAATTGGAATAAAAAACGTAATCTTATAGTTTTAAGTAAATTCTACGGTGTAGGTGTTGTTATTTCTGTCAGAAATTAAATATTATTTTGATGCTTATAATGTTGTATTAATTTAATAGGTTTTTTATTTTTATTTTTTTATTTTTTTGTCATAAGTTAAGCGGATCTTTAATTCACAAAGGAGACATAAATCAATAACTTCTTTTGATGCATACAATAGGCCACCACGACTTTTTTGGTATGTTAAACTTTTGTCATTTGGCTCCCCACATAAACTCTTTATGCATGTACTGCGTTTAATTTTTTAGTAGAAAATACTACGAAGCCCGCTTTATATTCCACTACCTTTTCTCCAAATGGAGATAAGTATGTTTCGATCTCTAATAATTTGTTTTTTTTTAAATTTATTTATCTATATTATTATTTTCCTATAATAGCCAGAATAAACATTATGATGAAGTCGATATCAATATTTTGTTTTTGTACTATCACAGCTCTAACTTTGTTGCAGTGTGGCCAATGTAATTAAATTAAAATTTCCTATTTTCGGGATAAGTGACGGGACGTAAATATAATATATTAATGAAGTAGACCGATCATAAACATACAATTTTATAGTATTGAGAATTTTTAATGCAATTTAGTTGAAAAAAAATCTGTAAAAACAAAATAAGTTACAATTTATAAGTAGTGATCTATCATTAATTAAATAAGCATTTATAGTAAAAATACAGTTTTAACTTTATAGAACGTGAAATATAAATTGTAATTCAATGTTGGCTCATTCAACTTTAAAAGTTACGCAAAGTTGCAACTTGACGTTTTAGTGGCAACACTTTTTGATTAACAATATTTTTTCAGTTTTTTGCAAATTTTGTGCATTATTCAATAATATTAAGACAAAATAATAGTTACAGATGAAAAGTAACGTTATCCTTTTGTACAATCGACGTTTCTGATCGCTTTTTACGTGAAAACACGCTGCAATTTGGCATTTTTTGCTCAGGTCTTATCGCGTGCACCGTGATTTGCAAATGACGCTGGAACACGCTGGAACTAGTTTTATATAACGAGTATGATCGGCGGTCATACTCTTTTGGCAGAGGGGAACGCCTGACAGTGGCGTCTCCAGTTGGTTTAATGCTCTAAGACTTAGAGCATTAATAATGCTCTAAGGCGATCGACATTTACCCAGGGAGACATCTGTCAAAAACACAAAAAAATGCCTCAATGTCCTGTTATAAATTGTAAAAACACATTAGTAGCCAATAAGTAGAACACTATGCCTTCCGTCGGAAAGTAATTTTATAATAATCGTAATTAATTTTAAAATAATTTATTTTGATTTTATGACAGTTTTGAGAAAATCTTATTATATATTATTTTAAGTGCTAATTGCTACACTTAAGCTGAATTAAATATTTATATAAAACACAGTGAAATTTTTTATATAAATAATCAGATCATAGTTTATGTAACTAGGAAAATAGGAATTAATTGTTACAATTGTTGACAAACCATTAGGTATATAAAAAAATTAAAAAAACTTTTTGTGAGTCAATAATTTGATAAATACCTAACTAAAGATAGATTCCTCTAATCGTTCAAAATTCAAAATTCAAAATTCAAAATTCAAAATCATTTATTCAGTTTAGGCTACAAGTAGCTCTTATGAATGTCACTATGCCATCGGTTAAAAATATAGATCATCTACTGATTTTAGTCTTTAGCAAGTTGAAAACAGACCACATGCATCCCATCTGTCATCCCCTTAATTTCCTTGACAATCTATGTTATTTTTGACGTGACAACGTCTTATAATTCGATAGAGCCGGCTGCACGCACGAAAAAGTTCCGCGTTACATCGCTCGCTAATGCCGCGTTATATCGCTCGCTAATGCCGCGTTATATCGCTCGCTAATGCCGCGTTACCTCGCTATGCCTTATGTAAAATTAATATGGGTATCATTTCCATGGTTTTCGGGGGTGCCGATTTCGAATACAACATTTATTTCGAGATCCAAGATGGCGGACGCAACTTTTATGTAAAATCAATATGGGTATCATTTCCATGGTTTTCGGGGGAGCAATATGGGTATCATTTCCATGATTTTGGGGGGTGCCGATTTCGAATACAACATTTATTTCGAGATCCAAGATGGCGGACGCAACTTTTTTATGTAAAATCAATATGGGTATCATTTCCATGGTTTTCAGGGGTGCCGATTTCGAATACAACATTTATTTCGAGATCCAAGATGGCGGACGCAACTTTTTTATGTAAAATCAATATGGGTATCATTTCCATGGTTTTCGGGGGTGCCGATTTCGAATACAACATTTATTTCGAGATCCAAGATGGCGGACGCAACTTTTTTATGTAAAATCAATATGGGTATCATTTCCATGGTTTTCGGGGGTGCCGATTTCGAATACAACATTTATTTCGAGATCCAAGATGGCGGACGCAACTTTTTTATGTAAAATCAATATGGGTATCATTTCCATGGTTTTCGGGGGTGCCAATTTCGAATACAACATTTATTTCGAGATCCAAGATGGCGGACGCAAATTTTTTATGTAAAATCAATATGGGTATCATTTCCATGGTTTTCGGGGGTGCCGATTTCGAATACAACATTTATTTCGAGATCCAAGATGGCGGACGCAACTTTTTTATGTAAAATCAATATGGGTATCATTTCCATGGTTTTCGGGGGTGCCGATTTTGAATACAACATCTATTTCGAGATCCAAGATGGCGGACGTGACTTTTTTGACGTTAACACCTCCCGACACCTTCTTAAGACGTTGTCACGTTCAACTATCGTCAGTAAACCGACTTTACAGACAACCAATTTTTTTTTGGGACGAATATTGGTCGAGCACTAGACTTAAAGTGTCGAACACTGGTGCCAATGAATTTCAAATGAAACTGTCACAGTATTGAACCTTGTTTAATTTTTTTTTATTTACGGGTAAGCATAGTGCCTTGATCTCACCTGATATTAAGTGATGCTAAGGCCATTTGGTGGAAGCGCACTTCACCCGGGATCCTCAACTAGTGAGGCACTGGCTATCTTGTCTCTAGCTGCTGGAACACAACAATGCTACAAACATTGATGTTATGGCGACATATTTAGATAAGATGGTGGTAGCTAGCCAGGCGGACAAACAAATCATACAACCAACCAAACCGAATGCTTATACAAACATGTACCCCCCGCTGGGAATCGAACCCGGGACCTCTGGATCTAAACCGGTGATCTTAACCACTAGACCACAGAGGCGGTTATGTATGTATATATGTATGTATTTGTCATTATTCGTCACCAGCTCATAAACATCCCCACTGCTGGGGCACGAGCCTTCCCTATGGATGGATAGGGAGAACGGGTCATAAACCACCACTCGGGCTCAGTGCGGATTGGTGATTGTTAACGACTGCTAATGCAGCCGAGACCAACAGCTTTACGTACCTTCCAAAGCACGGAGAAGCTCGAGATGATAAATGTTTGTCACCCATCCAAAGACCGAGCGCGTTAACCACTGCGCCATCGAGCTCCTCCATTGTCATTATTATGCTGATTAAATAAACACACACATTACAATATATGGTACAAAATACAAGTACATTAGGTAACATACTCTAAGCATCTTTAGTGTATGGTAATGCGAAGCTAGTATCTTTCGCTTACCAAATAATTCAAGCATTAATACACATTAATATTTATGGCTATTAAAGCGCCAAGATTATGTAACATGAAGCAATTTCCTGTTGTCAGTACAAAAGAAAAGGACAGAATGAGAATAAAATTGATTATGAGATTCATGGCTATCGTGTAGGAAGCCCACGGTTGGACGAAAGCTTCATCTAAACCTCTGTTTGGATTGTCAACGCTTATGGCAGTATGGTCGCGGTCGCGCTCTGGGCCCTGTTTAATCCAGGGCTTGGAAACCGGTTAATTTGTTAAACCGGTTTCACGAAATTATGCATGGAACTTTATTAAAACGGTTAAGTTCCATTGAACCGGTTTTTGAACCGGTTTACAAAAAAATGTTTTTTTTAATAAACCGGTTAATATTTAAAATGATAAATACTTGATTTACGTTTTCGACCCATATTGATAGGATGCGCACAACTATCAAAATGAGATAGCGCTCGCGACGCAACACTAGTGCGCGCCGCGCGGGTATTTCGTCTAACAAGCTACAACAAGTCGCAGCCAGCGATCGCTAGAAATAAACCGGTTTAAGTAGGCTCTAGCCGGAGAGTCACAGTCACACAGTAGGTGCTGCATTGACTCCGTTTCCTCTCCACATGCCCTACACAAGCTATTTGTTAATAGATGCATTCTGTGGAGCATTTGTTTTGTGGCATAGTGCCCTGTCAAGGCACCGATGGTTAATCGGGCCTGCCTTCTACTGCCTCCGCATATGAACTTACTCCGTCCTAAGGCGTTTTCACCTAGGAAGGATTTTGAGTGTTTCATACCCGGCTGCTCCTTCCATTCGATGCCAAGCCCTGGTTTAATCAAATCTATTTATCTATATTTAGTACCTTTTTAGTCTATTCTTTTTTATCAGAAGGATCGTGTCTGCTATCAGTCTGGAGTGAGTATCGGGTCGAAGAAAAGAAACAGTTAATTATGCACAACAGTCAATATATTGAACTTTATAAAAGAAATTTTTAGACACTTTACATTTACGTAATATTACAATGCGCGCAGGCATCGAAGCCTCGCTCGCTGAAAGCAGCCTATAATAATGCCACCAAGTCTTGCAAAAGAGCCTACATTAGAGCGGATGCCCAGCGCGTTGCACGGGCCGGCCAAGAACTTCTGACGCATCCTACGGGCAGCCGTAGCTACTGGCGTCTGGCCAAAGCCGTGCAATCCAATTTCTGCCAACCCTCGCTGCCACCACTGAGATGTCCTGACGGGACTTTAGCTCACAAGCCGCAAGAGAAGGTCGATCTCCTGGCCAAACTCTTTGCAGCTAACTCCCGAATCGATGACTGCAATGCACAGCCACCTTCAATTCCTCACTGTGGCCACACAATGCCTGATTTTAAAATCAGGCAGTGTGATGTCCGTGCGGAGCTGCAGTCAATCGATGTCCGGAAAGCTAATGGCCCTGATGGCATTCCAGCAATAGTCCTGAAAATGTGTGCAGCGGAGTTGTCCCCCGTGTTAACGCGCCTTTACCGTCTCTCGCTCTCTTCTGGTTGTGTGCCGGAATCTTGGAGAGAAGCTAATGTGCAACCGGTCCCGAAAAAAGGAGATCGGTCAGACCCATCTAATTACCGCCCCATAGCCGTTACTTCAGTTTTGTGCAAAATCATGGAACGTATTTTAAACAAACAACTAGTCCACTACCTGGAAGAACACTCCATAATTCATGATCGCCAATATGGGTTTCGGCCGAAACGATCAACGGGTGATCTTCTAGCGTACGTTGCACATCTCTAGGGTGAGGCTATTGACAAGCGTGGTGAGTCGATGGCTGTTAGCCTTGACATAGCCAAGGCTTTTGATCGGGTCTGGCACAAAGCTCTTCTCTCCAAGCTCCCGGCATACGGTCTGCCTGCTCAGTTCTGCAACTGGGTCGCTGGCTTCCTACATGAGCGGAGAATCCGTGTCCTGTCTGATGGATGCGCTTCGCGGTTCATGTCAGTGAACGCTGGTGTCCCTCAAGGTTCCGTTCTGTCCCCCACGCTGTTCCTTCTGCATATCAACGATATGCTTCCACTTGGAAATATTCATTGCTATGCAGATGATAGCACAGTGCATGGGGGATATAACGGTCACCCAGCGGCCGGGCGTGTCGAAACCGAAGTTAACCGGGTGAATCTTGTCATTGAGCTCAATCGGGTATTGGACCTCATATCTAAATGGGGCTCCAATAATCTTGTTGAGTTCAATGCCAAGAAAACACAGGTGTGTGCGTTCACGGCAAAAAAGTCACCATTCCTTCCCCTTCCAACTCTTCAGGGTACATCTCTAAGCCTGCAGAGCAGTATCAACATGCTCGGTATGACGATTCGCTGCGATCTAAACCAAAGAGACTACATCGAAGCCGTGATCAAAACAGCCTCACGAAAACTCGGTATTCTGAACAGGGTGCGGCGATTCTTTACGCCTGACCAGTTGTGCCTTTTGTACAAGACACAGGTACGGTCTTGCGTGGAGTATTGCTCGCACATCTGGGACGGTTCCGCAAAGTACCTTCTCGATGCTTTGGACAGATTGCAGCGTCGCGCTGTACGCATTATCGGCAACGCAGAAGTCACAAATACTCTCGAAACTCTGCAATTGCGTAGAGATATTGCGTCACTCAGCGTGTTTTACCGTTTATACCATGGCGAGTGCTCTGAAGAACTCTTTGACCTCATCCCTCCTTCTCCCTTCCTCCATAGGAGTACGCGTGCTGCTCTCCGGAGTCACCGCTTCACTGTCTCAAATATTCCATCACGCACTAAGAAATTTGGTGACTCATTTTTTTGTCGCACTTCCAAAACATGGAATAGTTTGCCTGCACACGTTTTCCCTCCTTCCTATGATATGGGGTCCTTCAAACGAGGCGTGAAGAGGCACCTTGTGGGCCGGCAGAGTGAGGGTAACTGATGCTGCGTTATTTTTACGCTGCACCAGTTGTCATCGCATCTGGATTCCATATTCACTTAACATCAGGTGAAATGGAGTCATTTGCCGTGCTATGTATAAAAAAAAAAAAAAAAAAAAAAAAAGACGCGCTAATACCCAAGGCGAGGATTCCGGGATGACTGGCTCAACGTTAGCCGAGAACGATTTTGCTTACGCACAACAACCAACTGTGTCACCACATATCTAATACCTTTAAACGAGCAATTCTTGTATATATATAATCTGAATCTCGGAAACGGCTCACAAAGAAACTTGTAGTACCTTAATTTCGAAATGTATAGAGTATTATAATATACCTCTCCTGACCGATTTCAGCCACAGCGTCTGTATGCACTGGATAGGCGTATCTTCTTAGTGTGGGCTTAAATGTGCTCGTATGTGGCTTATACCCAATTTTGTTGGAAAAGGTACGAGCGCATTTTGGACATGTCAGTACTCCGCCAACGTAATGGTAGGTGATGGCCGCAGGTGGTCTGGCCTTCAGATCATCCCGCTTCCTATCCAGGTCTTCGCGACACTCGGTTTCAAAGTCATTCACCTATTGGTGAATGAGTCGTCGCCACTCGGGGCGCTGCGCTGCTTTCAACTCCCATTGTGAGTGCTCTATTTTGCACCATTTCATGTGCCTTTTCAGAACATTCTTGTATCTCAGGTACTGGTCACCGCTTTTACGCTTACTGTACTGGAGTTCTGAAAAGAAGATGCTCTTTGCCACTCTCATACATATGTACGATACAAGTGCCCCGCACCAGCGAAGTTGTCGCTTCATCAGATACACCACCAATATTTGCACGTCGTAAAACGTTCGTGTTCTAACACGGTCATTCCATCTGATGTTCATGTTAATGACTATTTGATCCGAGGATTAACAATAAAAAACTTTCAAGAGAATGTTTTTTATTGTTAATGTAGTGAATTATAATATTGTTTTATATGGTAACGACGACATACTTTTGTTTTGAAATGTCGTTACTTCTATTAAAGCAGTTCAGTTCAGTTTCTTGCGCCCATTTTTCTTCACAGCTAATAAAACAGACGTCCTGAATTTATGAATAGGAGGAAAAAATTTTTGGACGACTCAAAAGCAAAATTTTTTTTTTTTTTACCTTGGTTTTTATTTTACAAATTTGTATTTACAATTAAATAATATTATGTAGACTCTACTCCACTCCCCTAAAATGCAGAACTAGTCGCTAGTCGCGAAGAAAACTGGTGCAACAGCGTGAGAACGACGCAGCATCAGTTACCCTCCGACCAGCCCACAAGGTGCCTCACGATAAAGGATAAACATATCCGGGAAAACTGTTTCAACTTTTCGAGGTGTGTCAAACAAACCAGTCACCAATTTTCTTTGATAGGACAGCAGCACCACAGCCACAGCAGCAGTTTTATGTACGCGATGTCGACCCTGAATCTTTAGTTGCAATACCTTGCAATTTCACTTTAATCTTATACCTTTCATAAATAACACAGAAATGCAAAACAATACTGCTTGGCTGCAGAAATATTTTCCATTGTAAGTTCAAAACGGGTCCATATTGGCTCACCTAAAGTATTTACCCGAAATTGTTATTCCTACCGATTTGTAATCCGAATGATCACTCTTCCTAAAAATTTTTCTTCCTAAAGTTTTTATTCATACATTTTGTAGTACTACAGACGATGTTCATAACACACATGTTTCCGAAAATTGTAATTAATAATATAACTAATGTAAATATAATTTAAACTCCTACTGTTGTTTTTTATAATACTTTTTTTATAATCCCTAAACATAATTTCCATTGTAAAGTGATGTATATTAATGTAAGAAACGCAATAAAGTCGCTTCTGGCACTATGTTTATGTCAACCTAACCCGCTCGTCGCTTCGCTCCTCGCTAACCTAAGCGGGGGTGCAGCGCGGAATTTGAAAATTTACGTGTTTTTAAGTCACTGGTGCTAGGCGCTGAATAGGTCTTATACATTAAAAGGACTAGTGTAGGTTAGCTTGATCCTTTCACAAGGTCATGGTTGTCTTGGAATTCGAAACAAATACCCAAAAACTGCATAAACAATACGTAAAATAATGATATCTAAAAACTTATTTTTTCAGAAACTTTGTAAATATAGCACAAATGAAACAATGATCCGATATCAAAATGTGTGTATTGATATTCCGCAGGGCACTGTTGTCTTATTTTTCAATTAAAAAACATGAATATGAAAATATTAAGACTTTTATTATTTTTTACCCAAACGCCTTTGATTTTACAAAAGTAAACATTGCTCTAATTAAATCACCGGCCTACTCTGTACAGATATTAGTGTGCGAGCGTATTCGTAGTCGTGCGCCGTTGTCACCACACTGCCACGCGCCGCTCGCTCGCTATCATAAAGAAACTTGAAACTCGCAATTTTGCGTCCGCGCTGCACCCCCTTAATAAAATAAAAAAGATATGACTTTGAACAATATAGTGTAAAAGACGGTTATGTTAAGAAAATATAAGAAAACAAATAATAGTTTAATAGACGTTTATTGCTACTGACATTATGAAGTTGAATGATTCGGAATTATGAACATTAGAAACAGAGTAGTTAGGAATTGTGATTGTTAAGATGAAAAATGTAAGGGAGAACATTTTGTTGAAAATTAAGGTAAAATTTGGCGCACCCGTTCAAATCGTATGATAAAATATATTTCTATCTTTTTTCCAAAGCTTTCTAAGACTTAAAAAATATTTTTCACTTTTCAAAGCGATTTTAATTTCAAACAACAGATTAGCATCGCCGACTTTAAGTATTCACAGCTACTTAGGCTTAATTGGTCTCATTCAAAGATTTCGGGGTACATTTAAGATTTTCCTGATTCATTTGCCCGATTCGTGGATCCTTTGTCAATCCGCCGTCGCCCGGCCGACTGTTCCTTTTTCATTTCTCTATACAATTTACTAACGGGACGTCACGGCTTGATCCATTTTGGTATTTAGCAGTTTCATGTCACCGTTAGTAATTCTTTTGAAGTTTTAATAAAACAGGTTGTTACGCAAATCGAATCAACCTTTACTATTTTTTAGTGGAGTTGACAAATGACCCCTCTCCCTACCCCCCTCTACCTGATGTTAAGCAAAAGCAGAGTCCAGATGCGAAGACAGCTAGCGGAGCAGGATTGTCTATCCGCCTCCTCACCTCACCCACCAGCAAGTTGCTTATTCAAACCTCGTAGTAGTTATCACAAAATTAAAAGCTTTGTGTATTTTGTCACTTTGTAAAATGTTAAGCAGTTGGAGTTGCTTGCCTGTAAGACCTGCTGCTTCTCCTCTGATGTTGTTCCATGAGTGGTGGTGATTGTTTCTCATCAGGTAACCCGCTAGTTTTTTCTTACAAGTAATATAAACGATACAGTGTTTTTCAACTACTTGCGTTTGGTAAGGACTTGTTTCAAGTCCTCCTGGCTTTCACTGTTGTCTACTATCGAATTGTAAGCCATAAAAACTGGGTTCAGAGCATTGTTGTGTTTCGATGTAAGATATAAGATAGCCAGTTCCTCATCGGTTCAGGATTCCGGTTGGAGTACGCTTCTTGCCGTATCTTTACTTACCGTTTTTTGAGATAATGGCTAACGTTCAACTTGATATGTAAAAAATACCACGCAAGAGAGTGGTCCAGTGGTACCAGGTCGGGCAAAGTGTGTTTCGGATCTTAGATGTAAAGCCCGGGTTTGTGATCACCAACCCGCATTTGGTAAGCGTGGTGATTAAGCCATTACCCTTCAATTGTAGTGACGACTTGATTTCAAGGACGGAGGTCTTTGTTCAGCAGTGAGACAGTTATAGGCTGTTCACTTTACTTTACTTCCTCCACAGTAACACTTTGATCCAAAAACATCCTTTGTGTTACCCCCTTCCTTCGACGACTGCAAATCAATAGAAATTTGTGTGCACCAAACTTTTTAATCCTTTTTATAAAACGTGCAACAACTGAGAACAAGGAAAGCGTTTTAAAAGGGAAACATTCGCAATCAATTTTTTTGTTGTTTCGCTTCCGCAGACTTTGTATTTCAAAAACCACTTAAAATCTTCTTCGAGTTTAGAGAGAACAAAGTGATAAAATATTTCCCTTAAAAAGTATTTGAGCCTTAGGGCTGTCAACACAGACATTTTAAAATTTTATTTTAATTAATTTAACTGATTAAGCCTTTACCCGTCAATTATAGCGAGGACTTGATTTCATTCATGGAGGCCTTCGCCCAGCAGTGGGACAGTTATAGGCTATTGACTTACTTACTTACTTAATTTAACTTAGTTTATGAGATTTAATTTTTCCATTTACTTAAGTTAGTTCGTTTGATCTTCTAATACCTAAGCATTTTTTTTCTTTTGCCTTATTTTTTGTTTATTATGTATGAGTGCGTTTGTTCATAAATGTTTTTTTCTTTCTTTTTTTCTTTCAAACCAGCTAGTCCAATGGTGGGTTGTAACCGCACCTGAAGTTAGATAGATAGCCATTTTCTCTGTAGTTAAAGATCGCTGGTGAAGTCACTTATCAGGTGAGATAAAAGGCAACATTTTTAGTGGAATAAAAACAATATATGATGAACCTGTCAAATATATCTACTTAATCGATAATAAAAATTACATTCATTAAATTATAACATTGTATTTCTTTTTTTATTTATATATTGATGTGCTGTAAGTTATTCAATGATGATTCATGGTGCACCAAGGCGAAGACATGCCCACTTTAAACATACATACTGTACTTTCCAAATGTTGTCTGAAAGAGATCACTCTTAGTGATAAGATCACTCTTTGTACGTGTACTTTTAGGTATGCAGTTTTTTTTGTCTATTTTTTTTAACTTAGAGCATTAAATAAAGTACATTTATCTTAACTTATCTTATTTTAAATATTGATAGATGGTTTTAAATGTCGTATTTAAACAATCGAGAGGCAGCCCTAATAAAGACGGAAACAGAGCAATCCTCTCTTTTATTACTCTTGTTATCTTACGAATTTTGTTTATTGCGGTCCCAACCCTGAAAGTTGCCAGCATTCTCCCCGGTACTTACCCCGGAATTAACAGGAATAAACAAATTTGAAGAATTGTACGACTCGCCATTTCTGACTCGCGCCTCCTAATTCGGGCATTCAGCTTAACTAGCCAGTACTGCTGAGTTTGCTTTCTATTTCGCTTTTGTTTTTCCGTTTCTCTTTAAAATAAACTTTTTTTTAATTATAAATTTCTTATGGGTAAGCACAGTGCCTGCATCTCACCAGATTTAAGTGACGATAAAGCCAATGCTGTGCCCTTGCAGGGTCATGTTTGTTTCGTTTTTATCTTTTTCAACACCTGTATATGTACAACATGAATGCAATAAAAAACTTTAAACTTTGGAAGCGCACTTCAACCGGGATTCTCAACTACTGAGGCACATGGCCACCTTATCTCTAACTGCCGGCACACAACATTGCTACAAACATTGATGTTATGGCGACAGATTTAGATCAGATGGTGGTAGCTAGCCAGGCGGCAGGCGGACAAACAAGCCCTACCACCAAGCAAACCGAGAACACAAACATGTGCCCCTCAACCCGGGACCTCTGGGTCTAAGACCGGTGGTCTGAACCACTAGACAACAGAGGCGGTTAGAATTTAAAAATCTCCCTGCTTACTGAGTGCTAAGAATCTTCAACGTTGGATTTAGGTCCTATCTATACTAATATTATAAAGCTGAAGAGTTTGTTTGTTTGTTTGTTTGTTTGTTTGTTTGTTTGAACGCGCTAATCTCAGGAACTACTGGTTCGAATTGAAAAATTCTTTTTGTGTTGAATAGTCCATTTATTGAGGAAGGCTATAGGCTACATCACGCTATGATTATTAGGAGTGGAACAGTCGCTAATTAACGCGGGTGAAACCGCAGGGCACAGCTATGAATTATACAGGGTATCCTGTCCAAACTCCTCGAAGAATCTAGTAGGTTGAGGCGAAACGCTTCTGTGATGCCATCTCCTCTAAACGCTTTGAGGATAATTTCGCACGCTTGTCTTGAGGAATCCTTCCAGTTTCTCGCCGTCCACAAAAATGTCTGGTGACGCGTAAAAGCCAAGGGGGGGCAACAGAAAACTCTCTCCCAAAAAGAAGATATACTGATGACGATAATGATAAAGATTAAACCTCTATGGAGTTATAATGCCTCGGTGGCCGCTTGGCAAAGCGCTCGGCTTGATACCCAGGACCTTAATGGACCCAGGACCTTAACGTTCAACTCCCAGGTCGGGCAAAGTGTGCTTCGAATTTTCGATGCATTGCCCGTGTTTGTGATTACCAAACAGCATATAATGATTAAGAGATTACCCATCAATTGTAGTAATAACTTGATTTCAATCATGGAGGCCTTTGCCCAGCAGTGGGACAGTTATAGGCTATAGTTAGTGCACTTGATAAACGAAAAAGCCCCGTTCATATTAAATGAGCCACTCCAAAAGCGTACCAACAACCCAAGGAGCACCATTGTAAGTTGAAATCAAGCATTAACATTTAATGAGCCCAATTTCTTTCGTACAAATCCGCTCTTGACAAAATAACAGCATCAGGGACAATAGAAAATAATAGAATTGTTCCAGGCTACAACAGTGTGGGTGATTCGGAAAATTCTGTCCCCATTGCAGATTCTAGTTAATATTGTTAGCATATATTTAGAATGCTTCGACTACTTACACAGTGTATAACTTTACAGTATGCACTGCTGCCGTTAACGACAGTTTGAAAAAACAAAGGCGAATCAATACACAAGAAAAGTTCTTACACACTCACTGACTGACTCTAAACGCCCGGTTCGATTTCTTAGACATAGCTGAAATTTTGCATAGAGGTTTTCTATAAGATGTAGACAAAACACCAACATTGTAATTGTCAGATTCTTTTGACATTCACAAATTTGAATTTGACACTACCGTAGTGTTGGCACTTGGAAAAAATACCCATGGTAGTTAGATATTCTGTGGAGCAGGCGTACGACTTTTATCGTGGCGGTAATGGAATTGTAAATGTTGGTTTTTTTTTATGTTAAATGGAAGCAAACGAGCAGGCAGGTCATCTGATGGAAAGTAATCACGCCGCCCATAGAAACCCGCAAAACCAGAGGAATCACAGATGCGTCGCCGGCCTTGAGGAAGGAGTTGGATCTTGAGGAAGGAGTAGGAATTGGGAGGGGGGAGGGGTGAGAGATGGGCTTTCGGTACTTTCACTCACCGGACGAGTTCCATTGTTCACGCCAATATTCTGTGAGAGCGTGGCTCTACCACTCAGCCTGTGTTACTCATTTAGCACCACCCGAGTAACTTTAACCCCAACCCATTAAAATAAAAAAATAGACAAGGATTAGGGCTGTTTTCTTTTAAATTCCCATCATCATTATCATCATCATCAGCTCATTTTATGTCCCCACTGCTGGGGCAGCCGCGACCAACGTGCAAACCAAATTTACATGCCTTCCAAAGCACGGATGAGCTCGAGATGATAAATTTTTGGTCACCCATCCGATGACCGGCCTTTGCGAAAGTTGCTTAACCTCAGCACTCGCAGACCAGGCGCGCCATCGAGCTCCTCAGTCGTGTTGAAATTCCCATGGCGTCATGTAATGCCGATGTTAACGCGAACGAAGTCGAGTCGAGGGCGATCGTTATAACTAATATATTATCTCTATCAGTGGGTTAGAGCCTATTGTGCATTGCCCTATGAGCAGTCGCGTTGAAAGACTTGAACTCAGCAGTAGCATTTCCATAGGCTGATGATGTATTTATTAATACAGTAAGAAACATATTTATCGTCATCTCCAGCTCATTTTATCTACCCACTGAGAACGAGTATTCCCTCTGGATAGAAACAACTGATAGAGAACAAACCATAAACCAACACGCGGGTCCAGTGCAGTGCGGTGGTAGTAATCTACTTCTAATACAGCCAGGACTAACAGCTTTAGGTGCCTCTCGAAACAAATAAAAATGGCTAGTTACAAGTTACACTGCTGCCGTTTTATTCACTATGTTTCGAGAAAATCAAATCATCTACCTGCTGTGTCGTTATTATATATTCACCAAAAGCTTATATTAATAATAATATGCAAATAGTCGGGTTGCGATTGTGCAAGATGCATCGGATGGGTGACCAACTTAAAGTATCATTTCGGACCTCCGAGCATGACCGATCCCGTCAACGATGTCGTATCATTGAAGTCGTTTAACCCTTTCCAAAGCAATGGCAGCTACATATGTTGCCACCAAATATTGAACTTTATGCACTTGTAATAAAATTGAAATACATTGCCCGTGAAAGGGTTAAACTATCTTTAAGCCAATACCCATAAATTGTAGTGATGTCTTGATTTTAATGATGGAGGCCTTTGCCCAGCAGTGGAACAGTTAAGGGCAATGCAGATTGGGACGGCATGGCAGACTTCAAATTTTTACCAATGGACATTCAAACATATCGAAATACATGGATTTGGTACTAAAGTAATTAAGGCCAGTATCAATGAATTGATTACAGTACTCACATATCTTATTGACCTGTCTTTTGCTTCCGGAACTTTTCCTGAACTTCTAAAACTGTCAATTGTAAAGCCGCTGCACAAGAAAGGTGTGAAAGATGAAGTTGACAATTATCGACCTATCACTCTTATACTGATCTTTTCTAAGGTGTTTGAGAAGTGTATGCACGAGAAAATTATAGAATTTTGCAGCAAATATAACATAATAACGAGCGCACAGTTTGGTTTCCAAAAACGGAAATCAACTACGCTTGCTCTTTTCTCCCTACTAAGTACCATTTTCAACAATATTAATGATAACAACTACACCACAGGATTATTCCTAGATTTGTCTAAAGCATTTGACTTCGTTTCTCATGAACTTTTAATTAAAAAATTAGATAACATCGGCATACGGGGTCTTGCTCAGAATTGGATACGATCCTATTTAATTGGTCGTAAACAATATGTCCTTATTGACAAAATAGAGAAAAATGAGTTAGTTACCTACTCCTCCAGCTATAAAGAAATCAAATGCGGCGTTCCTCAAGGCAGCGTACTAGGACCAATTTTATTTGTCTTGTATCTAAATGATATTTCTAAGATAACGAGACATAAATGCATTCTTTTCGCGGATGATATTTCAATTATTGTGACATCTGATAAATCCAACAAATCAATTAAGAATCATGAGACAGCATTAATAATACAATTGACATCATAATACAATGGCTAGAATTTAATAATCTTAAAATTAATCTTAATAAATCAAAATATATACAATTCAATAAGTCAAAACATTCTCAATACAATTTTAATTTGGACATTGCAAAAATACAAGAAACTAGTCATATTAAGTTTTTAGGTATCATAGTTGACCAGCATTTGAATTGGAAAGAACACGTTGACGGCCTGTGTAGTAGAGTTAATAAATTTGTATATGCTCTAAAGGAAGTGAGACGCATTATAAATAAACAGGCAGCAATCACGTGCTACCATGCTTATGTAGCCTCGATACTTCGTTACGGGATTTTGGCGTGGGGTAATAGTACCGAAATCAACAGGGTGTTTATTTCCCAAAAAAAATGTATAAGTGCTATATCTGGAATCTCCCCTGACGAGTCTTGTGAACCCATATTCAGAGAGCTTGGTTTGTTGCCACTGCCATCGCTGTACATTTACGAAATATGTTTATTCGTCAAAAAACATAAGGTGCTTTTTAAAACAACAGGCGAATCTAATTCCAGATTAAAAAGAAATCCACACAGACTCGTGCATAAAGCCATGCCGAAGTCTGCAAAGTTTATTAATAGCTGTGTATCAATGTGTATTCGTATATTTAATAAACTGCCTGATGACATTAAGAATTTGAATGACAATTTATTTAATAAGAAATTACTAATATTTTTAAAAGATAATAATTTTTATAACATAAATAATTTTTTGAATAATATATAATTTAACATTTTGTGCTTGTTTGTAATTTGATATGTTATGAATTAATGTATACAATCATAAATAAATTTTGTAACTTAGCTATTAATTTGCATGCTAAACCTGTATTAGCTTAACATGTTGTTCTGTAATAGTTTTGTAACATCTTGTATACCATGTTAAATGCAAATAAATGATTATTATTATTATTATTATTATTATTATTATTATTATTATTATTATTATTATTATTATTATAACAAATAAGACAAATTCCCATGCTTTAAAATGATCCCACGGCATCGAAGCCACGGGCTCCTGCGGCGGGATGCCGCGGCATGCCGTAGCATACTGCGGTAGGCAAAAGCATGCTGAAGGATGCCGGCGCACGCCGTATCGAAGGTAGTGCTGTAAAGAACTCGAGTCTTTTAGTCTTAATTCGATAGACTCGGCTCAATTTTACAACTCTTTCCAACACAAATAATTCCGCCAATGTCGAGTGATTAACGAGACACGTTATCTCAATGGTTTTAGAAAATCATTTCTGCGAGACGGGGATTTCAGGAATCACAATCATGTCAAAATTTATTCATTGAATAATTTTGACATAATGACAGATTCTCTTTAGGAAATATGTCACAATGACAATGTTACTCGTTGGATAAAACTTATCTGAGGATTGAAAAATCGGGCCTTAGCAACTGTAGTGCTTTGGATACTACAGAACAATTGAATACTATTGTGTCTGTGCCCGACGGCGGTCAACCCATTAGGTCACTTTTTATTGACAACCATATTCCACTCACACACAAACACCAAAATTAAGAAAATTTACCTTATAGAAAGTATTTCTTTCGTCTAACCTTCTACCGAGAAGAAGCTGACAGAGAAAGAATCTCAATAAAATATAAATAATGGATTAAAATAAATAATATGCCCATATCTTAACGCTACTCCATATTTCCACAGATAAAAAGAATTCCTGCACCCAAAATGCATTCGCCTCTATCTCACATATGCATCGAAACTCCAAAAACTGCGAAAAGTTTTCCAATCTCGTCATCTATCACTGCCACTCTGACGATGTTAGAAAGAGATAAAGCTTGTAAGTGGCGTGCCTTGTGAAGCTGCTGCCGCAATCGAAACAAAATATGTACAAAATTTGGAACAATCCGACATGGTTAGAATAAACAGTACTGTCGAGGAATTTGTATTATAACCCCTCTTTACAAAATCGTACAAACTTGTATGTGGTGTAATTATTTTTGTTGTTTCCTTTTACCAACTAAAATTCCTCTATCGTGAATAGCTTCAATAGTGAAAATAGTCACGTACAGACGCCTACACGTCTACCTGTCCAGAACCGTCAAATTTCTTGAATAAATGTGCAACCGTATGCCATAGACATAAAGTTCAAAATCTATTGAGGAAAGACAGTTTGTGTGACAGTGCAGGCGTGTGTACAAGGAAAATCGATAAATCGTTTTTTTCGGAATAAATCTCAGAATAATAGAATAATACTCGTTTTTTTTATGTGTAACATCTTTCCGCTCGCTTTCTATATAAGCAACTAGCTGTGCCCCGCGGTTTCACCCGCGTTAATTAAAGGTTATAGTGAATCAACCCTAAAAGCTAGGCGTATGCTGTCGCGGACTACAATTTCATAATACATGATTTTTGCGTAACTTTCACCGTTTACGCAGCGCACGCAAGGAAAGCTCTCAAAAAAAATATTTTCCCATTTTTGCAACATTTTTCATTGCTGCTCCACTCCTATTAGTCACAAACAAACAAACAAACAAACAAACTCTTCAGCTTTATAATATTAGTATACATTTGTGGGAGTGATTTCGTGAAATGTGTAACAATGAAACTGTGTAACAGGAAGTCGGAGAAGCGCGTAAGCCCGCGCCATTTTGTAGATTTTAAATCGATATTATGAACATGACATATTATTATTATATGTGACATATTGTGTCATTTGACTATCAAAGGTCATTTTGATATGTCAAATGTCTTCTAATGAGCATTTACTGCATTTATTATATAGTTTCATAATGATGTAAAACCTGACCGATTTTTTTAGGAAAATAATATTAAAATTGCTTATTACTAAGGTGAAATGTCAAATATAACACATCTTATGCGACTACTGTAAGGCTCGCTCGTTTTTTTATTTGCCATGGTTGATGGCTTCGTGCGATTAGCACATTTAGTCAGTGTCAAAGTAATTTTTAAAAAAAATTGTTTATTTTCTTACAAGTAATACTACTTGTAAGAAAATAAACAATTTTTCCTTCCTGGATGATGATGATGAAAGATAAATAAACAATATTTCCTTCCTGGATGATGATGATGAATAATATAGGAATGAGAAGTGAGAAATGATATACCCCCAACCCATCGAGTATCTCAGTAAAGATGTGGAGCTTTAGGTACTAAGTCCTCACGCGGACTTCTTGAGAGAATTTGAAATGACTTTGCACTGTTTTGTTCCATTTGCCAACACGCATGCAAACGCAATAATCCACCATTATTTCACATTAATATTACGAAAATAAAATAAAAACCGCAGACATGACTCTTCATTTTTCCGCTAAGATACTCGTTTGTAAATACCTTAGAGCATTAAACCAAAATACTTATAATACCTTTTTCTATCAACGTTTCTAGCTTTGCGCTTAGCACGTTTAGCCATTGTCAAAGTGATAAAGGTAATGTGCAAATATGTTCGTTATGATAATAATGCAAAACTTGACTCTTCACTTACCTACCCACCAAAAAGTACTTCTTGTGTTTTCTGTTCGCTTCTGTATTAAAATTTGTCATAGTTGATAATTATTTGCTTCGGTAATGGCCACCACCATCTTGTCCAGACCTGTCATTTAAAAAAACAAAATTAACTAACATTCTTGAGTTGACTCGTATTTTTAGATATAGTTAGTTCCCCAGTAGTTGAGGATTCCTGGTAAAGTGCTTTCTGCGTTCGGTCTTATCATCACTTACCATCAGGTGACATTAAGGCCAAGCTCATTCATATTGTAGAACAATACGAGCAACAATAATTACAGACACACTGTCATTAGCACTAATTACCTGACACGACTCTAGGTATCCCATAGTGCAAGCCATTAGTTCTAAAGCAGGTGTTCCTGAAAGATAATTATACCTCTCTAATTCTGGTCGGGATTGTTTCAATTCTAATCGTTTATTACAAATAAAAATATTGTTTTTTTTTACGTTAAAGCACAATGCCTTGATCTCACCTGATGTTAAGTGATGATAAGGCTAATGATGGAAGCGCACTTCACCCGGGAATCCGGGATCCTCATCTAGTGAGGCACTGGCTATCTTATCTCTAGCTGCCGGAACACAACAATGCTACAAACATTGATGTTATGGCGACATATTTAGATAAGATGGTGGTATCTAGCCAGGCGGATAAACAAGCCCTACCACCAACCAAACTGAGTACACAAACATGTACCCCTCGCTGGGAATTGAACCCGGGATCTTTGGGTCTGAGCCGGTGGTCTTAACCACTAGACCACAGAGTCGGTTAATAATAATTCATATAGTAGGTAAGTTTGTATGCGGTCGGTTCCTTTATGCAAAATTCGTTGAGTTAAACTTATAACGTTTGATATCCAACCATGAAACATGGGTACACGCTTGCGTGATGCCATTCCCTCTAAAAACCCTCTGACGGGGTTACGATCATACGGCTTGAGGAACCCTTTAAGTTTCTCACCGCCCCCGAAACAGTCCGTTGACTCAGGAAAGGCAAGGTCATCAGCAAACTCTTTAATGAAAAACTAAGTCAAGTTTGAACGAAAACGCATCCAAAGTGCGGCCGGCCTTATTCAATGCGCATGCTCCACGAAGCGCTTTGTACTAATATGATACAGAAAAAGTGAAAGTTCACAAAAAGTTTCTATATCCTGGTTAAAGAGATATATCCAAGGAAGCACAGCTTGAGGAGTTACCAACAACGAGGGGGAGGGGCGAGGGTCGATCTAACAATCACACTCGCCGGCTACACAGATCAATTTGATGAGAACAGGGGAGGGTGGAGCTGTCAAGAAATCACAGTTAAGGTGCGTCCAGACTTTATAACAAAACATGTTAATTATAGCATAGTTATGTAATATCTATACTAATCTCGCACGCGCTAATCTCAGGAGCTACTGGTACGAATTGAAAAAATATTTTATCTTGAATAGTCCATTTATTGAGGAAGGCTATAGGCTATATTACATCACGCTCTATGACTAATAGGAGTGGAGCTTTTTTTTTTCAAATCCGACTGGTAGTTTTAGAGATTAGCGCGTTCAAACAAAAAAAAATCTCTACAGCTTTATTATATTAGTAAAGATGCTAACCTTAGTTATAAGAGGCATATCAATGACCTTTAAACCATCAAGTGCATTATTATTCCGTTGGGCCGTATCACCAACATTGCATTAAGAATTAAATGAAACAAAATAAAAAAACGAGCGAACCTTACAGTAGGCGCAGATGTGTAACATTTGACATCTCACCTTAGTAATAAGAAATTTTAACATTATATTCTGAAAAAAATGGGTCAGGTATTATTACATCAATTTATAACTATAAAATAAATGCAGTAAATACTCATTAGAAGACATTTGACATATCAAAATGACCTTTGATAGTCAAATGACACAATATGTCACATATAATCGATTTCAAATTTACAAAATGGCGCGCGTTTGCGCGCTTTCCCGATTTCCTGTTACATTTTTACACATACTTCCGTCCCATTTCACGAAATCACTTCCACAAATTGCTTATATAGAAAGCGAGCGGAAAGATGTTACACATCAAAAAGATTGTTTTATAAGTATTTTTATACAAAAACTATATGAATAATTAATAATATATTTTTTCATTGATATCTCTGTACAAACGTGACTTAAATCTGCTACCTATTTGACAGTTATAATGGTCCATGTTTGTGAGAGACTGGTGTCTGAGGTGGGTTTCAAAAGAGTAGGTATGTACCTATAATCACAGGTCACGGGACAACTACCCTCCTGCAGTATGGATACATAAAGGGAATCCAGACTATATGACAAAACATGTTATTTATCATAGTAATGTGGTATGTTTTACTTATTTAATGTGGACGGTAAGTGTCAATAAAAAACCTTATACTATTAGTTTTGTAACATGTCATTTAACATAAGTTATATAACACAACCTTGTGTCGGAGACCAGGACTCACTTTGGGTCGCTGAGCCATCGGAGTAAGTAAGTAAGTGAGTAAGTAACAAAATGAGGACTCGCCTTTAATGTCATTAAAAAAATATTTAAAAATTGTCGCATCTACGCATCCCACTGTCCTTGATAAAAGATTCGGCGGCAAGTAACGGTGTAAATCTTCGTTTTGTCCCGTCTGTTCGTTGCCAGTTTGTGCGGACTAGCCGTATTTTTACTAACACCCGTCTTTACGCGATTTATGGGGGTCTCAAGGAGGGTGAGCTAGGAATTGGCCGGGTGTTACTGTAAATGCCTTATTGCGAAATCAGTTTGGAGGTGGCGCATTCGATTCCCCATGTTGGCTGTAGTGTCGCATCATTTTAACGATGGTTAACCGGGATTTTCTCTATTCAAATGTAAAGCTTTCAAGAAGTTACAAAAACATATTAATGTATACTAATTTAATAAGATCGGCTCCACTCGACCAGTGTGATCCGGTTCTTCGTACCCTTGTTCTTCGAGTACGGTGTCTTGGACCTAAGCTAGTGTGCATGTTTAGTGTATTCTGTAAATGTGTAGTGACATTTAGAGGATCGGGCGGGGGGCAGATGGTGCGCCCACCTGCTAAAACTAGCAATAGCTCCGGGTGGGAGGAGGTGAATACTGCATGTGCGACTACCTCAAGCGGTTGAGCTAGCCAATGTCAGACTGACTAAACACCTGCTGGTGTTGCCTATAGCCTTTGAAGGGCTACATAGGCTGACGGAACGGTCGCCTCCCGTGGATGGGAGGCGACGTTGGCGTTACTCAATCGGAGTGCACGCCGTGGAGAAGTCGGCGCGCCTCCTAGTGGGGTGCGCTCAATCTGCAGTGATGCTGCCTATGTCGGCTGACTTAACTAAGCGACGAAGTGCCTATGCCGTAAGTAGGCAATCCAGGTCACGTGATAACTGATTTGGGGGATCTGATAAAGCGTGTTTGGGCCTATGGAAAAGAGGGATGGATGGAAGCTGAGAGGGTAGAAAGTAGCAAAGAATGGCGTCTTGTTGTGTCGGAGGCCAATATCTACTACGGGTGAGCCAGCGGAGTAAGTAAGTAAGTAATATAATACAGCTGAAGTTTGTTTTTATGTTAGAAGGCGCTAACCTCTAGAACTTTTAGTCGGATTTAAAATAATTTTTTTTGCTTTTGATAGCTCAATTTTTGAGGAAGACTTATAGGCTTTTTATCTTCACGCTATGAGCAAAGAGAGCTAAGAGCCGAGCAAAAAAAGTCAGAAAAAACGCTAAGCAAATATGAAGTGCTAACGCATTGGGCGACGTGATGCAACGAGTGGGTCGGGGAACAACTACGAGTAGTATTTAATACAGGTTGTAATTGAATGAAGTACGGATATTTTCAGTTTTGACTTTATACACAAAATAAATAAATAAAAGTCAGAAAATCTTAAAAATAATAATTTATCATTAACATATTACCTTGAGGAGCTCGATAGCGCAGTGGTTAACGCGCCCGGTCTGCGAGTGCTGAGGTCATCGGATGGGTGACCAAAAATGTATCATCTCGTGCTCCTCCGTGCTTCGGAGGGCACATAAAGCCGTGGGTCCCGGCCACCTTAGCAGTCGTTAACAACCACCTACCCGCACTGGGCCCGCGTGGTGGTTTATGGCCCGTTCTCCCTATCCATCCATAGGGAAGGCTCGTGCCCCAGCAGTGGGGACAAAAATGAACTGATGATGATGATGATGATGATGATATTACCTTGTTTCTTATTTCTGCATCATACATAACAGTATTAGTCGTAAAAGTCACCATTCTTGTACTTATAAAAGGCCACAATAGCCTAGTCAAGTTGCAATAACAGTACAATAAAGTCTCAATAGTGCGTCGATAGCATGTTTATGCATTTGGGTTTAGACTAAAATGGTCAAAATAATGAGAAATCTCGATTAATATAACGCCACCAGCCCTTACATATTATTATTATTATGTGCCATTATTCATGTGGGAACATCTGTTTTTATTCTGATGATAAATATATTATCATCGACACACCGTCTCCCATCCAACACCAACCTCTGTAAACGTAACTTGACATTACCGATCGTCACAAATAAATTGCCTCTATAAACAACAATTGCGTTTAACGAGTACTTGGCACATTAAAACACATCCGCACTCAGACCATTAAGGGGGCTATAAAACCGCTTAAGAGGTCCCGCCAAGTGTCACACATGTTAGTGGAAAAACGGCACTTTCCTTAAAACACAAAATCTTGGAAGCGAGCACGTAAGCATTACCGGTTTTGACATCGCCGACGCGACGGAGACGTTTTCATTTGGCTTCAGTATGGTGATGAGCGGAGCGGGTAGCATTTTTTAATACAATTTAAATTTAATTTTAATAAAATACAACTTGAATATAAAAATAACAATATAGTAACAATGAAAACAAAACAAATGTGTAGGACCAAAAACTGCTTTTCCATTAATTTTTTTTCTTTAGTTGATGGCTTTGTGCGATTAACACATTTAGCCAGTGTCAAAGTAATTTTTCTTACATGTAATATTTAAATAAACAATATTTCTTTCCTGTATGATGGATGATGATGAATGATATTAGAAATGTGAAGTGAAAAATGATATACCCCCAACCCCTCGAGTATCTCAGTAAAGATGTGGAGCTTTACTAAGTCCTCGGGCGGACTTCTTGAGAGAATTTGAAAAGTGACGTTGCACTGTTTTGTTTCGTTTGCCAACACTCATGCACACTCACGAACACTTAACAGTTAATAATCCACCATTATTTCACATTAATACTCGACATAACACAAATTTTAGAAAATAACACAAAACCGCTGACATGACTCTGCACTTTCCCGCCAAGAAACTCTTCCATTAATTTATAGTCCTCGCGCGCCATATGTACGCACGGTCGTACACAAGGTGGCCCGCTAATTATACCTACAGCGCGGGACGGGTTAAACTTTATGTTGTAATTTTTGAAGCACTATACTATTTTATTCTTATAAAAAAAGGCAAATTTTTATCTTAAGATTTTAAAGAGAGTTCGATACAAAAAGTTTTCATAGGTACTTAGTAACACCTCCTAAAATTTGGATGGTGACTAAGAAAACACTCTTTATGAAGCGCGGAGGCGCTCGAGGTATTTTCATTTGGTCACTCTTTCAATGAACCGTCATTGCGAACGATCGCAACCCGAACACACTATTCGCCGCACCATCAAGCTCATCATTTTACGTCCCCACTGCTGGCCATAATCCTTCTCTGTGGATCGATAGCGAGACAGGACCACTAGCGAATCGGTGGTTGGCCACTAATGCTAGTGCAGTCGGTACCAACGGCTTCATGTGTCATCACGTCAAAATAATTAATGTTTGGTAACCCATCCGATGACTGGCCTTTGCGAAAGTAGCTTAACTTCTGCAATCTGCGCCATCGAGCTCCTCGAACCAAAGATATATAACGTCACATTTTATCAACTGCAAATATTTTGAGGATGAATTCAACAACATATGTATATGAACTATTTTTATGAAAAAACCTTAAATTTTTATACGCTAGTTTTCAAAAAAAAAGTCAAAAGACATTTCGATTAAAAAGAAAAATACAGCGCTTTCGGTAGTTTCAATTCAAAGGAGCCGAAACAGAGAGGCCGCAATGCCTTCGCCGCTTACACGTGCACCTAATTTCATTCAAAAGAGCCGACAGAGAGGCCGCTTTTAAATTTTAAAAATATAGGGCCTTATTTCTCTGATATAATTAGATATTAGATACATACATACATACATACATACCATCACGCCTTTTTCCCAACGGGGTAGGCAGAGACGTTTTGAGATGTTTTGTCAAAATATTTGCAGTTGATAAAAAGTGACCTTATATACTATTTTAATATTTTTATTAAGACTTAATATTACAAAAACACAAATGTTGAAAAAATTTCCACGAGCAGGATTTGAACCTGCACCCTTCTGACATTCCGGGTCAGGTGCTCTTCCAATTGAGATATCGTGGTACTAAGCAGCCCGCCGAAATTATTCAACACTTTTTACTTTGAAAGCCAAAGGCGCCCATTCAATGTCAACAACTACCGTCACTAACATTTGTGTTTTTGTAATTTGTTCGCAACAAAATTTGCGTTAAAAATTATTTGAACATTTAAGACTTAATATATTTGTTCCCCCATTTAAAAATAAATATCTTTTTCTTTCCCCTCACTATGCTCACACCCGACCCGTCCCACCGGTGATTATGCGAAATACCCGAAAATCGCAAATGGAAAAAGGAATGGTGCGCCAATCTATTTCAGCTTATTGCTGTTGGATGGTCGTTTACCTAACACGTCCTCTCACCGGTTGTTCGCCGGTGCGGTTTTTTTTCTAATCTACATTAAAGCAACTACATGGGTCCGTGTGGGGGAATTGCGACCGACTTTTTTCTGTCGAGCCATCGGTTTTGTTTCCTTTTCAGCAAAGAAAAACTATATGTGATACTGTATAACGTAATTGTATAGAAAAATCTGTGTTTTATACCCAACGTTTCGACCGTGTTACACCGGCCATGGTCACGGGCTGACTGATCTATGAATCAATCGATGATTTATGAAACGTCAGGTATAAATGTACGCCTATGATACCTTTACAAAAACGAATGGTGCGCCATATCAGCTTATCACGTCCTCTCACCGGTTGGCGAAACGGTTTTTTTTTCTAATCTACATCAAAGCAACTACATGGGTCCATGTGGGGGAAATGGCGACCGACTTTTTTCTGTCGAGCCGACGGTTTCTTTCGCTGAAACTGAAAACTATATGTGATACTGTATACGTAGAAACTAAAGTAGAGTAAGATTTTGATACCCGAGATTTCGACCAAATTGCACCACATCTCGAGATCACCACCGGCAGATCAATGAATCAAACCATCAAATCCATGATTATGAAACGTCGGATTAAAAAACTAATTTTTTATACCATATGACAATATTTCTGTCAAGTGATCGGTTTCTTTTATTCGCTTAATTTAAATTGTTTAAATTTGCACTTACAATCACCATCTATATATAACTGCACTATTAAACACACTAGGTTTTCTTGGGGAAATTGCGACCGACTTCTTTCTGCCGAGCCATCCGTTTTGTTTGCTTTTCAGTAACGAAAAACTATATGTGTAAACGTAGAAACTAAAGTAGAAACAGATTTTGATACCCGAAATTTCGACCAAACAAATCCATGATTATGAAACGTCGGATTTAAAAACTAATTTATTATACCATATAACAATATTTCTGTCAAGCGATCGGTTTCTTTTATTCGCTTAATTTAAATTGTTTAATTTTGCACTTACAACCACCATCTATAACTGAACTATTAAACACACTAGGTTTTCTTTAATCAACATTAAAGCAACTACATGGGTCCGTGTGGGGGAAATTGCGATCGACTTATTTCTGCCGAGCCATCGGTTTTGTTTGCTTTTCAGCAAAGAAACATTACTTTTTTACGTTTTGTTCATTACTTTTTTACGTTTTTTCTCAGAGCAATGCAGTTGCCTTCGCCGAATACGAAAATTTTGATATTTGCTCTTTTTTTAATATACTGACAAAGAGTAAAATTGCCGGGCGTTTTGAAAGTTACGATCTCAAAGTCATACTTAAAATTTGAAATCTTCATGCCAACCTTTTCCTTCAAAAGGGTAAATAGACTTGTGTACGTTTTCTCTGTTTTATTTGGAAGTAACGCATACACAAGCGGAATGAATCTATTCTCGTCACTATTTACAGTTAAATTGGCATGCAGAGTGTATGTTTGATAAAAGGGATGTAGGGTCATTTTGAAAGTTCCGTCAGTCAGTGTCAGTGTCCTGTTCTTTGATCACACTTAAAGCTAATTCGGTAGCAAAAATAATGATTTTTTCTTCTGCTGAACATCCTTTATAAATTAGGATATTGTCAGTAAAAAATGTTGGTAATTCAACATTTTTATGTCTTGAAATATACCTTTAGTCAACGTGATGATCTGGAAATGTGCAAAATTGGGAAAGTGAAGGGGAATAAACGCATTTATGCATACTAGCGATTAAAAAAACAAAACACAATATTAGAGAGACAGGTAAGGTAAACGAAATTAGAAGTACAAACTTTATGGATGAAATTTCATACTACAGAGATAGAAAATTATTTCCTGAATATAATAAGTAATCATTTTTATTTCATAATAGGGTTCAAAGGATAAGGTGTTTCAATGATATCAGTGCCTGTGAGAGGATGATTGTATTAGAAATAGTCTTCATCATCATCATTTCAGCCAAAAGACGTCCACTGTACAAAGGCCTCCCCCAAGGATCTCCACAACGACCGATTTTGTTTTGTTTTTTTTTTTGTTTTATATGGTTTTTTTTTTTGTTTTTGAAATAGTACTAGGTTGAAAATGTACCTAGTCATAGTAACAATGTAGTAACATTGTAGTAACAATGCCGTAACAATTTAGTAACAATCTAACAATAATAACTTGATTATAATTATGCTCATATCCAACGAGCAACTCAGTGTCTATTTACAATTAACCTAAAAAAAAGGATGTGGTTATATAAATTGTTATTATGAGAGACGGTGGCCTGCAAGCGAGCTTAAACAAAAGCTAGGTGACTCACACTCACTTTTAATGCAGTGGAACTATTGTTCTCGCTCTAATATGACTTATGATAATGGGGCGGGAAACACAAAGGGAGTTTCCGCACTTTTTTTTAGAATTAGCCGTAGAACCTTTGTGAGAATCTCTCTTGTCCTCTAATACTATTTTAACTGTGGGTGAGTTCCTTTTTCAATTTATTAAATTGCTTATCTGGCGTTGAAATTAAAAACCTAAGACCCCGTGTGTAAATATTTGTCTTTACAATGGTTTCTCTTACTTCGTCTTCAATGTATATTCCTGAGCATAGGTATGCTTATGAGTGAATCAGGGGGTCGACCGCCTAACTCTCTCGCTTTCGATCGCTTTGAAGGCGAGGCGAGGAGGAGGCGTCATCTTGTCATTTCGAAAGCAATATAAAAGCAATATCGAAAGCTATAGGCTATAGCTTTCGATATTATTTGATATTATATTTCGATATTATATTAGAAAGCGAGGCGAGGGCCTCGCTTTCAAAGCGATTGAAAGCGAGAGCGTTAGGCGGTTGGGGGGCAGGTTTGAGTATGGATATGTATGTCTGTATTTCCTGCCCTGTTTTTCTGCTGTGACATTTAAAATTGACTACAATAAACTATCTTAGGAATTTAGTAGAACACAGCGTAAAATATGATATATAAAAATCAAACTATAATTAGGTATGAAATGTTAATCATCAGCATCTCATCAGCAGCTCATTTTATGTCCCCGCTTATGGGGCACGAGCCTACCATATTGACGGATAGGGAGAACGGGCCATAAAACACCACGCGAGCCCAAAGCAGTGCGGTGGTTGTTAACGATTGCTAATGCAGCCAGGACTAACTACGCCAGGCTTTACGTGCCTTCCGAAGCACGGAGGAGATCGAGATGATAAATTATTGGTCACCCATCCGATGACGGGCCTTTGCGATACCATTCGGGCGCTGAACAACTAAGTCAACGAGCTCTTTGTCGAGAATCAATACTACATATTTAAATTTTTAATATATTCGACTTATAGACTAAATTACTGACATAGTCTGAACATACCTTTAGTTAATCTCTGTCTCTATTACGAATACATCCGTCTCTTTCATATATCTCCATTTAGCAATCAGTTCCTAACGAAAGTGCAGGATTCAGCTTACCACGGCATAAATCAAGTGAATCGGATCCATGGGTGCTCGTTGCCAGGGCTGTATTTAGGGCTTGGCAACAGGGTCGTTTTTATAACAATATATTTTGGTAGAAATCTTTTTAGTTTCTGTGTAAACATTTATGACGATAATGTGTTTGATGGTAGAAGAGGATGTAATAAATCTTTAGTTATTTGGATGTTCCTCATAGAGCGATAAAACTTCTAATTATTTTAAAATCGTGTCACTGCCAGCTCAGTAAGATATTATAGTGTTCACACAAAAATCTTTTATAAAGAAAAAAACAAAAATCTAGTAATTTAAGAAACTGAAGATTTCACGCTTTGCTAGCTTGAGCCCGTATGCGTATCACTACGATATCAATTAGTTCGAAAGTCTTAAAAAGCCCTCCCATGTACTGAAAGAACCGAGAAAAACCATTATTTATTTTCTCTTCTTTTGCAGCGTGGACTATTAGAAAAAAAGGCATGAACAGGTTGGGTGTTACTGTCCGCTTCTTTTAAAAAAAATACCATTTTTATACCGTCGATCCTAAGTCCGACACTGCTCCCCACTAATTTATGTTAGAGTCAGACAAATTTTATTACCAGTCGTGTGCTATTCGTTCGCCTAATCGAATGAAAGAGATCCGATTGATCGCAGCCATCATCTAATGTGATTGTTTACTGATGTTTGGCGATTTGAAAAACTTCCTTCTTTTATTTCCTTTACGGGTAAGCACTTATCCTTCATCTCAGTTAATCTTAAGTGATACTATTATCACCCCTATGCCCTAGGTACTATGACCGAAGGTGGAAATGCACTTACCTGGAATCCTTTACTACTGAAGAACTAAGGATCTTATCTTTAACTGTCGGAACACAACCAATGCAATGATGTTATGAAGACATATTTAGATAAGATGATTGATGATGATTAATAAGATAAGACCTGTGTGGACGTTGTTACAATAAAGTTCCAAGTAATATACAAAAACTTGATATTAATAAATTTTAAATCACCATTAAAGAAAAGCTTTGTAAGAAAGCTTATTATAAAGTGTCTGATTACATTGAAGACAAGACAGCATGAATGCTCCAATCACTCCAACAGGTATTTCTAATTTAAAATATTGTTAAGTAATGTTAAACTTGTATAACTTGGTAACGGCATATAATTTTGTAAATGTCGTTACTTATATTAAAGCTGTGGAGTTTCTTGCGCCCATTCTTCTCCACAGCCAAAAAATAGACGTCCTGAATGGGTAGTAGGTAAAAAAATGTTTGGGCGATTCAAAAACACTTTTCTAATGATTATTTGAATAAAAAATATTTGACTTTGACTTTGACTTTGATGGTAGCTAAGCCAAGATAAGCTAGCCAGGTGGACTTAAAACAAGTCCTAGCACGAACCAAACCGTGATCAAAATTTAAAAATTTACTTTCCGCTGGGAATCGAACCCGAGACCTCTGAGCCTGAACTGATGTTCTTAACCACTTAACCACAGTGTAACTTGTGTATCAGCTCATTTTATGTCACCATTCAAGCAAGTGCTTGAATGGTGACATAAACTTGAGTGCTGAACAAGTGTTCACCCCTACGGTTATCGGTTCTTCGGCTTATATGGTCAGCCCACTGCGCTTCAGCTTGCTAATCTGGGGCAATGTCGATTACTTTGCTTCTCTGTCAGATCACCTCGTTCCGTATCCGTTCCCATTGAGAAACTTCGAGCATAGCTCTTTTCATAGCTCTCTGAGTCTTTAAAATGTATGTACAAGATTACCTTGTGTGTCCAGCACAGATATTGTTGTATCTAAGTTTGCCTTCGTATGTCATGACGGGTAGGAAAGACAAAGATATTCCACATAGACTTGACCAAACCATGGATCTTTTATACGATAGAGATGATTCTCACTACAAATATTTATTTCCATTCTTTTCATGAACATACGACCCATGTTTGTTTGTCGATTCAGTATTAAAAAAAAAGAGAAAACAAATGAAAAAAAGCAATATCTGCTAAAAACATACAGAAACCGTTCCTTTGAACAGCAAAACATCGCATTCATCGCTCAAGTGCGTGGTGTATCCACGCACCGCGGTTCGCCCGGTCCGGAATTAACCCCTTTCATACAAACTCGTTGCAAATTAATTCGCCACCTGGCCGAATCGTCCCCTTCATAAATTACTTATATCCATTGTCGACGGAATCCCCGAATAATGAGTTTTTTATACGTTTGCGTTGAGATTTATTAACGTGGATGTGCGAAATGAAGATTCGTTAAAATGTTTTTGACCACTTTTGTACCACAACTGTAGTGTTACCAACTTGACGGGAAATCCGAAAAAAACGAAACGGTAAAAATTATACAATGGCTAATGGATTTTGTAACAAAATGACAGATTGGTTAATAGGCGTGACGAAAGATTTTGAAATATTTTTATGTAATATGTATTTTCCCCTAAAATCATTAAATCATTGATTTTTGATGATTTTTTTTTTGGAGAGAGTTTGCCGATTGCCTTAGACGGCATTTTCAGCTTCACCGGGCTTTAAATTGTTAAGTACCTTAAAAGATGTTGTCTGTATGCAGCGCCCTCAAGTTACTTACTATGAAAAGTGTCACTTTATTTTGTTAACGATTTAAAAGTAGGTGAAGATGATGCTTTTTTCGTTTTTTTTTTGTGGTCTGCCGGAATGGCATGAGCTATATTTTATAATAAAAGTGATATTAATGAAAAATGAAGAGTTTATTTTGTACGGAAAAATACGAAATCAACGGGTGACGAAGTCGCGTAAAAATTCAATTAAAATGTAATTTAAGCTAGTCTACACTCTAAATGAATGGGGTAAAGCTGATCAGATTTGTATCCATCTGGCTGTGGAACCTACCGGACCGTATCCACACACCTGCTCCTCACAGTTCCACGACAGCCGAATTAGGAGGACTGGCGACGGACGGACGGGCAGCCGAAACAATCCGTGCGCACTGTTTACAAATGAAGCTTTGAGCCCTTGCCGACGAGGAGTTAGCGCTCACTGGAAGTGTCAAGCTGCAGTCAAGAAAAGAAATGTTGGATATCATGGTCACAGCGTAAAGACTTACACTGGGACAACGCCTTTGAAATCTCGGGAAATGTCGCTTTTATTTAGACTTTTGTCATTTCCCCAGGGTTGTCTTATTTTTAGTCTCTCAGTATTTCAATGTATTTATTATTTATTTTTGTGTATGCATGTACCCAAGAAATTGATTTGAAATTTTAGCACTTTTAAAAAAAAAAAAATTGTAAACAGAGTACGGTTTTTTTTGGTGACTTCTTTCTGTCCTTCAAAATGCAAACTGCAAATATGAGTGTTGTTCAGAGGGGTAACCACGAGCTGTTATAGCAGTAATATTGCAGTTGTGGAAAAGAGACGCGAGTATATTCGCCGCTACATGCGTCTCGTTTTCGCAACTGCAATAATACTGCTATAACAGCTCGTGGTTACCCCCCTGGCCATCAAGTTTTCCCAATTAAAGAATCCAACATCCCGCATCAAAATCGCAATCCCTCAAGCCTGTGGGGTCGAAGTTATCAATCCCGCGGATCCGCGGGATTTGCGGTACTGAAAAGAAAGCATCAATTTTGTTTTAAATAGGTTCGTTCATGAATTTATAAAGTGATATACGATTTTTATCATTCGATTAAACTAAAAGTACTGTGTTGCATAAAGCAGATGTTTTCAATCAAAGAATTTAAATATTTTGTAGAGTTCTTAAACCTGGAACCAGGTCTTACACCTGGTTCTTTTAACAGATGATTCTAGTTCATTTTTCTGCTCCATTACAACCAATTTTTAAAACTTGTTTACTTTCATTTTTTGGCATGTTTTCTTATTCATCAGCTCAGTTACCTGGTCATGAGTTCCATGGATGAATTTGTTTATTCACCTGTTATTGAGATTGAGACCGGGACGAATAAATATTTAGAACGAAGTTTATATCCATTTTTCTTCGAGTTCAATTTTTTATTCAGTCTCGCAAATTCTGCGGATCCAGTAGTCACATGTGTTTCCGAATTACTGATCCCTATCCTTAATTCGTGCTACCATCCAAATCTTGCAAGTTAAATATATTAATACAAATTATGTATTTGGCACCTACCTAGTTTCCTTTTAAGGTAGTTTAAGTCCTGCAAATATATGATTCCACTTTGTAATCAGCGTATCCTTACTTAAATTCGATTCCCATATTGAATCGGCACCCACGAAAACCTTAAAAACGATACCCATATTGACTTTTGAAAAAAACACGTTTGCCATCTTGGATCGTGAAACAAATGTCATATTCGTAATCGGCAAACAAGAAAACCTTGGAATCGATACTTTTGAAAAAAAAAACCACATCCGCCATCTTGGATTCCGAAACAGATGTCATATTCATAATCAGCATTCACGAAAACCCCAAAAACTAAACCCATATTGATTTTATCAAAAAAATTCGTCCGCCATCTTGGATTTTGAAATGGATGTCTTATTCATAATCGAAACCCACGAAAACCCTAAAAACGATACTCATATCGATTTTATCAAAAAAAATGCGTCCGCCATCTTAGATTTTGAAATAGATGTCATATTCATAATCGGAACCCACGAAAACCTTAAAAACGATACCCATATCGACTTTATCAAAAAAAAGTTACCGCCCTCCTCTCACCCTGTAAACCCCCCCCCCCTCCCCCCCTCCCCGCACGATTGCTCGGTCTAGACGTAACCGTTGGACGACTGTAAGGAAGAGGTTAGATAGACTGTGTCTTGGTCATGTCTTTAACATGAAATATAACTTCTACGGATAATATTGATGAGCAGAGCTAAAGAAAGGATAAACAAACATCCGAGAATGGACAGGCATTACCAGGGTTGAAGATTGCGCAGAATAGAAATAAGTTCCAACCTTCAGTAATGGAGAGGCACTTGAAGAAGAACAAAGTGGCAAGCTTTGATGTTCATAGTAGGTACCCTAGTTGAACTAGAAAATAATTAATAGTTAAGACATTGAAGCCAAAACGCCCCACAAAAAGACTAATGAAAATGAGTAATATTTTTTGTCTAAGTTTTCCTTGTTTGTCAGTGCCATACACAATTTAGTTTTATCTTCCAATTCAAGTCTTTCTCAGGGTTACATGGTATTACGGAGGATTACGGGACATGAGTAAGTCGCGTTCGCTAAGAGGTTAGAGTAAAGGTTTCGGTCTAACTAGACTGATTGATTTACCTTTGGTATTTAAATACGCAGAAGTTCTGCGTTTCTCGAGATCAACATTTGCGATGTAAGTGTTGTTCGTATTATTAACTTTATTTGACTAGCCCATCTAGTGGCTCTACATCTGTGTGGTGCGCTTCACAGTTTTTCGTGAGGACCGTTCTATTATTATTTAGTACGCGCACACTCGGACATGATTTAATTTTGCACAACCAACAGACATTTCGCGAAGCTTTGATATTTTTTTTATATTATATATTTTTTTCCGTCCATTCTCTTTTCTGCTTGGCCTTATTCTTTATTCTTAAGTAGACTCGCCCTAAATGAATAATTACTTTCCTTTTACAAATTGCTCTAATTTTGTTGAACTTTGTGTTTTTTGCGTAGCGAAAGGTTCCGATTAACTTTTAAGCGCCCATTAAAGGTTATCATTATTTGAGTTACTTTTAAAACTATTAAAGTAGCAGTAGGTAGGTATACGCTTATTTTATTATATTAATATCTCTTTTTAGAAGTAGTAGTAGTAGGAAAGTATTTGTTTTCCTGTATTTTTTAAGTGATGTTTACGAATGGTTAGGTTAGGTTAGGTTAGCCTAGACCATGAAACATTTTTTTCATACAAATTAAAGTTTTTAGTTTTGATAATCCTCTTGCATTGTACTCTTCAATGCTGAGGGTCGTGACCTCCAGAATATAATTTGTCTCTCACAATGTTTCGTCATTTTTTCCTGTTTGAGGCGATGTGGAGGGCATCGTAAAATTTGGTGACGAAGGTGGTGCAGACGGATCTGATTTCTGAGCAGACCAACGCATTGGGCTCCGACCTCTTGTTAATATCAGTAGGTAATGTTGTTAGCCATTGGTATAGGTAATGCCACGGTGGCCTAGTGCCAAAGCGCTCAGCCCGACACCTGAAGTAAATACCCGTAAGTACCCGTAAGTACCCGTAAATTGAAGCGATGACTTGATTTCAATGATTCCTTTGCCCAGGAGTGGGACAATGTAGGCTACCTACAATTTTAAGTAATTATTTGGAAATATTCATTGCTATGCAGATGATAGCACAGTGCATGGGGGATATAACGATCACCCAGCGGCAGGGCAGGTTGAAACCGAAGTCAATCGAATGAATCTTGTCATTGAGCTCAATCGGGTATTGGACCTCATATCTAAATGGGGCTCCAATAATCTTTTTGAGTTCAATGCCAAGAAAACACAGGTGAGTGCGTTCACGGCAAAAAAGTCACCATTCCTTCCCTTCCTACCCTTCAGGGTACATCTCTAAGCCTGCAGAGCAGTATCAACATGCTCGGTATGACGATTCGCTGCGATCTGAACCAAAAAGACTACATCAAAGCCGTGATCAAAACAGCCTCACGAAAACTCGGTATTCTGAACAGGGTGCGGCGGTTCTTTACGCGTTACCTGTTGTGCTTTTGTACAAGATACAGGTACGGTCTTGCGTGGAGTATTGCTCGCACATCTGGGACGGTTCCGCAAAGTACCTTCTCGATGCCTTTGACAAATTGCAGCGTTGCATTGTACGCATTATTGGCAACGCAAAAGTCGCAAATACTCTTGAATCTCTGCAATTGCGTAAAGATATCGCGTCACTCAGCGTGTTTTACCGCTTATACCATGGCGAGTGCTCTGAAGAATTCTTTGTCCTCATACCATCTTCTCCTTTCCTCCATAGGAGTACACGAGCTGCTCTCCGGTGTCACCGCTTCACTGTCTCAAATATTCCATCACGCACTAAGAAATTTGGTGACTCGTCACGTTCACGCTGCACCAGTTGTCTGGATTCCATATTCACTTAACATCAGATGAAATAGAGTAATTTGCCGTGCTACGTATAAAAAATAAAAAATAAAAAAAATGTACTGTCAACCCATACAAAACGCTATCAGGTACACCTCTGTTACGTATAGTTTCACGTCAGTAGTCTAACGGAGTTATGGAGATTAAACCAAGATGTCTAGTATTCCACCCGAGCTTATCCGTTCGGCTACGGACGCGTACACCATTGTGAATGCAAAATCTATATATATAAAAATCTCGTGTCAGGGTGTTTGTGGTCGTTCGACCGATTTTTATGCATTTTTAATGAATATTGGGTAGGTATGAGAATAGGTCGTAAAGTATATTCCACACCGTTAGGTGATTAGGGTGCCCCTAGCCCAAGGTTTCTCAAAGGTTCGTAGTAATGGTATCAGGGGTCAGCAGTAGGTCTCATTATTATAGTAGTAAGGGAAATGAAACTACCAATAAAAGTGGTTTTTAATATAAATAAGGCTTGTTTTCTTTTCCTAATATTTTGACAGGGGTCCGCGGGATTGTTTGAATTGTGAAAGTGGTCAGTGACTGCAAAAAGTTAAAGAAACCCTGCCTAGCTAGTTATTTTGACAATTTTTTTATTTTTGTATTTTTTATTACCCTATATTCACTAGAAATAACTTTTATGGCAGAACAATGTTTGTCGGGTCAGTTAAATAACAATATAAAAATATTTATTGTGATGTTATATGTTTATTTCGAGATTCAAATAGAAAACATCGCGACGATAAAAGTAACTATCTAAGACTTTAGTTAAACTGTAGGATGTTTACGACTGAACTTGAGACCTCTAGTCATAAAAACGTTACACTTTTCAAGAACAACTTGTGCTAAATTGTATTTCATTCTATCTGAGTCACTATTTAAGAGTTTAAGTGCCGTCATAAAAACTTATGTCAACTGTACCTGCCTTGACTTACGTCACTCAACATAAAGCTAGTTTTAAAGGATATTTCCCTTGTTATACCAAAACATGTGCTATTATAAAATCTGGGTGTCTGGCGTACCCGTGTTGTGACAAAGTGACATCAGTGACAGCAGAATTATGGAAATGAAACAACTTTTACGGATCTAGTTGTTTATTAAGTATCTAGTTACTTAACATTAAATTTATTTATAAAAAACGAATTAATGTGTAAAATTAACGCGAGTAGATCCGAAAAAGTAGTTTAATTTTAATGTTTAGTTTTCGAGTAAACTTTATAAAACAATAGCAGAATTATGTTATACATTTCGGTACCTACCTATACATTAAAATAAAAACGTTAGTATAATAACAAAATTTATGCGATTTAAGGTCCACTATGGAAAATTTCAAATCAGTTAAACAGTTGTATTGCATGCAACGTACTGGCATGCACACTAAGTGCTTTAATTGCATGCTGTATGCTTTACATGCTAGAATGCTTCCTGACTCGCTTGCTTATTTGTTTCTTTTTAATGGAACCGCTGCAGCCCCGGCGCACCGGGGCAATGGCCGAAGTGGCTGTACTAATATGCATGTTGTGTGCAATACATGCATGCTGTGTGTTTTACATGCTTGCTTGCATGCATGCTGAATGCTTTACCTACTTGCCTGTATGCATGCTGTTTACTTTATATGCTTGCTTGCATGCACACTGTGTGCTTTGCATGCTTGTTTGTATGCTTACTGGCATGCTTTCTTGTTTACTTGTTGATTTCAAACATTGAAAAAGATAGTAAGAAAGAAATGAGCTCGGAATTTCTGCTCTTAGCAACTGTGACATAACAGGATCCCGCCAAACTAATCCCGACCTGATTCATGTTCGCAGCGGACAATCAAGTTGTGTTCCTGTTTCATAATCAGGCGAGTAATCCGGTAATAGGGAGGCGTGAACAACAATAATGCGGACATCCTTGGGGCGCTCAGCCATGCGGGCTGGAGGTGGGGCGGCAGTCACAGCGATTGGTTTTATCTATATAAATGTGGGGGGGGCGGTGTTGCTCGCGTCCACAGGATTTACCTATTACTACCCTGTACGTGCTCCCTGGGTGGTGCTAAACGAGTGACAACGCCGAGCCTCAGGCGGCGGATATGATAACCTGATAACTTGGCTGCAGTAGCCGTGAGGACTAAATACCCTCTAAAAGACTGGTGCGGAAAGGAACGGGAATCTACCGCGACTAAAATCCCAAGAAAACCACCATGAGCAGTTCTAAAGCGAGTACAAGTGTGATGTCATGCCACCCGACTGACCATCGGCGCCAGTTCGGTTCCGGGTCGACTGGTGGTAAATATGCTACCGGCTACAAGCGAATGGATAAGCAGGTTCCTTGTAGAAATTGGGTTACTGTTGGAGCAATGCCGCCTCACACTTGTAGTTTAACAGCAAAGGCAGGGGCTCTATGTTTAGGGACTTGGAATGTGCGAGGCATGCTGAAACCGGGTAAACAAGAAATCATAGAAAATGAGATGAAGCGTTACGGCCTCGATGTGCTTGGACTAAGTGAAACACACATTAAAGACAGTGGGCATCTTACTACAGCTAGCGGATGCATGAAGATAAATGCTGGTAGCCAAGATAACAGTTTTAGCGGCGTGGGTTTTATAGTATCCAAGCAGACAAGAAGCAAAATATTAGGCTACAACACTATAAGTGACAGAATTGCCACGCTTAAGATATCTGCTAAACCACATCCGGTTCATATCATCCAGGTCTATGCTCCGACTTCCTTATCATCTGAAGAAGAAATTGAGCTCTTTTATGGCGAGCTGGATGCTGTATATCAATCCATCCCAAATAAAGAGGCTGCGATTATTCTGGGCGACTTCAATGCGAAAATCGGCTGCACTGCGGGTGATGACCATTTGCGTGAGGTCGTGGGTAATTATGGTCTTGGTGTGCGGAACCGGCGAGGAGAAATGCTTCTAGAGTTTTGTGCTGGAAAAGGATTGTGCATTATGAACTTCCACTTCAAGCAGCACCCTCGCAGACTCTATACATGGCAATCACCCAAAGGGCACAGAAATCAGATTGATTACATCATGATTGGTCAACGCTGGAAGTCATCAATACTGTCAACAAAAACGCGACCTGGGGCAGACTGTGGCAGCGACCATCAATTACTCGTGACCCGATTTAAAATCCGACTGAAGTCCGTAAAAAGAATTGAGCCAAAATTAGCAATCAAGCTGCCCGTGAACTTGGAGGATACTTTTGGGGAACTTGTGCAGTCTAAGCTCGACGAGACTGAATTCGACCCTTTCGATTCAGCCAATACAATGTGGGTACAACTGAGGTCCATAATTTCCGAATCGGCCAGAGTAATCGCGGAATCTAGCAGAGTTGTTGCACCTAAGTCAGACTGGATGAGTGATGAAACGTGGGTCGCTGTTTTGGAAAAGAAAAGTCAAAAAATCCAGGGAGTTTCGAAATCCAAACAGAGGCAGTATTCAGAGCTTAATTCACGAGTGCAGCGACTTTGCAGGCGGGACAGGAATGCGCACATCAACTCTATCTGCAGTGAGATTGAAAAGAACTCAAAGATATCCCACTCTAAAGACTTATTCCAAAGAGTCAGACTGCTTACTAAAGAGCACAAACCCAAGTCATGGACGATAGCAGACGAGCAGGGCAATCCATTGCTCGATAAAGATATTGTGTGCTTGACAGGTGGAGACGCTACTGCCAACAGCTGTACAGTAGGGACTCGGGTGAAACTTCAGACCAAAGGTTAGACTTTCTGGAACGAGAGCCCGACATCTTGCCATGCAAAACAGAGGCTGCGATCCGGAGGTTAAAATTAAAGGCAAGCGGGAATGATGGAATTACCGCACAACTTATGAAGTGCTTGGGACCAGCAGGGGGTAATATATTGCACACTATATGTCTCAAAGTCTGGAGGACTGGACAATGGCCAGAAGACTGGACCGAATCAATTGTGGTTCCTCTACACAAAAAAGGTTGTACCAGGAAGTGCGAGAATTACCGTACCATCTCCTTGATTTCCCATGCGGCCAAAGTTCTCCTTCACGTTATTAACAGGAGATTAGAAGCCTACATCAGCAGTCAAATAGCTAAAGAGCAAGCTGGTTTCGTAAAGGGCAGAGGTACCCGAGAGCAAATCCTAAACATAAGGCAGCTTATAGAGAAAAGCAGGGAATTTAACGTTCCTATGGCACTCTGCTTTGTCGATTACGCTAAGGCCTTCGACTGCATCGTCTGGTCAAAAATGTTTGAAGTTCTGAAGGAGATGGGAATACCAGATCACCTCATATTTCTGGTTCAAAACCTGTACCTGGAGGGGCAATCGAGAGTTCGGCTGGATGACGCACTTTCTGAACCTTTTGCTACTGAACGCGGAGTAAGGCAAGGATGTGTGCTCTCACCTCAACTATTTAACATCGTGGGCGAGCATATCATGCGTCGAGTGTTGGAGGACTGGGAAGGTGGAATCCGAATCGGTGGCCATCGTATTAATAACTTACGGTTCGCCGACGATACTACGCTAATAGGCGCCAATAGGGGTGAGCTTGCCGAATTAATGCGTAGACTCGAAAACATAAGTGCAGAGTACGGGTTAAAGATTAATCGGAGCAAAACCAAGTTGATGTTCGTCGATAGGGCCGGAATTTCGCTTAGTTCTCAGGAGTTGCGCGATCTGGACCCTCGTCCAGATCGCGCAGGAATTCGTATACCTGGGTTCTCTAATACGCAACGATGGCGACTGCGAAAGGGAAGTTGTTCGACGGGCTCAAATGGCAAAAGCAGCAGTAAAACGCCTTGATAAGATCTGGAGAAATCGTAACATCTATCGCAGCACGAAAATTACACTAATGCGTACTTTGATTTTCTCTATTTTTCTATATGCCTCTGAAACATGGACATTGAAAGCTCGTATTGTGTCAAGGATAGATGCGTTTGAAATGTGGTGCTGGCGTAAAATGCTAGGTATTCCGTGGACTGCGCGTCGCACTAACGTTTCTATCCTTCAGGAGCTGGCCATTCAAACCCGCCTATCATCAGTATGCCTGGAAAGAACGCTCTCATTTTTTGGTCACATTGCTCGCCGGGAACCTAGTAATTTGGAGAAGCTTGTACTGGTGGGTCACGTTGAGGGAAGAAGAAGCAGAGGAAGAGCGCCTGCCCGGTGGACGGATGCTATTCTGGAAGCCCTGAAATGTAACACGCAGGCGGCTATCCGTCTAGCCCAGGATAGGACCTCTTGGAGAGCCCTGGTCCGCGATGTTGCTATTGGTGGTCACGACCCTCAGGCATGAGGACTCGACGAAGAAGAGATATAAATGTGACGAATACTATTATAATCTCATCATCATCATCTCAGACAAAAGACGTCCACTGCTGTACAAAGGCCTCTCCCAAGAATCTACACAACGACCGGTTTTATGCTGCTCGCATTCAGCGGCTTCCATTATAATATATGTATGTTAAGAGGAATCTTAATGCCTCTTTTTAAGCACATTGCGCGCACAAAGGAGTGTGAGATTAAAGAAAAGTTCACATAATCTTAGCTTATATGGAGAAGAAGTCCCGTAATATCATTATAAATTATGTGTTACCTTGAGTTGTATGAACATTGTATATTTTGTGAACTACGGTCGAATTGTAACCACTGGGCGACCACTGGTTTAAATGTATTAATTAAAAAATAATAAAAACGTTTATTATATCTTGCACAATGATGAATCACAAAAGACTTAGAATGTATTATGATACAAATAAATAAAACCTAAAAAAGAATAAAAATTTTAAGTAAACGAAAAATGATAACAAAAATAATGTTTCAATGTTATTGACACAAATTTGCGGCAACAAAAGTTCTTGATTCTTCTTTTTATTTTTAACCGAGTTACATATTGTTATTACAGTAGTCAAAAAATCACATGCCCGATGAACATGAAACTTTAATAAAAAAAACAAACAGATATAATCGCCCGCTAGCAGTGACACCCCACCCATACTACTCAACAAACAGAAGGCGTAGTTTCATTTGGGAGCTAATAAACAATAGTTAAACCGCATCGCTTCTGGGGGTTAACGATCATGGAAATAGCAAATGAGCTCTAACTTGTATTCTTTTTTGTTAATTAGTTATTGCTAGAGGTAAGTGCAGCTTCCACATTAATAACAAAGTCTAGACTGAGTGAAGAAGGGATCAACATCACTCAGACCAAAACACTTGTCCTAGGACACTGATATTGCCCAAGCCTTCCCTTCCCTTTTTATGAGCTTTACATTGGTGATGTTGCGGACGGTCGCTATATATTGATATGCATGCTTGACAAGTAGTATAGAATAGTGTAGTATAGTATCATCATCATCAGCTCATTTTATGTCCCCACTGCTGGGGCACAAGCCTTTCCTATGGATGGATAGGGAGAATGGGCCATACTCCACCAGCCCCGCCAGCTAACACCACGCGAGCCCAGGTAGGCTACTCTTAACGCAAACTCAATCTCAATACAATTCCAATGCGATTAATATGTATCGATATTGGGATAAGTTTCGCTCGGAACGCCCCATCTTGATAATAATTTGTTCACTCAATTTCCACGCAATTTGATTCCAATGTAGCGCTATTATCGCTTTTAAGAGTGCCATTTGAATTTTTTAGATTTGGGATTGGAAATTGATTATTGCAATTGTGTTTCAAGAGTAACCCACCTGTGCGGATTGGTGGTTGTAAATGACTGCTAATACAGCCGGGATCAACGGCTTTACGTGTCTTCCGAAGCACGGAGAAGCTTGAGATGATAACAGTTTGGTCACCCATCCAATGACCGGCTTTTGCGAAAGTTGCTTAACTTCAGCACTCGCAAACCGGGCGCGGTGACTGCGCCATCGAGCTCCTCCGAGTATAGTATAGCTTTATGCAAAAAATATATTTACACAATATTTATAACAAAACAGTTATAGAAGCCGAAAAAAAGTTGGTCTTGTCACTATGGCTATCTTTCAGGCAACCAAGAGATTGAGAAGATCGATATTAAATAAAAAAATTTCTTCTTAGTCGTAGCACTCTTGACAGAGTGGTCGTGGTCGTCATTTCGGTCGGGTGACCCGCCTTACAATTCGTCGCCATTCCTCGCTGAGGGTTGCTTTTTTGGTGCATTGGTACAGGGGATCATCTAGTGCTGCCTTGATTTGGTCTGTCCATCTCATTGGTGATCTGCCACGCATTCGGGTGCCCTCAACTCTGCCCTGCACCACCAGTCGCTCGATGGACATACGGCCGCGTCGAGATACGTGTCCAAAGAAGGTGAGGATGCGAGCTTGGACAATAGACGATAGGCGCTGCTTGATGCCTAGTTCTTGGAGGATGGAGTCATTGGTACGGAACTCTGTCCACGATATCCCAAGCATTTTTCTCCAGCACCACATCTCGAGAGCATCTATCCTCTTTTTCTCGTTATCCCGAAGCGTCCATGTTTCTGCAGCATAAAGGAATATGGGGAACACAAGCTCTCTAACCAGCCGGGTCTTTGTGGCTTTGGTGATGTTGCGGTTGCGGTGCCGTAAATAAAAATGGAGGCGTTGAAATGCACAGTACTTTAAGATATACTTTATGAGCCTTACAAATAAACAAAGAATAAGCTAGAGTCATTCCGTGTTTTGTCTCTTTTACTCTAATCTGAAATTAAGTTTACATGACAGGAACAAAACACGGAGTCTACAGCTATGTGAAACATTACCACACGAAGACATGCATGCCTACAATATACTTACATGAGCTACGAGCTACGGCTAATAACAGCTAGGATGAGCTACATGCTACGAGCTACGATTCGCTACATTGATCTTCACGAGTACGGGCGTCTTGTAACACGGCAAGCGTGTGTAGAGTAGCGATGCTAGATACTCAGTATTTTAACCCTTTACTAGTGGTCACCCAATGGTCGAAATTCGACCGTAATTTTATTAAGGCTGCACGGATTGTATCCTAAGCAATGAAAAATTTAAAAAGATAGAATGTGAGTTTGGATTGGCATTGACAGATGTCGGCCGCATTAAAGACAAACAATACGTGTGTGTCAAATACATGGTAGTGTGTGTAATGTGGTTTTGTTGATTTAATGTATTTTTTATGCATAATTTAGAAAAAATATTAACATTCGGATAACCTTCTCTATATAAACTATAAGTGTGCGAAATTTCATACTCCTCCGTCCGCGAAATTTTCGTAAAAACGGGTACAATGTTTTTGCTTCAAGTATTAATATATAGATAAACATTGAAATAGCTACGGAAAGCCATTAACAGGTCCTCACAAATAGAAACAATATAAATTAAAGTGATACACAAACAAATAACACTTAAAGCAACCATGCTTACAAAATCAGGGTCATCAGGGTTAGTGACTGCAAACGAAAGACACCAAATTTTATATTTGGTTATATTGAAACCCCTTAGGTAAACTTAGCACAGCTTAAACGGTTATATAGATATTAAAATCCAAAAATCGTAATTTTTATGACTTATTTTATTTGAAAAGCTATAGGTATAGGTTGAACAAAGCAATCATATAAGAATCCTGTACTCAAAAATAAATCATATCTATGAACCATTAAACAATACAATACATATACCATCGCGTTAACTATATATAGCCATAAGTTTTCAGTGTGAAAATTGAACGTAAGGGCAGTTTCAGATAAGCGTTTTTTTGGCGTGTATAGGCGCAACTTGTTTTTTTATATATATTACGGATAAGCATAGTGCCTTAATCTTACCTACCTGATGTTAAGTGATGATAAGACCAATGATGGAAGCGCACTTCACCCGGAAACCTCAACTACTGCGGCACTGGCTATATTATCTCTAGCTACCGGAACACAACAATGCATTGATAATATGCTGACATATTTAGATAAGATGGTGATAGCTAGCCAGGCGGACAAACAAGCCGTACTACCAACCAAACCAAGTACACAAACATGTACCCCCGCTAGGAATCGAACCCGGGATCTCTGGGTTTAAGACCGGTGGTCTTAACTACTAGACCACAAAGGCGGTTAGAGCGTTGACACGCTTATAAACTCGTATACGAACCACGCGATATTGCTACTGACTGACCCACCGGTTCTAGCGAACACGCCGGAATAAGCGTGACGATGCGTCTGTAATATACCATGGGTCTAGAGCCATAGTGAAGCGAATGGCACTGGCAGTTACAGTCCAGTAACACCTCACTGGACGTAACTCAGGTCGCTGGAGTATGGCGTTTGCACTTTATTCAGAATAAGTTGGATAATTGTATTGCATCTGGCACATACACCACGCGTTCTGTGGAAAGTCTCGGTTTTCTTGTAGTCTCGTGTGAGATCTTTGTAATACTTATTGTAATTGGAAATAGACCGTTGATTGTACGCCACTGCTTAATTATTTCACTTCGCCCGTTAACCCATGTCATGCAATAACTACTGGTTATTTTTTTCGGTAATAAGCCTGCCGTACGTGCGTTTGCTTTTTTGAATTTCGAAATGTAGCGCGAATGTATGCTGAAACGCGCGTATAAAACGCTAGTCTGAAAGCGCCCTAACTCGCCCTAGCTCGCGCTCAAAGTCGAAGCAATAGAAAATAAAATATTTTATTCATTTACGCTCACCAACCAAGCAGCGGCGACTTCGACAAGTATTTAAGAAAGTTAGAAATAATACAAAGGCACCAAGCTTCCATCTGAGCAGAAAGTCCGCCTTTGAAATAATTCACGACGACTCGTCGGGATTAAAATTCCAGTACGTTGAAGCGTCCGTGCTAAATAACTTTGCTGTGTAAGAATTAAATCCTATTTCATTGGAGTAAGGATTAAAAGGAATAATGCGTGGTGTTGTCTGTGAAGGGTGGCTAAATACGTTGTAATTGTAGGCTAAATTCGAAGATCCCATTGGTTTATAATATGGAATTTGGAAAAAGTTTCGAAAAAATGTTTTCATTTTTCACATTATAATTTTATTCACAACAAAATTTTAAAGTTATAAGTGCTTGCAGAGGGTAAATAAGGATTTCTGGTGAAGCTTATTATCTTCGGCCATATCTTGACTTAACATCAGGTGAAATTGAAGACATTAATGCTACTAAGACATTAATTTAAAAAAAAGGTTTGGTGTCCAAGAACTTCGCGTTTTTAATACGTATAGGTACTCATCTATACTATTAATAAAGAGGTAACGTTTGTGATAATGTTTGTTTGTTTGTCTAATCTTTGGAACTACTGGTCCAATTCCAAAAAATCTTTTATTTATATAATGCTACATACCTTGCGGGTAACATGGGCTATGTTTTATTTTCATAAAGATTAGTCTTCAGTTCTAAGGGCGCTTTCAAATTAGGCGTTTTGTGTCGGACCGCTGTCACGCGTTTGCACTGCGTGCGGCTGTCGTGTATGAAAACACCGCCGACCAAACGGATGGGTATACATAAAAAATGTACTACAAAAATGATTCATTAGTTAATGAAAAAAAAAGTCAGCGACATGATATACCTAGCTTTTATATTAAATTCACAATAACGTTATTTATCTACACTAATGTTATGAAGAAGTAAAGTTTGTAAAGGATTATTAAGGAGGTTTTCTCCGAAACTACTAATCCAATAAAAAAAAATCTTTTTCCAATGTTTTGAATGTAATTTCATGGTTGACATCGGCAATAAATTCTTATGATAAACAATAGTTTACACTTCCAAATCTTAAAGTTTGTAAAAAGAAGCGCGGATTAGCTGCTTTATCGGCGTGCGCTGACTAAACGGTTTAGTATACATGATAATGGTGTACTATAAAGATATTAGTCAGCAATAGATCTAAAAAAAGTCAGCGGTCACAATATACCTAGCTATTATACTTAACCAACAAAACCGTTTTTCATGTTTAAATTATTTAAGAATTTTCTAAAGTTTTAGTTGATTATCACTTAATATCAAGTGAGATCAAGCTAATGTACTTACCCGTAAAATAATAAAAAAATATATAAAAAAATGTTATTTTAAAATTTTATTTGAAGCACACCTATGGGTGTGCTTCGTGGAATACTTTAGGTGTGCTTCGTCTGGATGTGCTTCGTGGAATACCTCGCTTTTATCACGTTGACTGCCGCAAAACCAGACACAATAGAAAATTTATTGTTTGTCGGTCACCGGTGACCACCACGGCGATTAAAGACTTAAATGTGAAGACCTATAATTGGCCTTCTGCTACCTATAGAATATCAAATGAAAGTCTGCTGTTGGTTTCCATTAAGACTCGATCGAGATTTCGTTCTCGGTCTCGGTCTCGGCATTCTCGGCTACAAATACAACCGAGAAATCTCGGTTTTCGGCTAAAAATCGCCGAGATTCTCGGCCCTGACAATAGACCAACGACGAAAACAGTTCACATTCTGTTATCGAAATAGCGCTAGAAAGCTTTCTTAGAGAGCCAAGACTGCAATAAAACGCTAATATTTTTGAGTATTGATTTTTGTCACCTTATAAGATGCTTAGGCCTGCAGCAAATAAGTTTTTATTAGCGTTTTTATCAAAGCTGGACAGTTAAACGATGAGAAATGACACTCTTTGAAGGGTGAACATGCTTAAAACATTTAATTTTTATTAAACAATACCTACCGTATTAAACAGTTAACAGTTTTTTTTTATAATTTGTCTATTCTATTCTCGGTCTCGGCTCTCGGTCTCGATCTCGGTCTCGGCCGAGAACGAAAAACCCGTTTCGGTCGAGCCTTAGTTTCCATAAATAAATAAATAAATAAAATAAGATAGTTCACAATAAAACTATAAATAGAGTAGTGCTCCATTAAACATTTTATTTGTAAAGAAATGCGAAAGTTCAAAAGTACACGCTTTGCGCCTCCAGCTCATTAACTAAAGAGTATTGACCTAAGTAAGAACTCGGTTTGCCGCCGTTTTCCCTTTTTTTTATTTTCAAAACACTTCCACAGACAGCGACGATTAAGTCCAGAAACGGATCAGCCATTAGGGGTGTCTCAACCTTAATTCGATTTTAATCTAAATTGCCTCAGTAAATGACTATGCGTGGGCACAACTTTAATTCGTATATTTTAGTTTATTAAACAAGTCGACGATCTATTCTAGACAAATAAGCAGAAATTAAAACATCAAAAGACAATTAAGAGACATCATTATCATCACCGTCATCAGCCCCTATCAACTCACAGCTGGTCATAGGCCTCTCTTTACTTATGCCATTTGCCTCGATCCTGCGTTAGTCTGGGCCACGTGACAATTAAGAGACACTGTGTAAAAATGATTTAGGTGTTTCAAGGAACAGACTTAATTTATCAATATTAAAATTAGTAGATAACATCACATACATTGTAAGTATTCCTACTTCATCAGAATCAACGACGGTACCACAACCACCGAAACCCAACACAATATCGAAAAGTTCGTTTTTGACATTGACATGACCGGGATTCGAACACGGAACGTCAGAGTTAGCGCCATCCAAAGTTCGGCGTGCAAGTCAATCGGCTATGGAGGTCGTCCGAGACAAAAATAGCCTTTATACTACCCCACAGCTAGGCAAAAGCCTCCATCATTGAAGTCTAGACATCACTACAATTACTTGTCAAATGAGAGTTGGTGATCCTAGCCGAAGAAAAATCCCAAACTTTTACAGACCTGCGAATTGAACCTAGACTTTTTCTACCTTTGGGTTTTTGTTTAACCGCCTCTGTGGTCTAGTGGTTGAAACCACCGGTTTAGACTCAGAAGCCCCGGGTTCGATTCCCAGCGGGGGGTGCATGTTTGTGTACTCGATTTAGTTGGTGGTCGGACTTGTTTGTCCGCCTGGCTAGCTACCACCATCTTATCTAAATATGTCGCCATAACATCAATGTTTGTAGCATTGTTGTGTTCCGGCAACTAGAGATAAGATAGACAGTGCCTCACTAGTTGAAGATCCCGGGTGAAGTGCGCTTCCACCATTGTCCTTATCATCACTTACATCAGAGGAGATCAAGGCACTGTGCTTAAATACTTAAAAAACACTTTCAATTCCGTTATTAACCTGAAAGCCAGATAAACACCGACAAGACTTTCATTTATTTATTTAGATGTCTCCACCGTGACCATTTTAATTAGTAATCAGCCATTAAGGTTTCCCACTTTGTTACAGGACTTTAATGTACACGGCACGTTAGAAATGAGGTTTTAGAGGTTCGGAGAGTATAGAACCACGAACCATTGTTGGAGATAAGACGTGATAATGTTTGATAAAAATATTATTGATACAAATACTTTATATTCTATTATATTAGGGTATGAGTTAAAATGTAAAAGTAAAAAGAAATTTTAATTAGATGGATAATATTTTTATTGCAACTTTGACCATATAACAATAAAATTAGTTACAATTTGGCGGTCTTATCGCTTCAAAGCGATCTCTTCCAGACAGCCAGTCGGATGGAGGGAACTAATAGGTACACTTCAAATTCGGAGGTGTAAACCATTTAAACATACTAGAATAATATCGAGGGTAACAATGTATAAAAGTAATAACTTAAATATATATGTATGTATTCTCTAATATACAAAAATAAAACTATATCTTAAGAAATAATATGGTACTTATATTATAAAATGTTCAAATAATTTTTAACGCAAATTTTGTTGCGAACAAATTACAAAAACACAAATGTTGAAAAAAATTCTACGAGCAGGATTTGAGCCTGCACCCTTCTGACATACCGGGTCAGGTGCTCTTCCAATTGAGCTATCGTGGTTCTAACCAGCCCGCCGAAGTTATTCAACACTTTTTACTTTGAAAGCCAAAGGCGCCCATTCAATGTCAACAACTACCGTCACTAACATCCGATCATAATATTTTTACAAATATGAAAAATCTGTTAAGAAGTAAGCAAGCTATTTATAAAATGTTCAAATAATTTTTAACGCAAATTTTGTTGCGAACAAATTACAAAAACACAAATGTGGGAAAAATTGTTTTCCACGAGCAGGATTTGAACCTGCACTCTTCTGACATACCGGGTAAGGACCCAATATGTTCTACTAAATTCCCCCGATGAGCGCTTAAAAAGGTAGGCACTTTGGGGCCACGGACCTCAGAATAATAGCTAAATATTGTTCTGAGCCACGGACCCACTATGACGTTTGTGGCGATGACAGTAAATATTAAGTACAAATATTTTGCAACCTTATTTTTATCTTTATATTTAAGACTTAAGGTTCAATGTAAGCAAAAGTTGTTGATGCTATACGATGTTTTTCAGATTTTCTTATTTGAAATTTAAATGTATAGGTATGAGTCAACAGGGCCACTTTTGAGATGCATTTTTGTTCCGGATCCTTTATCTATATACATATAATGACTTGACCTGACTGATTAATCATCGCCGAGCCGAAACCGCGGAAGCTAATGAGATAGAATTTGGACTGTAGATTAATTGAGTCACGTAACCAGCCACTAAAAACCACTTTTACGGAAATCGTACCCAAAGGGGGTCAAATAGGGGTTGAAAGTTTGTATGAAAGTCCATCAGTTTTGAAGTAAAATACATGAAAATTGGTATTTGGCTTTTTGAAAAGAAATAAAGAATTACGTGTCTCAGGAATTTCGTTTATTTTCCTTTACAGGAGTAAAAAAAAGGAAGAAGATTTTTTTGGTTAAATCGTTCTTTTTAAAGTAATAACTATAAAAAATTATAATTGATTCGATATATAAGAATAAGAATAAGAATAAGAATAAGAAACATTTATTGACCTGCACAAAAACAAATACAAACAGATGAGAAAAATAAAAATAAAATAAAACAGAAGAACATCTTAAAACAATTAACACAATCACAAAAAAAAAAAAAAAAAAAAAAAATATACATTTTTGAATAAAAATACAGAATAACGTGTTTTTGCAATTTTCGAAAAACCACACCTAAAGAGGTCAAATAAGGGTGGAAAGTTTGTATGGAAATCTGTCATTCCTTAAATTTCGGTATTTGGCCTGGTTAGAAATTATGAAGAGTTTCAGGATTTTTGGAAAATGATCCCTTAATTAGGGCATGACAATTTGTACAGGAGGTTCCAAAACGGACCAAAATAACTTATTAACGTTGTTTTGCGTTAAAAACTTTTTACTAAATCTAGCTCATATGGATGGGCTTTATATTGATAAAAAATGAAAATCTTAATGTTGAAATAATGTAACATGTTACTCGTGTAGCCCACGTGAGCAAAGCCGCGAACAAAAGCTAGTCTAATACATAATTGATCGAAGGATCAGTACCATAACAACATGATGCAATAAATACTTATGACTACTACTATATCGTCCTAGGTAACTTTAGTATCAAATTCTAATAAATAACTGGGTTTAATATCAGCATCCAGATCTACGCGGATAACGAAAATATGTATCGCACCGGGTACTATTACGTGAACGTGAGAATTAGAATAGCCCCAATTCAAATCAGACCTTTGGGGAGTCAACGGTCCCCATTTTAATTTGGGAGAGAAATCGAAAACTGGCCCTATGCCGCCAGCCTTTTTAGAACAACGATATGACAGTAAACGGTGGAAGTAAACAAACCTTTTTGTGATCTTAGGGCCGAAGACGTAAAGATCAGTTTCCATTGACACGAATTTGGATAAACGCATTCTTACTTGGACGGCCCATTTACAGTAACGGTATGGAAATACGTGGTTAGGCAGTATGAATATTTTATTGGCTACTTGATTATGTTACATTTGGAACTTACTTGTAAGTAAACAGTACTTGAAAAGGGTGTTGTACAATAGGACGTTAAGCGCAAGATTGCATAGGTTAAACAAAACGTCGTTTTTGAGGATGTCACATTTTTAAAAAAATACGTCAAATTCAAAAATTTCGTTGATGCCTCATGTGGTAAAAGATTGTAGAATTTTCTCATAATAGCGACCGTGACCGGGACGACGTCGCTAGGACTTAGTTCGGCTAAATCTTGTAAGATTTTAGAAAAATTCGACCTTATTCTTTGTGACATAAACGATATAAAAGAAGTTAACACGATGTTGATTTAATAAAGAATTTTCCTTTCATGTGTCGATGATTAATCGACATCAACTATTTCCAAAAAAATCTCTAACATTTTCGAATTTGCGAAGCCTTTTGTGTGGGGAATGTTAGCTCTAAATAGTCTGTGGAGAATATTACATGGAAGTTAAGAAAATAGTTTTAAACCCTTGCACTGGGCCCATAAACCCACCAATTGGGAGATAAACCAACTCGCATTGTGTAAGCGTAGTGGACTATTACGGCCTAATCTCAATACGTAAATTCAAGTGTATCTATGGAAGAGAGGGGTATACCAGGGGGTCGACCGCCTAACGCTCTCGCTTTCGATCGCATTGAAGGCGAGGCGAGGAGGAGGCGTCATCTTGTCATTTCGAAAGCAATATGAAAGCAATATCAAAAGCTATAGGCTATAGCTTTCGATATTATTCGATATTATATTTCGATATTATAATAGAAAGCGAGGCGAGGGCCTCGCTTTCAAGGCGATCGAAAGCGAGAGTGTTAGGCGGTTGGGGGGCAGGATGGTCCCAATCTTAAATTATTGTTTGTACCAACTGAATTTGTATGCAATAAACAATTAGGTATTATTATTTTTATTTTTATCTTGTTTGATGTTTGTGTCATAGTGGGTAACATATGTGAAATTTGTATAATATAACATAGCTTAGCGGGTTTCTTTTGACTTTGTTATTATCATTTTATGTCCCCACTGCTGGAGCACGAGCCTTCCCTAAGGATATACACACCATTGGAATAACGGACCATAAGCCACCACGTGGGCCCACGGCGGATTGGTGGTTGTTAACGACTGCTAATGCAGCCGGGACCATCGACTTTACGTGCCTTTCGAAACAGGGCAGAGCTCATCTCACTCATCCAATGATCGGCCTTAACGAAAGTCTCTAACAGACCACGTAGTAACTATTACTTAATCTGTGCCGCTACACCGAGCAGCTTCATGCATGAAGCTGTAGATATAAGGCTCCGTACCATTGAGCTCTAGATAGAGAAGAAATGTTACCTCTTGTAACTGGTCATCAGAATCTGTCCTTGAATGGTAAGCTTTTGTAATTGTTATGGGCCATAAGCTGTGCTCCTCAAAAGCTTTAGGTATTGTGACAGTTCTGAGTGTGATAAATAAAATGCACGATTATCTGTGGGTAACAAAGACTAATACATGTTTATATTATCTTTGGTCATACAGACTTCTTTATTCTGTGAATCTGTTGAGTTTTATTTTTCTCTGTGTTCTGATTCAATCAATCTGTCAATAATACTCTTCGATCAAATAATTTATTATTATTTACACCACAGAATAATAAGTAATTGTTCTGAAATATACACTTCCGTAAGTCCGTGAATGTTTATGTGCACAATGGTGTACAATAGAACATTGTGTAACATGTCATGCGTAATACTTAATGCGCTAACAAATAAAATGTATTTTTAGCTTTTTAAATCAATTAGTATACCTATGAAGATACGGAACAATTATTTTGGACTGCTGTAACCTTAGATTATATAGACGTCTTTATAATCTAAGGCAGTGATCATCATCGCTTAGTGCTATCTTCATGCTGAAGTTTAGAGATCAGTATATACAAAATTTTGGGTTCGTGGGTTAGGCCCCCGGTGTGTGACGCCCCCGTGGTGGAGGCACCCGATTTAAAATAAGTTATAACAGCCGATTTTGTCGTTATAAAAGTCATTTGTACCACATACAGGCAGTGACAAAATGTTTCTGAACTAAATAAGTAATTTAATTTCACTGTGAAATTTCATGTTTATGATTATTATGAGTATGATGCGTTACAGGTATAATTATTTGATTATGTACAGTCACCAGCACTAAGATGTGGCTATCAACGGCCTGCAAAAATGTCTGATCATTGGTGGAAGGCTTATATACAAGGTGGCCGGAAGATTGACGTCTAAAAGAAAAAATTAGGTCCCTCGTGTCGTGGGGTATCCGAATCACCCCCATGTATGTTCCGCGATTTTTCACGGTTTTCGAGTTATGAATTTTTTTTCTAAATTTTTGAGAATTTTCGAGCGATCAACTTAAATAATTTCTAGAAAAAAAAGTAGAAGACTTTTTTGTATTTTTTTTTGCAACGAAATCTTCATAAGTTGTACTTTTATGCATAAAACAATTAGCTTCGTAACTTTGATGAAAATTTGGAAATGCAGGTCTCAAGAATAAAAAATACGATTATTGAATTATGACTAGAACATTAAGATTAAAATTAAAAATCTATACAGATGACTGCATGGTTTTTTAGTGATCCTAAAACATGCGACATACTCTCAGCTTTCATAATCATTAAAAAAAAGTAGTACTTAATGAGCTAGTTTTCCTAGAATCGGCCTTCAAAGACAGCCACGTGGTATTTTTTTTAAATAATCCATGTGATTAAAACAAAAAGTCTTGCTATTTTATGGTTCCTAGTGTTAAATTGGTTTGTTGACTAACCAAAAATTGCTGCAAAAAAGCTTAGATTAGATAACATTTTGAGTTTTTAATTTTAAGGTTGTCAATTTGCTGATAACTAAAAATTCTTAAGAGATTAGTTAACAAACGTTTTAAGTAAGAGGTGGTTTTGTCAATAAATCAGAGATGGTAATCAGAAAGAAAATTTATTTTTTAAATTCACAAAAGGTTTTCAAAGTGGCCACCTCCAGCAGCAATGCACATTCTACACCTTCGTAAAAAATTGCCTTTTAATCGTCTAAAAGCTTCCCTATTCTCTCTCACAACACGTTCGGCTTCTGTAATCTTTTCTCTAAGTTCTTGTTCACTCGAACATTCTCGGGCGTAAGCGATTTCCTTGTAATAGCCCCACACAAAGAAGTCGATTGGGTTAAGGTCAGGTGAGCGTGGAGGCCATCTGATTGGTCCGCTGCGTCCGATCCATCTGTTGGGGTAAGTTTCATTTAAGTGGTTTCGGACTTGCGTTGCGTAGTGACACGGGGCGCCATCATTTTGAAAAACCGTGAAAAATCGCGGAACATACATGGGGGTGATTCGGATACCCCACGACACGAGTGACCTAATTTTTTCTTTTGGACGTCCATCTTCCGGCCACCTTGTATATATGACGATCGAACACGGTATAAGTATGTGATGATTTGTCGCCGGTACAAATATAACTTTTCGGTAATGACATGTCATAAGTATCTGACACCGGGCCGCTTCAAAGTATATGATATTGCACAAAATCAAAATTATGTAACCCACCACTAGCATAAATATTTATTCACTATGAACATATAACCATCGGATCACAGATGGACCGCATAAATATCTAGCACAATACAAAATCTAAAATATATAATCAATCTGCAAATATGAACTTTTTCTTGTTGTCTTACGAAAATATTTTCAATACATAGACCTGACGTTTTATGGAAAGAGTGCAGACTTATCAGTGCATATATCCGTCTCACGTTTCAGGCTATCGCAACTTTGACAGATCCATTAAATAAAATTGCTAACTGGAACTAGGTATGTAGGTATGATTATGTAAATCATCCTAATATTTAACTGTGATTTTTCTCTTAGGATCTGTGATTTTGCACGTTAATGTTGCAATATTTTAATGTTTAATTATTTTGTTATCAAGTTGTAAATATTTAAGTAGATACGTATATCATTTATAAGGTATTCAAAATTACCTTAATTACATTTTATATTAAGTAGGTACTTTAAATCATCTGATTTTATCAAATGTGATTTTTTTATTGTAACTTGACTAATGTGATATTATTAGATAAGCAAATTGTTGTTTTACCGACATTATTAATAAAGATTTATATTAAAAAACTAAGACATTGATCATTAAATTTTTCAAATAATTTCATGTAGACACTTATAAACATTTTTATAATAGGTTACACATTGCTATCTGACTGTACTTTTGATAAAAATATTCGACTAATAAATTTTATCGGACTAAAACGAAATCGGGTGCCTCCACCACGGGGGCGTCACACACCGGGGGCCTAACCCACGAACCCAAAATTTTCTGGGATCCCATATAGCTTATATCTAAAATATCTATACCTAAGGCAGTAACCAAGTGAAATATAACAACAATGATGACATTGATTATTGTCCTAACTTTAACTGCTCTGTGCGTTGGAATTTACATAGTACATTACATGTTAAAAGGAAAAGGACCCCATATAACAAGAGACGGATCAGCATAGGTGAGATAAATATCTTCATCATCAGCTCATTTTATGTCCCCACTGTTAGGCCCTTCCCTATGGATGGATAGGGAGAACGGGCTATAAACCACCACGCAGGCCCAGTGCGGATTGGCGGTTGTTAACGACCGATAATGCAGCCGAGACCGACGGCTTTACGTGCCTACCGATACACGGAGGAGCTCGAGATGATATATTTTTAGTCCCCCATCTAATGAAAAACCTTTGCAAACTGTCACTTATTTTCAGCAATCGTAGACCACGCGTTAGCTACTGCGCCATCGAGCTCCTTTGACGGTGAGAAAATTATAGTAAACTAGCTGTGCCTCGCAGTTTCACCCGCGTTAAGGGGGTGCAGCGCGGACGCAAAACTGCGAGTTTCAATTTTCTTTATGATAGCGAGCGAGCGGCGCGTGGCAGTGGTGTGACAACGGCACACGATTACGAATACGCACGCACACTAATATCGGTACAGAGTAGGCTGGTGATTTAATTAGATCAATGTTTACTTTCGTAAAATCATAGGCGTTTGGGTAAAAAATAATAAAGTCTTAATATTTTCATATTCATATTTTTTTATTGAAAAATAAGACAACAGTGGCCTGCGGAATATCAATACAAACATTTTGATGTCGTATCATTATTTCATTTGTGCTATATTTACAAAGTTTCTGAAGAAATAAGTTTTTAGATATCAGTACTTTTACGTATTGTTTATGCAGTTTCTGGGTATTTATTTCAAATTCCAAGACAACCATGGCATTGTGAAAGGATCAAGCTAACCTACACTAGTCATTTTAATGTATATGACCTATTCAGCGCCTAGCACCAGTGACTTAAAAACACGTAAATTTTCGAAATTCCGCGCGGCACCCCCTTAATTAGCGTACAATCTATTAAACTATTAACTATTATATTTTCCCGTTTTTGCAATAGCATTTTTCATTGCTGCTCCACTCCTATTAGTCGTAACGTGATGTATAGCCTATAGCCTTCCTCAATAAATGGACTATTCATCAGAAAAATATTTTTTCAATCCGAAGGAACCAGTAGTTCTAGAGATTAGCGCGTGCAACTAAACAAACAAACAAACTCTTCAGCTTTATAATATTAGATATAGATAGTAATTAGCGTATATGCTGACCCACTACTGGGCAAAGGCCTCCGTCATTAAAATCGAGTCATCGCTACAATTGATGGTATTGACTTAATTACAACTTCCTGCAAAACTACTCATTCCCTTTTTCATTTGTATTAAGGCATGTTTTAAGTCCGCCTGGCTAGGTACCACCATCAAATTTTAATATGTCAACATAACATTAGTGTAAGAAGCATTGTTGTGTTCCGATAAGATAAGATAAGATAAGAAAATAGCTAGTTCCTCATAAGTTGAGGATACCGGGTGAGGTGAGCTTCCACATTCAGCCTTATCACTTATCATCAGGTGACACGAAGGCTAGGCTAAGTGTTTCCCTGTAAGTAGAAATAATATATGTACATATATAATATATAATATGCTGCAAATGGCCAAGTAGTAGGACGTATATAGGCTATTCACTACTCACCTTCACGGTATACGGGTGTTTTCGCGTACGAAATCACCTACATACCTAACTGAACTATTTCAGATTGTATGCTGCATCAAACAACAGTCAGACACTGATAGTTGAGGTCCAGTCGGAATGCGTCAAAGGATTTTCAAGTGTTTCCAGCGCTGAAATAGAAACTTAATTGGCAGACTCCCAAATTGGTCACTTTCAGAATGCTTGTATCCCCCTAGGCTTGGGTTTAATTGTAAAGTCTTGTGTTCGTTAAAGCTATGCGAGTTTACTTTGATGGCGAGTTTACAATAACCCCCATAATATGTAGTCAGTGAGAGAGGTACTCGTACATATTAGTCCCTTAATCTCATCTTATTGTAAAACAGCAAAGGATTTGCTTTATTTGATTTCTTTTTAAATAAAGGTTTAATAATTTTATTCAAGTACTTTTTTTATAAAGTTATAATAAAATTGTTTTTTACAAGTAGGATCGACGATCTGGTGAAGGTCACAGGTAGCCGCTGGATGAGAGCAGCACAAAACCGGTCGTTGTGGAGATCCTTGGGGGAGGTTTTTGTCCACCAGTGGACGTCTTTTGGCTGAGATGATGATGATGATGATGACAAACGGGATTTGAATACCGGGTCGCGTGCACTTCTAATTATGCTATCAAGTCTCTGTCCAATCCATGGAATTACAACACTATCTACTCTTACTTTGTAAGTCAAAGCTTGAAGCAGACAGGATGCGACTGATTTAAGCTGCGACTGCATAGTGAAGTACAGCCTTCTATTTACAAACATACATGGAACCGCTCAAGCAGTTGCGTTGCGTAGTTGACTATGCAGGACTGCTTCAAGCTGTCATCACCCAAAGAAGTCTTATTCAATGTCAACAAACCAACCATCAACATCCGATCTTGACATTGTTACATCAGAGATCAGTATTTTTAGGAGGGAATTTGCTGATTGCCCTAGGATACCTTTTCAGCGTTACCTGGCTTTTATGGGGGCAACGAGAAACTTAAAGGGTTCCTCAAGCCGTTTGAAACGAAACACCGTCAGAGGTTTTCTGGAGGGAATGGCATCACGCACTAGTATGTGTCGCCGTATCCTACTAGATTCTCTGAGGGGTTCGGATCAGATCGAAAAGAGACAATAAGAACAGACAAGCTTATAATTAACTTATTAAGATTATGACCAATCGTGAGGAATCCGTATTATAGGGTTTAAAACCATATTATTTCAATATCAAGCCATAGTATGTTTTTCTTTCGCAAAAAACAATTTAACGAGATTCTATTTTACTAGACAAAAACAACCAGTCTCGGAAAGGAACCCACGACCTTTGGATAACCGGTCCAATACTCTGACCGCTGAGCTAACTATGTGGTTGATTTTTTTTAGTAAAATATTATCTTGTAACTATACATAGCATTGTGCAACATTCAAATAAATAAAAAAGAAATATTTAACGAGATTGACAGTAAAACGAAAGCCCAACAATGCCCGAAATTTCTAGAAGTTTATATTTAAATCTGCTAAGTGACTTTTTTTCACATTTACAATGCTAATATTTTGCGAAGCGGCTGCTCATTCAAAGCAGCCGAGCGCAGTAACTAGCAATTTTCACTGTATTACATCTCTTCAAATGATTACTACACGCGAAACTTATTTAAATAGGATTTTTGTACCGTGCATATATTGGGGCCACGAAAATAGATGTGTGATTTTGTCTGTCGCAAATTCAAATCATTTATTGTCCACATTATAACGTAGAACGTTAAATTTGACATGTCACAGCGGTACATATAATTTTGAAGTTCAAACATGTAATTACAGATTTAATTTAAATTATTTTATTACAATACAAATCATGAAGGTGAACATAAGTATTTTGGATTTTAAGTTTTAGTTATAGAACGGATGACTTTCAAAAAACAAGTTAATTTTTTTTTAATAGAATAGAATATTATTATAATACTTTTTTGTTCACACAAAAAACAAAAATACAGACACGTATAAATAAAATTAACAGGAGTCGTAAAAAAGGGCGGCCTTATCACTAAAAGCGATATCTTTCAGGCAACCTAGGTTAGTTACAATATTGTCACAATTTTGTTACAATTGTAGGGCCCAGAAAGCGAGGTTCGATTACTAGCGGAGGATACATAGTTTTGTACGGTACGCAACAAACTTATTTAAAACACTTTAGTAACTTTTTGTAAAACTTTTTTTTAGAAGTTGTCAAGCTATTGGTAGGTGTTATAAGTTGCTACGACAAAGTAATTAGGTAATAACATACTTTTTTGCTGACAGTGCAGTTTCGTTAGTGGAATCTTCGGCCATATCACCACTTACAAAGCCAAACGCTTCTCCTTCGTTCTTTAAAAAGAATCTCACTTTAGTTTTATAAAACAAAAAAATATTTTCTAATCGTTGATTTCGTGGCCTCAAACTCACCGGTAAGCGCTACAGACATGGGAGTGACGCTATCTGAAATGAGTCTAAGAAGGAGGCAAAATAAATATAAAATGCAGCTTTTTGAGGTAGGCTATAATAATGCGGTAAAAGGTCTAGCAAAATATGAGATGATTTACAAAAAAAAGTAATAGCTTACCCACCACGTTATTTTTAGTACACTTACACAAAACCCGAAAACGATTTTTTCATTTTTGTGTACGAAATTCAAACACGTTAATTGGTTTACGAAAATTAGAAATAGGGATAAGAAATAAAATTATATTGAGAGATTGGATGGCTTTTTTTGAAAAGAGGGTGCCTAGAGCGAGTTTCATTCGCCATTCGATCACGTTAACGAAAACGAAAACGAAAATTTGTATGGCACAATTTTAACTCTTCTCGTATGTCGCCAGGAGGCGCTGCTTCAATGTCATACTAATTTTGGTTTTCGTAAACGTATTCGAACGAATACGGATAGTAAATAAAATTCACACTAGGGCCTTGCACTTTGCACTTGTGCACACACGTTGGACCGAATACACAAGACAGAAACCGACCCGACGTATCACAAGGACCTCACTAGTTGCCGAAGTAACATTGAAGCGCTGCGCGAATTCGCGCACTCCTGGCACACTATTCGACGAACATTTTGAATGAGGACAAGGTAACAGCACTTAGAGCTGCCCGACGCGAAGTCACGTACTGTGGTGTCCACGCCCCAGAAGGGGGAGAGTTGGTAACAGAAGGGACGGAATTAGAAATTTGTAGGGAGTGAAGTGAAAAGCGCAGGCGGGGAAAGAGCCTATGCAAGTACCCTCGCGCTCTCCCGAGATTCGGTCCGTATGTCGCAAGGAAGGCAGGACCATGGGTTGGTGGATTGCCTAATGTACTCTGATTGTCTCACCCGGCATTTTCAGCGTCACCGAACTTCTTTGAAACCCTTAAAGGGCTTCTCGAGCCGTGTAAATATTATGTGTATACACTTAAAGATATTGATAGATATTTGTGTATACACTTGAAAAAGTAGGATTAGGAGATACTCCTTGTTAGCATTAAGACCTGTTTATATTGTTACATTTTTTTGCAATAAAGTACTTAGTTTTTAGGTACTTACTACTTACTCCCTATCCATCCGTAGGGAAGGCTCGTGCCCCAGCAGTGGGGACATAAATGTGAGCTGGTGATGATGTTGGTGATGAATTACATGGCAAAAGAATGGCTTGATGATTTACATGGCAAAATTGAAACTCTACTAGTTTGTCACCAGGAAGCGCTGCTTCAAAGCTATACAAAATTCTCAATAACTTAATCGAATATCAAATTATACTACTTTTACACACGTCATCATCATCATCATCATCTCAGCCAAAAGACGTCCACTGCTGGACAAAGGTCTCCTCCAAGGATCTCCACAACGACCGGTTTTGTGCTGCTCGCATCCAGCTGCTTCGACACGTATTCAAATGAAACTAATTTTACGGATCTACTCGCGGTTTATTTATCACATTAATTTGATTTAATGTTTGCAAAGGGTTCGAAACGTCAGGATAAACATTAATAAACCAAACTAATATGTAAAATGAACGCGAGTAGATCCGTAAAAGTTGTTACAATTTAATGTGTAATGTTCGAGTAAACTTTAAAAAACAATATGGTCACATATATATTGTCATGATATTGATGTTATTGTTTACGTAAACTCCAGACAACCATATGTGACCCACATGTATATTATTTTCAGTAGGTAGCTATTAATTTCTTACAGGAAAGCCTCTTAGATTAATAGTTTTTCGTTTGGGAAAACTTCGTCAGAACGGGCAGCGAAGTTTTTCCGTAGTCGTCCTCCAAGCTCTTAGATTTCCCGAGAGGCTTCAACTCGATCCAGTCACAATTTATACGGTTCGATACGAATTTGTCTGTTATTTATTTATTTACTTTATTTGACACACTTAATTTTAAGAAAGCCTTCGACAGCATAGATCGATGTGCCTGGTACACCATTCTGAGGGAGTTCCAAGTTCCACTAAAGCTCATCGATATGAGAGCCGTGGCCACTAGCAAAAGTAAGATGAAAGTGAGAATAGAAGGCGAACTTACTGAGGACTTCGCGATAGCTGCTGGTCTTAAACAGAGTGATGCTCTTTCGCCAATGCTTTTCAACTTGGTCCTGGAATATGTACTTTTAGTTATATATGTATTTACTTTAGTCTCTTTCATCAAAAGGATCTTGTCTGCTATCAGTCTGGAGTGAGTATCGGGTCGAAGAAATGAAGCAGTTAATTATGCACAACAGTCAATATATTGAACTTTAAAAAAGCTATTTTCAGACAAAAACGCAGAGATTGAAGACCTCGTGGCTGAGCCTAACATAATAGGAGAATAGACTCTGCTAGCTCGGTCACATGCTGCGAATGGGGGTCGAAGCGTCAAGAGAGCATAGTTGGGTCGACCGATCGGCCGGCGACCGATTGTTCGCCCTAGGTACTGCTGGAGCGATAGAGTGGAAGCTGACCTGCGCGACCTCGGAGCCGTCAACTGGCAAGAGACTGCAATGGACAGGGGAGAGTGGCGAGTTCTCGTTTCGGAGGCCAAGAATCACTCTGGGTCCCTGCGCCAATGGAGTAAGTAAGTACTTTATTTGACACACCGTCAACAATATCACAATTGATACAAACATAAGAAATAGCACAAACAAAAATATAGGACCGTGTGAATTGTCTTAACAAGTATATATAGCACAAACAAATTTAAAATTTATTTATTTATTTATTTATTTATTTATTTCTAGGAAGATTTACAGACAAATAACATCTAAAGTTAAGGAGAATAAATAGACATATGCTATTAACAAATCTTCACAATTATATAAACAATAATGTTCAGTTAACCAGCTGTGGAGACTACGTTAAATTTAGTTAAAAATAGAAAAAAAAAAAAAACAAATATTTTAAAGTGCGATATGTATAATGAATGAAAACATAAATATGTATTTATGTTTACATTCATTTGAATGAATGAGTGAATTTACAGCTTACAGTAGGTTGTTGCTGTATATTTAACTTATACCTATAGATTTCTACGATATTCCTTAAACTATATATTTTATTATATTTATTATATAATACTAATACTTATTCACTATTGTACTATTTTTATTTTATTGCTTGCTGTCAATAAAAAAATTAGAACATATAATCTCTTTTACTGATGAGGCGCTGGAGCAGAACAAGTCAATATCGCATGGTAAGAGGTTAAATGATTTACAAGCACGTATCATAAATGTATTCGCTCTATATTTAGTCTTTGCTGGAGGGACAATCAGAGCTGATCTTTGTCTTAGTCGGAGTGTGTTGGTTTTTAAGCTGATCTGAGATAAAAGATCAGGACAATCGACATTACCGTTAGCGATGTTAATGAGATAACAAACGTCATTAATCATTCGTCTGGTTTCAAGTGGTAGGAAGTGATATTTGTTGCACCTGTGGTAGTAGTCGGTATTGTATTGTCGAAATTTAAAATCAAGATATTTAAGGAATTTTCTCTGAACACGTTCGATGCGCTTTATATATATGTCGTATTGAGGATTCCATATTTGAGATGCATACTCAAGGTGGCTACGAACGTAGGCACAGTAGAGAACCTTCAACGTCTTCATGTTTCGAAAGTTAGAGGAGCTTCGCAAGATGAAACCTAGGGCCTGTAATGATTTTTTAACAACGTAGTCAACATGCTTGTCGAATATAAGTTTGTCATCGTGAATAATGCCAAGATCCCTAATTTCATGCACCTTTAACAGAACCTGGTCCTTCAATGTGTATTTCGAGTCAATTATTTTATGAAATCGTGTGAAGGACATATAAAAACATTTAGAAACATTAAGATCCAATTTATTAATAAAGCAATAGTTTTCAAATCTTTGTAGATCAGCCTGAAGATCCTCAACATCGCTCGGATCACGGACCACTTTAAGAATCTTCATATCATCGGCAAATAAAATGATTTTTGATTTATGAAAACATTCTTTTATGTCCATTATGAAGATTGTAAAAAGTAGTGGTCCGAGCAGAGACCCCTGAGGCACCCCGGATGGTATTGGAGCCCAAGTTGATGTGTAGCCACTTAAGACGACTGCCTGACTACGATTGTCAATGTAGGATGAGAACCACCTAAACAGATCACCATGAATCCCAGCCAACGATATTTTGCTCTTAAGTACGAGATAAAATGGTACTGCAGTGGGATTCCGGAGACATGGCACATTCGAGTGCGAAAACGTTTCGAGTCAAGGATGTTTTTTTTGGACAAGTATGAATCAATAAAATTGATTATATTTCGTTTTGCTTTTAACCAAGAAACTACATTAAACAGAGGTTTGGCATTGAGATATACATAAAAAAATTGTGAATTAAACATTATTCTTTAAGTTTAAACGTTAATTACAGTATTTAAAATTAAAATTAAAGATTTGTAGCCAAATAGTCTTTACGCCGATGCTGTTGCTGTATTGACGTTTTGTCATTGCACCAGTCAATTATAAAGTGACGCATATTTAATAAAAATTTCAATAATTTTAATTGGAAAGACACTCCAGAAGCCATAACACAAGAAAATAATAATACTTTCGAAGATGTATTAATCGGTTTTGTTACTGTCTTTATTGAAAGAAAGCTCATGCTTTAGACAAAAATGAAAAACGTGAACAAGCCAACCAAATTCGGACTTTATCGTCGTCATCTCTGTTAACCAGAGATGACGACTATGTACGAGTCTACAAGTTATCTGAGGAGCTATTTAACCAACTAGAGCTTGAACTGCTTCTCTTTTAACGTATTCAACGACGGGGTAAAGGGCTTACAACTCGTATAAAGGTGAGCAAGCATTCCCATTTTATACCTTTCTATTGCATTGGTAGTTTATTTGATTATGAGTCTGTTAAAAAATCATGAAATCGAGTATCTAAGTGTACAAGGGTAGTGAAGGAGTACTCTTCCTGGCTTCAAGGTTCGACAAAGACCGAAACTTTAGAAGTTTTCAGGAATCTTATTAGAAAAAAATAAAACACTTTCAAAAGCAAAAATATTGGCAAATCTGCACATCAGTCTCTCTATGACTACGACCCTGCAAAGGGTTCGTAACGTCAGGATAAAAAAATATAAAATCAATGTGTAAAATAAACGCAAGTACAATGTGAAGTGTTCTTATATAATTTAGTAAATAATATCATCATCATCAGTTCATTTTATGTCCCCGCTGCTGGGGTACGAGTCTTCCCTATGGATGGAAAGGGAGAACGGGCCGTAAACCACCATGCAGGCCCAGACATTTTTGGTCACCCATCTGATGACCGGCCTTTGCGAAAGTTGCTTAACCTCAGCACTCGCCGGGCGCGTTAATCACTGTGCAATAAATATTAAAGTACAGGTTTTATAAAGAGTTTAAGATTTCTGCAATAGTTTTGCATAGATTGCACTCTTGTAGCCATGAAGAGACTAGCAGAACACGAAGAGCGGTTTTACTGTCACAAAGTCTACCATGCAACAAATGTCCAATTGGTAAAATTAACTTAATTGGTAAATGGTGCAAAAAAAATATAATTATGAACAAGCTTTCTACTTCTTAATTTTATTTTTTAGATTACTGATTTCTGATGCGATTCTTAACACGTTACATGCTGAACAAACATTATGGTGGTGCAACCCATGACAGTTTTATCTTCAATTACAGTGTTATAAGGGATCACTTAGAGGCATTGACTAATGCTGGTAAAGAAGTGGTTCTGCTTTGTAAGTATTGTGTTCAAAATCCTTTTAAAATTGATAATGTTACCATAACAGCGAGACGTCCCCCTAAACCAACAAATTTGAAAATTATATCTGAGTCACAACATCTCAGCAAGTTGATAAAGTTTTACTATTGCAACATCTCTCAAAAGTGCAGAGTTCTCTGGGAAATACCGTTTGTGTCATGGTACTTAAGGCATAATACTGATTTTAATCCAACGGCAGAGCTGAATAAATGAAATATCATTTTTGTAGTGAAATAGAAAAATAATATTTATCCACTTTCACACACAAATTTTTCCACTTTTAAAAGCCGTTAATTTTGAAGTAAAAACTGGTTGCTACATTTTTTATATATCCTTAAGATATTACTTACATAAAATATCTATTGAAGGACGGGACGGACGGATCCCATGCAAAATTAGTAGAACTATCGTCGTCAAGTCGGTACAAGCATCGGCCTATTGTTAATATTATTTGTTAAAAGAAGAACACAAGTTAAAATCAAACCATAACTATGTATTTTGATAGTAAACTAATATTTTTTTAAGGTGATTCCGGATACGCTCAGCGCTCCTACCTTTGACTCGAATTGGTAATACTGAAGAAAATACTCCAGTAGGCCTACCATCAACTTTCAAAAACGTTTTATTTTAAGCTTAAAATAATATTAGTCTATTCGGTAATATGACCTCCATAAAACAAGATTGTTTTATTCCAGATAATGAATTAACATTACTGTTTAACTGTTTTTTCAATTTCAATTTCATATTGTGTAAATAAAATAAAATAAAATAAAATAAAATAAAATTAAATGTTTTTATTTCTCAGACAACAAAGATCCATATAAGTGGTCCTATGTTAGTACTTAATAACTAGATGGGAATTGGTTATGCTACACAATGCGCTATAGCCTTTAATGAAGACTTCTAGGGAAATAGGTAAAATAATAATAGGTTAATATAGGTCTGTGGACCTAGCCATGTGGGCATTCTGGCTGCTATTGACATAAATATTGTTTTTTATGTCATAACTAGCGGCCCGCTCACGACTTCGTCCGCTTGAGTGAACACCCGTATCCCATAGAACCCTATGGCAGCGCAGCACCACCTACCGGGTCCAATTATAAGCATGTTTTATACATATAAATCTTCCTCTTGAATCACTCTATCTATTAAAAAAAACGGCATCAAAATCTGTTATGTATAGTTTTAAAGATCTAAGCATACATATGGTTTTATACTACTATGAGGAGTATGAAATTTCGCACATAGTTTATATAGAGAAGGTTATCCGAATGGTAGTATTTTTTTTAAATTATGCATATAAAATACATTAAATCAACAAAAACAACATTACTCACACTTCCATGTATTTGACACACACGCATATACTAAATTTGACACACACGTATTGAGTGTCTTTAATGCGGCCGACATCTGTCAATGCCAATCCAAACTCACATTCTATATTTTTAGGCATCCGTAGCCAAAAGGCAAAAAATGGAACCCTTATGGGTTCGTCATGTCTGTCTGTCTGTCTGTCTTTCTGTCTGTCTGTGTGTGTCTGTCTGTCTGTCTATCTGTCTGTCTGTCTGTCCATTCGTATGTCACAGCCACTTTTTTTCGAAACTATAGTGTTAAAACTTGGTAAGTAGATGTATTTTGTGAACCGCATTAAGATTTTCACACAAAAATAGAAAAAAAAACTATAAATTTTGGGGGTTCTCCATACTTAGAACTGAAACTCAAAAAATTTTTTTATCAAACCCATACGTGTGGAGTATCTATGGATAGGTCTTTAAAAATGATATTGAGGTTTTTAATATATTTTTTTTTAAACTGAATAGTTTACGCGAGAGACACTTCCAAAGTGGTAAAATGTGTGTCCCCTGTAACTTCTAAAATAAGAGAATGATAAAACTAAAAAAAATATATGATATACATTACCATGCAAACTTCCACCGAAAATTGGTTTGAACGAGATCTAGTAAATAGTTTTTTTTAATACGTCATAAAGTACGGAACCCTTCGTGCGCGAGTCCGACTCGCACTTGGCCGGTTTTTTAAATTATTTCGTTGCTTAGGATACAATTCGTGCAGCCTAAATAAAATTACGGTCGAATTTGATAATTTTGTAATAGACCTACACTAGTTATTGGTAGGCATCAAGAAAAATCGTACATAAATGTGTAGTGTGTGGTTTTGGGAGTAGGTACATGGTATCCAGGAAGATGTGAAATAAAATGTCACTGACAGATGACCCAGATTTTGTCGGTCATCAAAGGTCATCAAGTGGTTTTTAATAATTTTTTGGACTAAGTATATGCAATATGCCCATGAATTGTTGAGGTGAAGTGTTTCCTATACGTTAATTCGTTTTGAATTTAAGCTTTACTAAGATTTAAAGTGAAATAGATTGATTTTGACTTGAGTACTTTTTTTTAGTTTTCTTCGTCTGTATTATATTGAAATCTACTTATTTTTCCCTAATAAATGATTTTTGATTAATTTGTTATACTCATTTGCCTTTTTGCTATTTAATCTTCACTTGCCATATCACCCTTTTGGTCTAGCGGTTAAGACCACCCACCGGTCTCAGACCCAGAGATTCCGGGTTCGATTCCCAGAGGTCGGTGGAAAGGCTTGTTTCTACTCCGCCTGGCTAGCTACCACCATCTTATTTAAATGTTAGTAATATTGATATGTTCCAACATTTAGAGATAAGGATCCCGGATGACGAGCGCCTTCGGCCTTATTATCACAGGTGAGATGAAAGTCAAGTGTTTACTCATAAAAAAGAAAAAAACTTTATGGTAGTAAGTACTAAATAAAGAAATGAAAGTCCAAATTTTTGTGATATAGTAAGTGTGTACAGTAAGTAACGTTCAACAGCTCAACAGTACGTCTAACACCATCTGTTCCAACCCTGTTCGTAAAAGAGTGTTGGACCTAACTATAGAGAGCTATAACAGGTGCCTCAACTACGAGTAGGTACTTACGTTTTCTCAACTTCAAAAAACCTTTAAAAAATAAACGATTTATTGTGTAAAACTATATTGATAGTAAGGGCAAACTGCTAAGCATCATTAAACGACAATACAAGGAGAATTTTGCTGAGTGCAATCATCTTCTTAACATCCACTCTCCTCTTGCAGCAACTGCTGCAATCTGGCTTATACAGCGGCTTCTACTAATTTAAAAGTTCCTGAATGGTTTAATCTCAGCTTTTTATTGTGATAACTCGTACGGTAATTTTCCACCCATACAAGTGGAACCTGATTTAATTAGAATATACACCATTTTGGGCAGGCCTTCAACAAGGTGAACCGACGATCTGGTAATCGTCGCGGGAAGCTGCTGGATGCGAGCAGCACAAAACTTTGGTTTGCTTTTGGCTGAGATGATGATGATACACCACTGTTAAAACCATTTCAGCGCATAATCCCGTGGGGATGTTGGCATGAGCATTCATTAGACTTCGTGCCATGTTGCAACGACTGTTCGATTATCCCTTTCTGTACTGTGGACTTGTGGAGTATAGGGCATCACTAGTCACTGCTTAATGCCTTCTTTGCAGAGTAGTTATAGCTTTTACTTTGCCATTATTAAACTCGCCGCCGTTGTTACTGAACAATTCCTTTCTTGTTACTTTAGACGCTATTACTGCGGACAGTGTTAGTGACTGGTTGACATGTACTTCAGCTTTCTATTGCATTTATGGCACTATTAAAACTCTTACATTTTAGGAAATCTCTTTCAAATTTTGCTTCATCTTCGGCTGTCTTTGTCGGCGCCCCGAATGGTCTGGTTTTTTTGCTGTGCATATTGTCCATGAATCCCAGCATTGCCTTATGCTCTATTAGAATTTAGTAGGTATTCCAAGTTTTATAATTTTGCGAGTCAAAATTCCCAACATGACCTTTGCCAACGCGGCAACCATCGCTATTTTGAAGTTTTCAAATAGAAAACTATAATCTGCTACCACTTTAAGAAATAAATGATTTTTGATATGTGTAAAAGTATATTGACAGTAATGTTCTGCGAAAAATAACAAGCAAGTTGCTAGGCAACATAAAACGACAATACAAGAAGGAGTATCTGCTGAGTGCTTAGACCATGAGTGAAATTATCCTAAACACATCTACATCTTAAAATTATCTACATTATTTATGTACATGTATAACTATATTCTAAGTCGTAATTATTCGCAGCCCGACTTAAAGCAAAGTTACTTTTTGTAACACTTTAAAAATGCATAAGCCAAAATAACATTAAAAAATCCTCTATGAGAATACCTACCTCTTTTGTCAATAGACCGTGAAAAAGATAGCTCTATAGCTACTTATTATTTGAGAGGAAAATTCAAGATTTTGACACGGTACTGTCAAATCTGTATCGTTTACATTTTATTACCACCTCGATAGTTGGGGCGCTCGCAGCGTTTTTAAATTCAAGCTACATAGCTACTTTTTATTTGACATAAAAATACGAGTTTTTGACACGGTAATGTCAAAAACTCAATTGTGGTTAGTTCATTTAACTACCACATTGATTGGTGAGGCGCCCTCGGCGTTTTTGAGTTTTACAGAATACTATGCTGTAGTCCACATTTAAGCAACGACTAATGCTGAATTAACTATTTTATTGATATATGTATCAATGCCAAACCTCTGTTTAATATAGTTTCTTGTTTAAAGCCTAAACGAAGTATAATCGATGTTATCGATTCGTACTGGTCCCGCAAAAACATCCCTAACTCTGTCAAATCGTGAAGTCGACAACAACATGTAACAGGAATCGACATGCTGATATGGTAATGATAAAAATGGTACAATTAATCTGCTTTACGTACTTACATATATCTATACTAATATTATAAAGAGGAAACCTTTATATTTTTGTATGTATGTATGTTTGCAACGAATAAACTCAAAAACTAATGGACCGATTTAAAAAATTCTTTCACCATTAGAATGCTACATTAGTGCTGAGTAGCATAGGCTATATTAAAAAATATATTAAATAAAATACTTTCGTGAATAACGCACAGTAGTAGACCGCCATCCATCAAGGTGATGTGGATGGAATGACAGTCGATTGCGTGTAGTGCGGTGAAGGAAAGCAGCGGTAGGGATCAAGCCGGACAATTCCTCAGAACACTCCCCATAATATAGCATTATGAATTGTTAGGAATTGAGAACGCAACCTTTATCTTGTCATGTTGGCATTACATTATTGTATGCGTTTGTTGGCATTGTCCGTCTGTCACTGCTTCATGGCTCACCATTACACGTCTTATACAGTTGTCTCGTGTTTTATTGCACACCTTTATAATATCATAATCTATCATGGTAGAAGAGCGTGGTTAATTGGATAGTGTGCAAAAAGTATCCGCAACATAAAGAAACATAAAAATTGGTTGGCTAATTTTTAAGGTTATTATAACCTCTGAACGGCGGCGTGCTCGACCATTTCTTTCGATCATTTCAAGTTATCAAAGCCAAAAGATGTCGAATGGAGGCCACAATCCATTTCATATTGATAGACTCATGGGTCGGGAGAACTATGCGACCTGGAAGTTTGCAGTGCAAGCATACTTCGAGCTTGAAGAATTGTGGAGCTGTGTTGCTGGTACCAATACTGATGAAAAGAAGGAAACCAAGGCAAAATCAAAGCTAATATTATTGCTGGACCCAATCAACTACGTGCATGTACAGAATGCGAATACATGCAAGGAAGTCTGGGAGAGTTTGGAACAGGCTTTTGATGACAGCGGGTTGTACAGAAGAGTAGCCTTGCTGAGAGACCTTATTACCACAACGTTAGAATCATCGCAAGGTGTCGATGACTATGTAAACAGAATAATGTCAACAGCCCATAAACTTAGAAACATAAAATTTAACATCAATGATGAATGGCTGGGAACATTGATGTTGGCAGGTTTACCTGAAACATACAAACCAATGATAATGGGCATTGAGAGCTCAGGGATCAAGATCAATGCAGACTCAATAAAAACAAAGCTCCTGCAGGAAGTTCAATGCTCTGAGAGTTCAGCGTTCTTTACAGGAAGAAAAGTTATGCAAGGCAATCAGTATATAACAAAGGTCAATAAAGGGCCCCGTTGTTATAATTGCAACAAGCAAGGACACATAGCTAAGAATTGTCATGCTCCGAAAAGGAATTTTAATAAAGAAGAGGAAAACAAAGGTTTCATTGCAGCTTTTTCAGCTTCCATCAGTTCAATGAACCCGGATTTATGGTATGTGGACTCAGGTGCCTCTATGCACATGACGAATAGGTGTGATTGGATGTATGATGTAAAAAGTCCACCGATACCTTCCATAACTGTAGCCAGTAAGACACCGCTATCTGTGGAAAACATAGGAAAGGTCAATTTAATTATGAATGGTAATGAAAACAATAAGATTCAGGTAAGAAATGTTCTATATATACCTAAACTTGCTGCCAATCTCTTATCAGTCAGTGCAATGGTAAAAAATGGCTGTAAGGTAAACTTCAGACAAGAAGGATGTGACATTTATAACCAAAGTGGAAAACTGCTTTGTTCAGCCACACTAGCAAATAACTTGTATCAGTTAAATACATTTAGAGAAGTATTCTCAAACCTAACAAGTACAGATAATAATGACAGTGTCCTGTGGCATAGACGCATGGGACACCTGAATTTTTCAGACGTTAATAAACTGCCAGAGTGTGCTGAAGGGGTACATCCGTTCCCTTATAAGAATAAAGGACCTGTCACATGTACCACCTGCCTCGAAGGAAAACAGACCAGACTGCCATTCAACAATATAGGTACAAGAGCTTCATATCCTTTACAGCTTATCCACACTGATTTATGTGGACCAATGGAACAAATATCCCATGGAGGTATGAAATACTTTATTACCTTTGTAGACGATTATACCAGAAAAGTTCATGTCTATTTATTAAAAGATAAGTTGAGTGTACTCCAAGTTTTCAAAGATTACAGAAGTAAAGTGGAGAACGAGCTTGATGGTAAAATTAAAGTAATTCGCTCAGATAATGGAAAAGAATATTGCAATAAGGACTTTGATTATTTTTTAAATAAACATGGAATCGAACATCAAACAAGCGCTCCATACTCACCACAGCAGAACGGGCTTGCAGAACGGATGAACAGGTCACTGGTGGAAAGGGCTAAGTGCATGCTGTTTGATGCTCATTTATCAAAACAGTTCTGGGCAGAGGCTCTAGCAACAGCTGCTTATATCATAAATAGGTCTCCCACAAAAGCTATAGATGGTAAAACTCCCATGGAGATGTGGTCTGGTAAGAAACCTGATCTATCTAATATGAAAATTTTTGGCTCTGAAGCTATGACACACATACCAAAAGAAAAACGCCAAAAATGGGATTCAAAATCCAGAAATTTAATATTTGTTGGCTACTGTGAATCTACTAAAGGATACAGACTATTTGATCCGAACACTAGAAAAATCATTAAAAGCAGAGATGTTGTTTTTATTGAAAATGCTTTAAAATGTAATAATAATTACCTTCCATGTGCATCTGGCTGCAATCCTGTAATGCAGGCACCTGAAGAACCTTGCAAAGAAGAAACAGAAGCTAGTCCAGATAATTCTTCATGTGATGACTATCAATCTGGAGATAATGACTCATCCTACATACCTGATGAAACAATAGACGAAGACACCCCATCATGTAATATAAATTTACGTCCACGTGGGAGAGTTGCTCAGTATGCAGAGAAGGATGATCATGATGTAAGTTACTTTTGCCCTATACTTGATTTAAATGATCCTAAGACTGTAGATGAAGCTCTATCATCTCCTCATGCAGACATGTGGAAGAAGGCTATGCAAGAAGAGTATGAGTCTTTAATTGAAAATAATACTTGGTCGCTGGTAGAGCTACCATCAAGTAAAAGAGTTTTACCATCTAAATGGGTTTTTAAAACCAAGACCAATGAGAAAGGAGATATAGTTCGTTTTAAAGCAAGATTAGTGTTAAAAGGATATGCTCAAAGGAAGGGTAGTGACTATGATGAGGTATATGCCCCCGTAGTTAGGTATACATCAGTTCGATATTTGATTGCACTAGCTGCTCAATACAACCTAGAAATGGATCAGATGGATGCAATAAGCGCATTTCTTCAGGGCGATATAGATACTGAGATTTACATGTCACAACCAGAGTGCTACATAGAAAGCGATAAAGTGTGTTGCTTAAACAAATCTATCTATGGGCTCAAGCAAGCTAGCCGCCAGTGGAATCTTAAATTAAATGATGTTTTACTTAAGATTGGACTGATAAAATCAAAGATTGATCCATGTATTTATTATCTTGTTAATAAGTCAATAATGGTATTTATAGCAGTATGGGTCGATGACCTCCTGATCTTTACAAACAATAAAAGAACTACAATTGAAATCAAAGAAAAATTAAAAGTAGAATTCAACATGAAAGACCTGGGTAAAGTAAAACAATGTATTGGGATAAATATATATAGAGATAGAGAGTCAGGTGTGATTATGATCGATCAAGAGAAATACATTAACCTAATGTTAGATCGTTTCAATATGTCTGAATGCAAACCGGTTCAGACTCCCATAGAGGTGAACGCAAAATTTGATAAAAATGTAGATGGAAATAATAATGACAACATTCCTTACAGAGAAGCGGTAGGGTGTCTTCTATATCTGGCACAGGTAACAAGACCTGATATTATTTTTGCAACCAACAAGTTAAGTCAGTATTGCAACAATCCGGGAAAACAACACTGGCTTGGAGTAAAAAGGATTATGAGATATCTTCAAGGAAGTAAGAACCTAAAGCTATGTTATGTCAAAGAAGACTCAAATGAAATAACAGGATACTGTGATGCTGATTGGGCCAGTGATCCGCTGGACAGAAGATCTTGCACTGGTTACATTTTTCTGTTTCAGAATTCTTGCATATCTTGGAACTCCTGTAAACAACAAACAGTAGCGCTCTCCACGGCAGAAGCCGAGTATATGGCAATGGCATCGGCGACTCAGGAGGCTCTGTGGCTACAGCAACTACAAACAGAACTTGGGCAAGGAGTGGACTGCGCTTTACTAATCCACTGTGACAACCAAAGTGCGATACGTCTAGCATCGGTAGACTGTTACAAACCAAAGACTAAACATATAGATATTCGCTTACACTTTCTGAGAGAAAACATTGTAAAGTCCAAAGTTAAGTTTTTATTTTTGAATGGTTCTGATATGGTAGCTGATAATTTAACTAAAGGCACTACACTTGTGAAACATTTATATTGTATTAGTAAAATGGGTTTGCGTTCTGTAGGGGATGTTAGGAATTGAGAACGCAACCTTTATCTTGTCATGTTGGCATTACATTATTGTATGCGTTTGTTGGCATTGTCCGTCTGTCACTGCTTCATGGCTCACCATTACACGTCTTATACAGTTGTCTCGTGTTTTATTGCACACCTTTATAATATCATAATCTATCATGAATTCAAAATAATCAAAACGAAATGATGTTAAATTTTGTCAAAAAAATTTCGTTTTCGTTTTCATGATCGAATGGTCAAAGACCTCTCATCGGATGGCAACAGAAACTTAAAACAAACAAACTCAATATCTTGGCCATCTAGTACTTTTCAGAAATGGTTTATGCACGGTAACCTATCTGATATCGGGATAATCGGGTTAATACAGGTATTACCAAATAAAAATAAGTAAATAAATACACAGACGCTTTCGGGCCCAGACACAATAGAATTCAATTGTTATAATAAAATAAAAAATTATTTGCATAAACATGTGTACAATTAGGGTGACAAAAATGGGGGTGTGATACAACATGTTTTATAAAATGTTCAAATAATTTTTAACGCAAATTTTGTTGCGAACAAATTACAAAAACACAAATGTTGAAAAAATTTCCACGAGCAGCATTTGAACCTGCACCCTTCTGACATTCCGGGTCAGCTAACCGGCCCGCCGAAATTATTCAACACTTTTTACTTTGAAAGCCAAAGGCGCCCACTCAATGTCAACAACTACCGTCACTAACATCCGATCATAATATTTTTACAAATATTAAAGATCAGTTAAGAAGTAAGCAAGCTATTTTTATAAAATGTTCAAATAATTTTTAACGCAAATTTTGTTGCGACCAAATTACAAAAACACAATTGATCGAAGCACAAATGTTGAAAAAATTTCCACGAGCAGGATTTGAATCTGCACCCTTCTGACATTCCGGGTCAGGTGCTCTTCCAATTGAGCTATCGTCGTGGTTCTAACACACATGTTTTACCATTGGAGTAGGTATGCAAAAATTGAGAAGGTGGCATGCAGCAGATCTTGAAAAATAATTATTTGATTACATTAAAAATAACATCAAACATTATGTATATTGACTATAATACATTTACCGTAATTCGTTAACTCACTGTAATTAACCACCGCTTGTAGAATCAGAAGTGAGCAATGATTAGCAAAATTTTGTTTTTTTTTATTTTATTTAATACGACATTTTGTTTAGACCCAACAATGGAAAGTCATACCACAAACGATACAGGGATTAAATAAAACAAAATATTACAAAGCCTTAAGGTATGTTCACATGCGAGCATTTTGTTGAAACATCTACTTCCTGCTTACGTTATTTTCTTGACAATTTTTTCGTAACCTGAATCTTAGACCACTGAGCATCTGGCTATCTTCTCTCTTTGTGTCGTTACATAATAATGCTATTGTTTTATATGATCGCTTACTAAATAGGAGATAGGTATATAGACTAATTTTATAGTACTAAGCGTACATAGTGCTCAATTAAGTGCATCTGTACAGATTTCATGATGGAATCGTTTTATTTTACAAAATGTTTGTAAACTTAAATTTTAATAAATTAAGTAGGTACCAAAATTTTCAGTATCTACATCTTTTATGAATAATAAACGTAATTTTTATTTATATATTTTTTATTTTTATAATATTAATATTAAAATATATTATTTTTTGTTCTATTTATACTTTCCTATATTCTGTTCTTTGCTTTGTCTTATTTAATTGAATATTCAATTCAAATCAACTCAATTAAATTAAGCATAAACTGTGTATGTAGAGTATAGGGCTCTTCTTGATATATCTGCCCGATCTTATCTTATCTCTAGCTGCCGGAACTCAGCAATGCTACAAACATGATGTTATGGCGACACATTTAAATAAGATTTCTTATTTCCGCCTATTATCCGTCACCACTTTGTCAACGTTTTGGCTCATTTTTTAAATAATTTATGAAACATGGTCCATTTAGAACGAGCCTTTACACCGTGCTCGTTAGTGCTGTCGCTTTGGGACATTAGGAAAAAATGTTTGTTCGTCGGCTAATTACCGTGGAGTTCCTTTTTTGTCCCTAATGCGATGGTAATTAGGTCGAGGTTAGACGGATGCTCGTTTAATGTGGGGGATACGTCATTTATCCTATGGTAACTGGTGGTTCGTATTAAAATTTTGCGTAGTGTTTTGTTTCTTTAGTTGACATGAAACCACAGTCTTGGTGTGTACATATGTTGGGGAGAAATTGAATAGAACGGAATACTTTATTGTACACAAAATACAGACACGATATAAAAAAATATGTTTAACCCATTTAGTCCGACCAGCCCCCCAACCGCCTAACGCTCTCGCTTTCAATCGCTTTGAAAGCGAGGCCCTCGCATCGCTTTCTAATATAATATCGAAATATAATATAAAATAATATCGAAAGCTATAGCCTATAGCTTTCGATATTGCTTTCATATTGCTTTCGAAATGACAAGATGACGCCTCCTCCTCGCCTCGCCTTCAAAGCGATCGAAAGCGAGAGAGTTAGGCGGTCGACCCCCAGGTATTTATGTGTTGTTGTAAAAGTATTATATAATATTTTTAGGGGTGTTATAGCACCCTGTCGGACCAAGTGGGTCAAAATAATAAAACGACTACAGAAAAACACACTACAAATTTAAAATAAATACCCACAAATCGAGGAGCTCGATGGCGCAGTGGTTAATGCGCCAGGTCTGCGAGTGCTGAGGTAAAGCAACTTTCGCAAAGACCGGTCATCGGATGGGTGACCAAAAAATTATCATCTCGAGCTTCTCCGTGCTTCGGAAGACACGTTAAGCCGTTGGTCCCGGCTGCATTAGCAGTCGTTAACAACCATCAATCCGCACTGGGCCCGCGTGGTGGTTTATGGCCCGTTCTCCCTATCCATCCATAGGGAAGGCTCGCGCCCCTGCAGTGGTTACATAAAATGAGCTGATGATGATGATGACCTACAAATCCAAACTGAAGTACAAAATGCCTGTAGTAATATAAGCAAAACACCCAAAAAACAAAATTATAGTTTTTTGAGGAGTGTGATTGATACAGACAGACAGCCCTTTACATAAAGCATCTTAATTTTCATTGTGCTTACGCTAACATTACTCTGTTGGTTTGCTTAAATAAATAAGCAGCGGGACAATATAAAAGCTATATACTTTTACTTCCCGACCACACTGCATATTAACACTCCTCGTTTTCTCCATAACATTACATGTCAAGGACATTTTTCAGTATGCAGTATAGTATGTATGTACATAAGAAACACCGCGTGCCGAGCAGACTGGTACTACACGATAAATATAAATAATGCCGGTATAACGGCGCTCCGTTTGTACAGGGTTCATAAGACGTTCACATGTTTGTATAATACTTTCGAACGGTACGGACTGGAAATGAGACGGAGGAGGTATAATATTTAATAGGCTTCAGTGTTCTGTCCGATTGTGCGATCCCAAGTCCGGCGCAAAGCTAGATTAGGCGAGATCTTCTTTAAATTAATAAAGAAATGATGCATTAAATTATATTGCATATTTTTAAAATGACGTTCAAATTTCGACCACCTGACGACGACGAGTATTAATGAATCCATCAATGATACCTATGTAAGTATGAAAGCTTATATTGTCTAAGCCTCTGCGATGCTTTTCTTTAAAATGTGAGACAGTCCCCACGTTTTATTGACAAGTGAATAAGAAGGCAAAAAATACAAACAATTTCATAATTATGTTCATACATACATACATAGATACATCACGCCTTTTTCCCGGAGGGGTAGGCAGAGACCACCTCTTTCCACTTGCTGCGATCCTTACAGACTTCTTTCGCTTCATCCACATTCATTAGTCTCTTCATACACGCTCGTCGGTTTAGGGTACTCTTGACCTGACCTTTTTTAAGAACTTCCCCGATTTGATCCAGGTACTTGCGTCGAGGCCTTCCCCTACCAACATTTCCATCCATACTCGCCCTATATATACTTTTAGTCAGCCTGCTTTCCTTCATCCTCTCAACATGTCCGAACCATTTAAGCATTCCTTTTTCAACCCTAGTCACTATATCTTCTTTTACACCACAACGTTCCCTAATCACACTATTCTTTATCCTATCACTTAGCTTGACTCCAATCATACTTCTTAACACTCTCATTTCTACTGCATTTACTTTGCTTTCATGCTTCCTCTGCCATACCCAACTTTCACTGCCATACATCAGTGTTACATTTATATTTTAAGTCAGAATACCATATCTGTTTTTAAACGTGTTTATGTAAGCCACGCCGTCAACCCGGCTTAAAGCAACCTCACACCTGCGACAAAAGATCCTGTTAATGAACACGCGCGTGTGTTTACTCAGTTTATTTAAACAAGCATTATTATAACGACAATAACAGACAGTCACCTGTCTCTCTCTTTCTTTAAATGTCTAATTAAAAACATCAACCGACTTTTGATGACGATGAGGAGCTCGATGGCGCAGTGGTTAACGCGCCCGGTCTGCGATTGCTGAAGTTAAGCCACTTTCCCAAAGGTCGGTCATCGGATGGGTGACCAAAAATTTGTCATCTCGACCTTCTCTGTGCTTCAGAAGGCACGTAAAGGCGTTGGTCCTAGCTGCATTAGCAGTTGTTAACAACCACCAAGCTGAACTGGGCCCGCGTGGTGGTTTGTGGCCCGTTCTCTCCATCCATCCATAGGGAGGTTCATGCCCCAACAGTGGGGACTTAAAATGAGCTGGTGATGATGATGGTGGTGCCACTACCTCATGTATGTTTGTTTACATCGCTATCCACCTCAGTGGTCTAGTATCTATTTATTTTATTTATTTTTATTTTTTATTTATTTATTTTACTATATTCACATTGATCATTACAGGCTTAAACGTAATGCAATTATGTAAACCTCTTATGATCACAACAATTAAATATAATACAATTACATACATTGTTTAATATAATATGTACATTATTTTTACTTAAGGGGGTGCAGCGCGGAATTTCGAAAATTTACGTGTTTTTAAGTCACTAGTGATCTTAGCTGAATAGGTCATATACATTAAAAGGACTAGTGTAGGTTAGCTTGATCCTTTCACAAGGTCATGGTTGTCTTGGAATTTGAAACAAATACCCAGAAACTGCATAAACAATACGTAAAAGTAATGATATCTAAAAACTTATTTCTTCAGAAACTTTGTAAATATAGCACAAATAAAACAATGATCCGACATCAAAATGTTTGTATTGATATTCCGCAGGTCACTGTTGTCTTAGTTTTCAATTAAAAAATATGAATATAAAAATATTAAGACTTTTATTATTTTTTACCCAAACGCCTATGATTTTACGAAAGTAAACATTGCTCTAATTAAATCACCAGCCTACTCTATACAGATTTGAGTGTGCGGGCGTATTCGTAGTCGTGCCCCGTTGTCACACCACTGCCACGCGCCGCTCGCTCGCTATCATAAAGAAACTTGAAACTCGCAGTTTTGCGTCCGCGCTGCACCCCCTTAATAATTTTATATGAACACGTAAACAATGCAGCCCTTGTAAATTCACTCAAAGCACAAGCGAATAATCATTTGCCAACACGTTTATAGTACGAATGGCGCATGTGAGCGGAGCCTTGCTCAGCATGTTAGTCCGCGCGCGGCACCACCAGCAATGGCACTCGCCGCCTCCGTTCTATATAATTACTATCTAATTACTCAATATTGATATTTCACATTGTGGACAGTCCTTTCCTTCCTTCAACTATATTAATATTATAAAGAGGAAAGCTTTGTATTTTTGTATGTGTATGTTTGCAACGAATAAACTCAAAAACTACTGGACCGATTTAAAAATAATTTTCACCATTAGAATGCTACATTAGCGCTGAGTAACATAGGTTATATTAAAAAAAAGAAATGCGGTACGAAGTCCGCCGGGTCAGCTAGTATTTGATATTTTACAATGTCGACAGTCCCTTCCTTCCTTCATCTAATAGTAGTACTGTGCTAATATTATAAAGAAGAAAGCTTTATATTTTTGTATGTATGTGTGTATGCAACGAATAAACTCAAAAACTACTGGACCGATTTTTTAAATTATTTCACCATTAGAATGCTACATTAGCGCTGAGTAACAGGCTATATTTAAAAAAAAAGAAATGCGGTACGAAGTCCGCCGGGTTAGCTAGTTAGCTAATTACTATAAGTCGCATAAATATAAACGTTTTTCTCATGTTTTCTACTAACTCACTAGGACTCTTTTCTTTTTCTAAGCATTGCATCATCTTATCAAATAAAAGACGTCTACTGCTGGACAAAGGCCTCCCTCAAGGATCTCCACAATGCCCGGTTCTCCGCGGCTCGCATTTAGCGGCTACCCGCGACCATAAAATAAGGAGACTGCAGAAAGTAAGCTTATTACAAATGCGCTGGAGCAACGCACACATAGACAACCTCTCACGGACACGGAATCTCGCAACTGCTGCGCTCGGACTGGACTCGAGCACGGTTATAGATGTGAAGCTGGTTACTAATATTTCTAACCTAGCGGCTAGAAACGGCTTATTTGGCTTATATTATCATTTCTAGCGATAACTAGCAGCTGGAAACGGCGACTTTTCATATGTTCACATGATTTAGTTTTTTGTTTTTATTGTTTCTCTTCTGATTATTTACTATAGGATACATTTAACATAAATAGACATAAACAATGCTATTTGCATCTGTATAAGTGTTAAAAACTCAAAATTCTCATACAAAATGTGACACAGCAGTGGAATAGGACTGTTTTAATAATTTATTTGTGAGAGATGTTTTGGAAATAGGTATTTATCCATGAAATAAGTGTGGACAGATACCTAGTAATAGTAAGCATTAGTACTATTACTGGAGTGCGATGCAAGACTTCTGTCAAGAGGTCATCGCACTCAAGGAGGAGGCTGAGCGGGCTAGAGAAGATGATCCTTCTTCTGGCCCAGCTCGCCGGAGACGTACGGGGAGGCGGATAAGGTTATGCTCAGCTCTTGCCTAACCCCTCCCTTCAGGCAGCGTGGGCGGAGGGTAGAAGATACGCTAGGCGATTCCGTCGTTCGTGTTCGGATTGCAGGCCCCCAGGTATTAGTGGGTATGCCCCTCTGTCTTCCCTCCCGGTCATCACTTCGCCATGACAGCTGACCTGAGGCTTCTCCTCTTGTCAGTGGGTGTGCTAAGGCGGACGGGTGAGTCCCACATAACTTTGGCCCCGGGTCGGGTATGCGTAACGCATTAACCTGGGTAAAAAAAGTACTATTAATTATTCCGTGGCATTAGTAGGTATTGGAGTAAAAATTGGTAGGTATAAACGGTGTCTTCGGTGTTTATTAAAAAAAAACATAAATAGCAGCAATAAGTGCTACTGTATAACAAAAAAAAGGGTTTAACAATAAAAAATTTAATAAAAATCGTTTTTCTTTCGATGCTCAAGTCGGGTATCTACCCGGTATCAAGCGGCTAGTTATTCGTTTCTAGCCGCTGGTTTCGGTAACTACCGGCCACTGGTTTACAACTAAGCGCGGTCCGTATTAAGTTTACCTTCTGGGCTATCCTTATTTTGTGCTACGAGCTACACCAGATCGTCAGTCCACCTTGTTTCGAAGGACCTTCCATTTTGGTAAGCAGCCCTCCGCCTGCCTACCGAAATGTATAAATGAATAGATGGTCAAATTTTGTATAATAGCTCATAACAACCTTCTCAATCGCCTTTCCAAATTACTCTATAAAGTGTATACGAGTATCTTCAATAATTTAAGAAAATTGTATCGCGTGCTTCAGCACAGTTGAAACTCGGATCCATTACTCGCTACGCGCTCCACACGTAATCGTGACGCGATCGGGGCGTGGTCGCGATCGTATCGAAATCGTATCGTGGCCCGTCTAGGGTTGCCAGATGGTATCCAGAAGGTCCTCCTTTTCTATGTTTTGTCCTCCCATCGATCTTTACCAATCGTAATCTACCGTATTTCCTCTATTTGGTACCTATTCGTCATGCTGAAAATGCCATGCACCATGCAAACGTGGCAAGGGTCAACAGGATTTTCATACTTATAAAGGTACTCCTTTAGCAGGAGCGTTCGTTTATAATGTAACGTTACAAATCCAAGCATTACATTGGTGAGTGACGAGAACCGAGCATTACAGAGCGCAATTTGATAATACATTACAGGCGAATGCCTGGTACCTTTAAAGGTACCTATAAATATATAGTAAATATTATATTGAAAAACCAGGAACTTCTTGTAAAATTGTCAGCTCAAGATAAATATAAAATTATTAAATATAAAACAATATAAATTGTTTTCTAAAGTTTACGCGAACACTACACATTTAAATGAAACAACTTTTACGGATCTACTCGCGTTTATTTTACTTTACACATTATTTAATGTTTATCCTGACGTTTCGAATCCTTTGCAGGGTCCGTGGTCACAGGGAAACTGAGGTGTTGGTCATCTCATAATTAGTTAGTAGCTTGTATACCCTCATTTAAATTTAATCAGGTGCGTTCTGTTTTACGCAGAACGAGCTTACAGTATCTTTTGGTCTGGTAGTATGGTGTTGGAGCTGGGATTTAATATTTTGTATGATGGGGTCCCAGGCTGGTGGTAGACTCCAACCATCTTCTCTATTAAAATTAGGATGTTTTTTTAATTTTTAACAATATAAATGTTCTTCTTTTTTAGATAAAATCCTCTTTTTGGACCCCATCCCATCGACCCTCCTTTATCAAACTATCAACTGGCAACCCTAGGCCCGTCCCACTTCGTGTAATTATTAATTGCTTCAAGTAATAGTCATTTAACAATGGGATTGGATTAGAGCGATATGATCTTTGCAGTTAACGCAATAAGGGTTATTATAGTTTCTGGGATTGTTGGTAGAAAGACTTGGGAAGTTTCGCCTGGTGATTGGTTTGACAAGACTTTGCAGATGTGTTATCTACTGAAAGTTGATAAGCAGCGTTTTCATTAAGGAAATAAGTTGAAATTGGAAAGTTTTAAAGTTTGATTTGTTAAGTAGAAAGTCCCGTGCTGAAATACTGTTAGGAGAGTGAAATGATTTTATAGATGGATAGGAAAGATAGATATGGCAACACCAGAAAAAAAACGTTGAACAAATACAGGGTGTTTAGAAAATGGCAAATAGGGCTCAGAGCATAGGATCCCGGAAATTTATAAACATACATATCTGAAAAGCACCATATGGAAGAGATATTAAGGGTGTTTGTTACTTAGGGCTGACTTTTCAATCGTTAGTTTTTTTCCTTTAGTTGATGGCTTCGTGCGATTAGTACATTTAGCCAGTGTCACAGTAATTTTTCTTACAAGTAATACATAAATACAATATTTCTTTCCTGTATGATGATGATGAATGATAATAGAAATGAGAAGTGAGAAATGATATACCCCATTATATGATATGTTTCATTTGCCAACTCTCATGCACACTCACGAACACTTAACGGTTAGGTAATAATCCACCATTATTTTACATTAATATTCGACATAACACAAATTTTAGAAAATAAAACAAACATACCCCAAAATAGTCGAAAACAGTAACGCCAATATGGCGCAAAAAATCGTACGACTAGTTCACAATAAACAACAACTTGTCATAGTGAAAAAAATTCTTAATCTTGTTTTTTTCTAAATAATTTTTACAGATCATGTAAATTTTAGTAATATACATTGCGTTAAGAATAAATTGGTTATAATCGTATCAATTTTAGAAAATAACTCATTTTCCCATTTCCCGTGGAATGCCCCAAATCCCAATAACAATTTCGCTACCACTATGCTGCTTTAATGCGAACTCCTTCAAACAACTCGTTAAGGTGCAGTTTAAAATCTAATCCCCACACGTTCGCGGCCAATCTAGCTCGCACAAACTTAATTCCCTACTAATTTCAAGCCAGATCTGTAGGGCTGGCGATGTTTAATTAATTTTAATTGTAAGAAAGTCAATAGCTGATGGCGCAGTGGTTAACACTAAGCTGCCTGCTAGCCTGAGATTGCTAAGGTTAAGCAACGTTAGCAAAGGCCGGTGAAGAGATGGGTGATAAAAAAAGTATTATTTTGAACTCTTCCATGCTTCTTCTGTGCTTGCGTATGTTATTGAACTCCTTCTAAACGGCTGGACCGATTTGGATGACATTTTCTGTGTGTGTTCAAGTGGATTCGAGAATGGTTTAGATTTACAATTGGACCCGGTAGGTGGCGCTGCTATAGGGGTCCATCATGGGATACGGACGGGTGTTCTTAAGCGGACGAATGATTTGTTTGTTTTGTTGTCATGGAGACTGTCAACGTTTTGTTTGTTTTGTTGCCATGGAAACTGTCAAAGCGGTACGAAGTCCGCCGGTCAGCTAGTTATATATAAACCTACATTTTAAAGTGATATTTCGAAGAGTTTTACTCGTGGGAGCCATCTGTGTTATCCAAATAAATTCAATTCAAAATTCAATTTTTTTTATTCAAAATGAACTTTTACAGATGTTTTTGAACATCACTTCAAAGCCATGACTTCGTAGAGGTAGAAACCTTGTACCGAGAAGAAGCCGCAAGAAACTCGACTAGGGCTAAAATACAACTATTATTATAGTAAGTGTGTTTTTTTTTTCAGCTACAAGCCGGTGTTCTCTGTAATTACGGGTACAAACCAAGTAATTACAGGCTGTGGTGTGATGTTTGTAAATGGTGTACGGTTATTTCAGAATCTTCCAGTTGCATGAACTTCCTCACAATTTGGCAGGTATGCTTTCTGTAATATATTTACTGTTGTTTCAGTTCTATTATTTTCAGGTATCTTTTGATATTATTTGGTACTATGCCGGTGGTAGAGATGTAAATAGGGACTATATACACTTTTTAGGGTTCCGTAGCCAAATGGCAAAAAACGGAACCCTTATGGATTCGTCATGTCTGTCTGTCTGTCTGTCTGTCTGTCCGTCCGTATGTCACAGCCACTTTTTTCCGAAACTATAAGAACTATACTGTTGAAACTTGGTAAGTAGATGTATTCTGTGAACCGCATTAAGATTGTCACACAAAAATAGAAAAAAAACAATAAATTTTGTTAGAACTGAAACTCAAAAATTTTTTTTCATCAAACCAATACGTGTGGGGGTCTATGGATAGGTCTTCAAAAATTATATTGAGGTTTCTAATATCATTTTTTTTTAAACTGAATAGTTTACGCGAGAGACACTTCCAAATTGGTAAAATGTGTACTTCTAAAATAAGAGAATGATAAAACTAAAAAAAATATTTGATTTACATTACCATGCAAACTTCTACCGAAAATTGGTTTGAACGAGATCTAGTAAAAAGTTTTTTTTAATACGTCATAAAGTACGGAACCCTTCGTGCGCGAGTCCGACTCGCACTTGGCCGGTATTTTCTTGTTTCCAGATTCGAATAATTTCTTCTCTTAACCTTGCCTATTTACTTATCTTTTCTGTTATTGTCTTTTGGATAATAAGGGTGTTGGAGACTGCGATATCTATCAGGTAAGTTGTTTTGTTTGTTTTGTCTTGCAGTGTTATGTCCGGTCTATTGAAGTGTATGGTTCTATCAATGAGTATAGCGAGATCGTTATGTAAAAGATGTTTTCTATGACAGTTTGGGGTAAGTATTTTTTTTAAATAAGGATTTTATTATTATTATTTGTTTTTGTTAGAAAGTCCGGTGACGTTGTAAAGGCTATTTTATCATTGGCAGCCCTACCCTCATGGGGGAATGTTGGAATTGAAACCTCGCCGCCTCGTACGCGCCGAGACGTGCCTGAAATAATTAACACATGCTCTATCTTTATATATGGCGCCAGGTGTTTTTGTAACGACTTCAATGGAAGACAAGTCGACCGCCACGGTCGGCGTTTGTGACGTTTTTTCAGCAATACGGAAGTGCTTGGCCTTCATCAAAACAGAAGGGCAGGCAGAAGGTATTCCAGGAATACTGAATATAGCAATGAAATTCTAACCGTTTTCTTAATTGTAGATTTTGTAATCCTATTAACATTACATAACGTTTTGATAAAAGACAGAGAGTTGAAAAATTCTACTAGCGGGTATCGAACCTGCACCCCATGACATGCCCGGTCAGGTGCACTACCAACTATGCTACCGTGGCTCAACTCAATCCAACTCGCCGAAATTAATCAACACTATCAACTCTTACTCTGTAAGCCAAAGGAGCCCTATTCATGTTGTTGATGACGAGTTGTCGACATTGAATAGGGCTCCTTAGTTTTTAGTGCACCTGACCCGGCATGTCATGGGGTGCGGGTTGGAATCCCGCTCGTGGAATCTTTTCAACTCTTTGTCTTTTTTTAATTGCAATTTGTTCGCAACATAATTTGCGTAAAATTATATCATAATCACGTATCTTCCTAAGAGTTTTGGATTACTAGGACATTACATGAGGGATTGGAGAAATTTGTATTAAATTTTAACTAATGATCAAGGAAATATCCACACAGTTTTTAAAACTTCAGTAAAAAATAATTGTCATCATCATCATCAGACTATCTAAGTCCACAGCTGGATATGGATGGCGAGTGGCCTATCTATGTTTAGCTCACCAAATCCCAAAAAGATGTGGAGAACCCGAAATTTTAACCTTTTCCTTAATTGTGCATGAAAATATAATCATCATAATAAGATAATCATCATATATCGAAGTTACAGCTGGACATAGATAGGCCACTCCCAAAACGCACCATTTTGCCTGATATAAGGGTTCTCCGCATCCAATTTTGTTCAGCCATCCGCCGTCCATCGTGATCATAATACAATTCATCATCATCATCATCATCTGCTCATTTTATGTCCCCACTGGGGCACGAGCCTTGCCTATGGCTGGACAGGAAGAACGAGCCACAAACCACCACGCTTGCCCAGTGCGGATTGGCGGTTGTTAACGACTGCTAATGCAGCCGGGACCAATGGCTTTACGAGCCAAAGGCTTTACGCACCTTCCGAAGCACGGAGGAGCTCGAAATGATAAACTTTTGGCCTTTGCGAAAGTTGCTTAACCTCAGCACTCGCAGACCGGGCGCGATAACCACTGCGCCATCGAGCTCCTCTTTAATACAATTAAAAGACAAAATTAATTATTGAACGACTTCGTTAAATAATCATCAATAATTCAAAGCGGCTGAAATCCATTCTGTAGCTGATTCTGAACAAACTACTGTCAGGGTGTTCGTTTACTATGTTACATGTCGTTGTATATCGATACAATACACAATTACAATGCGTCTACCGGCCCCTACAGCCTCGGAGGTAATTAGGAAAAGCGTGCACAACCGTTTTTGCCGGCAGCCTAACGAGCCAGCCTGGATGTGTTCCGCAACTTTCATTTTTTGATTACTGATTACAGCCTACGTTTTTTTTTTCTTTTTTTTTCATTAGTACTCTTTTTTATTTTGTATTTTTATTCCTTACGGGTAACTTAGCCTTTTTAGGGTTCCGTAGTCAACAAGGAACCCTTATAGTTTCGCAATGTCTGTCTGTCTGTCTATCCCCAGCCTAGCTCATAGACTCTTAGTATTAGAATGCTGTAATTTGGCATGGATGTACATATTAATCACACCGACAAAGTGGTGAAGTTAAATTTTGAAAAATATTTTTTTTTAGGTTACCTCTCTCCTACACGTGAAATGGGGATGTATTTTTTTCTTGTCTACTCCGTAGTGTGTAGTGTCGTTGAATAGCTATTTCAAAAATATTGCGAGTTTGTGGAAACAGTTTTTGATTGAGGCATCCGTTTGTGAAATATAAAGCTTTAAAGTGCAAAATTTTGTTAGAGTCAAATGTCCCCCCCCCTCCCTGCTAGCCAAATGGTTGTTTTTAGATACGTAAAAAATTCACTGTAGTTGTATATATTACGAAATTAAAAGGAAAACTATCACAGCTAAGTAGACTTCACAAGTTTACGAGTAACAGTTGACCAACTTATAAAATGTACTTGGCGCAGTACAAATTCCTCATTGGGAACTACATAAATAACGTTGTCAGATGTGTGAAACCGTTAGTGTCTACATTTACATATATGAGCCATCGTTAAATAAATGTTCATTAAAGCCCTCTTCTCAGAGTCCGCATTATTGAGATGGGCTACGGAACCCTACACTGCGCGTGGTCCGACACGCACTTGGCCGGTTTTTTTTATTTTGTATTTTTTTTCCTAACTTGGCTTTTTTATAGTAATCTTGGCAAATGACTCTGCTTCACCTGATGTTAAGCAGAAGCAGGGTTCAGATGCGAGGACAGCTTGTGTAGCAGGATAAGTGCTTCACTAGACATCCTATTTAATTTTAGGATGGCTTGCCACTAGCCATCCGATATTTTAACAATAATAGTTGTGCCCCGCGGTTTCACCCGCGTTATTTCCCGTTTTCGCATCATTTTTCATTGCTGCTCCACTCCTATTAGTCATAGCATGATGTAATATAAGCTTATAGCCTTTCTCAATAAATGGACTATTCGACACAAAAATAATTTTTCAATTCGAACCAGTAGTTCCTGAGATTACCGCGTTCAACCAAACAAACAAACAAACTCATCAGCTTTATAATATTAGTATAGATAACAAAGAAGATAGATAGATAAAATAGTTACACGTACCCCCTTACAAATAAACAAAGAATAAGGTCCGAATAGTTATTCCGTATTTTGTTCCTGTCATGTAAACGTCATTTCAAATTAGAGTAAAAGTGACAAAACACGGAATAACTATTCGGAGCTCATTCTTGATTTATTTGTAAGGCCCATAATCTTAAAGCTAGTATGGTCGAAGGCGATATTTTTGCTACAAGCGATATCTTCCAGACAATTTTTAGCTTAAGAACCAAAGAAGATCAAATTACCAACCATAAAACGGCAAAAAAAAACTATTCAACGGCTTCATGAAAAACAAAAACACAACGTCCATCCCCCATACCAATCCGTCATCATAACACATTTAACGACAATCTATCTTTATTAATTACCAGATCCAATCAGCAAATGAATGATCCGGCACGCCCGTTAATAAACTTTACATGGTTGCAATAAAGTCCATCTGCTCTGATCGGAGCGTAAGCCCGATTACATGCGCCGCCAAAGATTGGTGTCGTAAAATGTCACCATCTTAGTAAGTATCAGCCATCAGCTTACAACACGGGTTGGGCCACGAGACCAGTGGGTTTAGCACGACCTTCTACGTGTCTTCAAAAGAAGAATTATTTTTTTCGTCTCATTTCTCTACTTTAGTAAAACCGCCTCTGTGGTAAGATCCAGAGGTCCCGGGTTCGGTTCCCAGCGAAAGGTACATGTTTGTGTACTCGGTTTGGTTGGTGGTAGGGCTTGTTTATCCGCCTGGCTAGTTGCCACCAACTTATCTAAATATGTCGCCATAAAATTAATGTTTGTAGTATTTTTGTGTTCTGGTAGCTAGAGATAAGATAGCCAGTGCGGTCAACATCAGTTGAGACCAAGAGCCAAGTGCTTCCCCGTAAGATTAAAAAAAAACATAAAGAAGAATTTTATATGTAAATTGGTACAGTAAAGTAACAGAACGGTAACAAAGTCCGTTAATGAAACTAACATTGGCAGACACCATTTTATACAATTTACGAAATTAGCATGTCTTTTTTTTAAATTGCACACAATTGTTAACCAGTGTATTAGGTTTGTAATATAGTAGAGCATATGAATTTAAATAACTCGCCACAATCGTTCCTGTGACACAATACCTCTTCTATATCCTCAATCTTCCAAATCATGTGATTTATAATGTAGGGCCACCATTTTTTCCAAACCACAGCTCGGTTTGCCTTGAAGAGATCTCTTCTACAGATAAACTTTCCTTTGTAAATGTTTTGCAAATTTCTTTTATCTAAAAATGTTGATAGTCAAAGCATAAATTTACATAATGAAAAGGTTTATTTCCTTTACATATCAAGATACTTTGATCACTTAACTTGTAGAACATTAATTGATTTGTTGTTGACATCTCCAAACGGCTGGTTGACACTTCCCATGACCCAAAGGCTAGCTTTTTCCTTGGCCAGAGACTAAGCATTGCCATACAACGTGGCAATGCCGCCAGTCTCTTGGATACTTTACCAACCGACTGCGACGCGGAGGAATTTTTCGACGCCATATTTTAGTTTCGTATTAGTTTTAGTTACTTTAGGTTATTACATAATATCCAATATATTGTTAACTATTCTGTAGCATAACAAAATTGTTAATAAAGTAGTAAAAATCTCAACTAGACAATTTTTTTCATTTTGTAGTGCATATTATTTCGGTGTTATAATTTTCGAAAAAAATCGTTATAACTATTGAAACATTTAATTTACACAACCTAAACACAATACTCAGTTTACATTAAATGTTTAAGTAAATCTTAGTGACATTTAACATGGGATCAGCGCAGGATATACATAAAAATACCTTAAAAGTTATGCTTTTAAACAATCATTACATTAAAAATGTAACTTTAGGTTTGCTAATCGATCGCTGTATATATAACCAAGTTAGGTGTCTGTCTGAGTTATGGTAAAGCCACCAAAGAGCACGCACTACCAAAAAGTACCGAAAAAAAGTTCGAAAAAGCTGGTGTGCTTAATAGAGCGAGTCAGTATTTCACGCCGGCCCACCGCTTACAACTGTACGGCTACTCTTGACGCAAACTCAATCTCAATACAATTCCAATGCGATTAATATGTATCGATATTGGGATATGTTTCGCAATTTCGGAACACCCCATCTCGATAATAATTTGTTCACTCAATTGCCACGAAATTTAATTCCAATGTAGCGCTATTATCGCTTTTAAGAGTACCATTTGAATTTTTAAGATTTGTGATTGGAAATTGATTAATGCAATTGTGTTTCAAGAGTAACCCACCAGGTCAGGCCGCATATGGAATACTACTCCCATCTTTGGGCTGGAGCACCCCAGTACCAACTCCTTCCATTTGACCGTATTTAACGCAGAGCTGCTCGAATTGTCAACGACATGGTTATTTCAGGTTGGCTCGATCCACTGGCTCTTCGGAGAAACGTTGCGTTTCTCTGTATATTACCGCATATTCGACTTGATCCCTGCCGCTGCTTTCCTTCACCGCACTACACGCAATCGGCTGTCATTCCATCCACGTCACCTTGATGGATGGCGGTCTAGTAGACCGCCATCCGTGTGTCATCCATCTGTGCCGACTATAGTGTTGTGGAACCAACTTTCGGTGGCGGTATTTTCGGACCGTTACGACCTTGGGATCTTCAAGAAACAAGCCTATTCCTTCCTTAAAGGCCGGCAACGCGTCTGCGATTCCTCTAGTTTTGCGGGTGTCCATGGGCGGCGGTGATTACTCTCCATCAGGTGACCCACCTGCTCGTTTGCTTCCTTCTTTTGTAAAAAAAAACGACGGGTTGCACTCTGGGAGTGCCGGCAGAAGTAAAAACTTGAATATTAACGTTGTGCATTTTTGATATTTTGGAATGGTTAGGGAATAATTTTGCACGAGCTGCTTTATTTATCAGTATAAAAGTACTCTCATTTATGCGGTAGAATACAATATTTATTTATTGGGCTTTCGTACACAAACATGACAATTTATATTACATTAAAAAGTTATATTAAGTTATATTAAAAATTTATATTACGCCGCGCCAGCTGTCTACTCTCCATCCGTCTTACGAATTTTCGATCAGGTCACGTGTCCTGACGCGAGTTAAACATTTTTTACCCATTCCTCTACTCTCCATCCGTCTTACGAATTTTCGATCAGGTCACGTGTCCTGACGGTCACGTGTCCTGACGCGAGTTTTACATTTTTTACTCATTCCAAAAAAAGTGCACAACGCCGCTAAAGAAGTTTTCACTTCAAAAACCACAATGTTACTTGTTGAATAATATTAAATCTGTTAGCAACTACTTGCATGTGCATGCAGTCAATATGGTACGTAGGATATATTAATCCCATGAATGTGGGTTTGCCAATAGGAAAAATAGAAAACGTATTCTTTGGTGGCTTTACCCTATCAAAGAATATTGCAACGCTAACTTCGTGGCCCCACAGCAGAGTCCATCTCGCCCCGCGCTAAGGGCACATATAAACCGACGACCCACTATGTGCGGCCATAAAATTGATCCCCAAAATCGGAACTTACGCCAGTGTGACACGACTCCTCGCTGCTTCCGTGCACAAAACTATTAACTGCCGCGCTGTGGTGAGCGGGAGCGGGGAGTGAAGCGGAGCGGATAGCGGTATTTTAGTTACTGAAACACTAACTGACGACGCGATGTATTTACAAACATAGTCTAAGCCCCGAGCGCATCGGTGGCTGACTGGCAAAGCGCTCGGCCCAACAACCAAAGGTCCCTGGTTCAACTCCCAGGTCGGGCAAAGTGTGTTTCGAATTGTTCGATGCATAGCCCGGGTTAGTAATCACCAAGCAAGCAAGGCAAGCGTGATGATTAAGCCACGCAAAAAATATATATGTCGGAGATGGAAACGGATTTTGTTTGAAAACGTCGTCTCCGTCCGCCATTTTGTGCGTAGAATAGAGTCAGTGCGCACACGTCCGGCACAGTCGAGCTCCAGAAGTAAAGTGAGTGCGAGAGTGCGTTTCACAAACTAACGTTACCTCACTGACAAGTGACAGTGACAGTTGTCATAGACGCACTATGCTCCCACTACTCGCTCGAACTACTGACTCAGGGATAATTTCATAATGCCAAGCTATTCTGCCAAGCCATTCAGCCTAATATCGATAGATGCCGTTACTAGTCTATGAAATAACTCCTACACGGCCATTCTGACACTGCGCGCGTCCTCGAGCGCAGCAGTTCCTGAGCTCTTCTTTTAAGAGCAACTAGATTCAAATGCGAAAACATTAAAGCACGAAGTGCGGAGCTTCCAATGCGTAAGCGTTGAAGTACGAAGCGCGGAGCTTCCAATGCGTAAGCGTTGAAGCACGAAGCGCGGAGCTTCCAATGCGTAAGCGTTGAAGCACGAAGCGCGGAGCTTCCAATGCGTAAGCGTGACTGCATGAAGCGCGGAGCTTCCAATGCGAAAGCGTTGAAGCATGAAGCGCGGAGCTTCCAATACGAAAGCGTGACTGCATGAAGCGCGGAGCTTCCAATGCGAAAGCGTTGAAGCATGAAGCGCGGAGCTTCCAATACGAAAGCGTGACTGCATGAAGCGCGGAGCTTCCAATGCGAAAGCGTTGAAGCATGAAGCGCGGAGCTTCCAATGCGTAAGCGTTGAAGCACGAAGCGCGGAGCTTCCAATGCGTAAGCGTTGAATAGAAGAAAACAAAAAGAAATCAAAGAACATTTGCTGTTAACTTTAACTTTAAAAATCTAATGAACGTTTTATGCAGGCTTCCTTTTTTTTTGTAACAAAAGATAACCAAGCACAGTATTTCCCGTTCGGTCTATCCTGACCAAACAATAATTGACTCTTACATTTAGCTCCACAGTAGGCACTATAATAGGCTCTACAGTAGACTCTGCAGTAAGCCTCACAGTAGGCCCTACATAAAGCTCTACATAAGTCTCTACATAATTCTCTACATAATTCTCCACATAAGTCTCCACATAAGTCTCTACATGAGTCTCTACATAAGTCTCTACATAAGTCTCTACATAAGCCTCTACATAAGTCTCTACATAAGTCTCTACATACGCCTCTACATAAGTCTCTACATAAGACTCTACATAAGACTCTACATAAGACTCTACATAAGACTCTACATAAGACTCTACATAAGACTCTACATAAGACTCTACATAAGACTCTACATAAGACTCTACATAAGACTCTACATAAGACTCTACATAAGACTCTACATAAGACTCTACATAAGACTCTACATAAGACTATCTTATTTAAAACTGAAAACTAAACCTTCTCGATTTAGAAAGATAACAAATCAAATGTAACATAATAAAAGAAAAGGTAACTAGAAAATCCAAATCCAAACTAGATAACCAGGTAACCAGGGCCATTAACCATTCGTTGCACAAATCAAAAGTCGCTATTTACAAGCTATGTAAGCTTTAAAATCACCTCGAGTTACCCCTCCAATGCCACGGCTCTCACAGCCGAACAGCGATCCCAGTCGCTTACGCGTGTCCATCTCAGTGGAACCCTGCGCACGTCTGCATCATCCTCTGACTACACACTACTGTCCTGATAGACCAAGACCTCCGCCAGAGCTAAACACGCACCGCGCACCCACGGACATCTTGAGTTTCCTCAATAGACACCGATTTCTACCGGGCTACGACTATGTAATAGCTACTGGTATGGTCGACACTTGTTACGGCTATTAGAGCACTAACTCGAGTTCACACAACAACTTTACTCATTATCAATCGGGTCACAATGTACCTCCACCTCAACTTCGACTAGTACATGACCTTCTGGCATCCCTGTTAATCTATAGTGTGTGTATTTGTAAGTTCGCTTAGAATTTAATGCTTTCAACGTATCATAATCATGAGCTACCTCCATCAGGTATCCGCACACAGCTCATCATTTAATAAACTACTGGCTCTCTCTAACAAACCCTCATGTCTATGGGGTACTAAACGTAAGTTCTAGTGAGTCTACTTCTAATGCCGCAGTTATAAAAACGAGTCTCTAAATTTATTATCTAACTTGGTTTTGTTTGGTTCACTATTTTTAACCAAGACAAAATCACCTGTAATAAACTTGTCCAACTGTAATAACCAACAGTACAGTGCTAATAACATTAGATTGTCCAGTAACTCTCATTGTCACTTCGGTAAGTAAACGTTTTCCTCTGGCTATTTGACTTTTTTATCATAGAAATTTCTAAGCATTATAAAATGATCATACTGAATCATGAAAACATCACCAGAAACATTCAGCGTCCAGCAGGGTTGCCGATGCAGCACAGGTCTGTTTACCCGATGACGCTGGTTCACGTTGCTCGCCATGCTGCCGGTGTCGGTGTCGCTGCTGCCGGTTGCACCGCAGTTGCTAGTAACGCCCTTCCCCGCGCCCCGCAGTGATGGTATGAGCGCGTGGGCACATGTTTGCAAAAGGATCCGTGCCTCTAAATCTGAAACATAACACCAGGCGCGTTTGGTCGCTGTTTGACAAAATAATTAGCACTAAAATGATGGAACGATTACATGACCTTTTATTATCCTTGGAGAGGCAATCGGTGCTGCGATGTCCCAGTTTCCCACACAAGTAGCCGTTTTGTTTTTGTCCTTTAAAAAGCTTTTAAACAAGGCTTCACTAAGCAAGGCTTCATCAAGCAAGGCTTCACCAAGCAATCAATAATGCAGTGCACTTTGTACATTTTTCTCGGCTATACACTCACATGGAGAATGTAGCAATCCATACGTCGACTGTAGCTACGCACGCGTATTAACTCCGGTAATGAATCTCCTCATGTGCTTTCTGAACTTCAAGTAACGCCATCCAATACTGATTTTGCAGTTCCAACATCCGTTGTCATTTACGATAAAACTTGGCATCGTTTTCTTCTAGTTGTTCGCGTCGATTACATCCTTAGAGCAAAGGTTACATCCCACTTCTGATGTCGGAGATGGAAACGGATTTTGTTTGAAAACGTCGTCTCCGTCCGCCATTTTGTGCGTAGAATAGAGTCAGTGCGCACACGTCCGGCACAGTCGAGCTCCAGAAGTAAAGTGAGTGCGAGAGTGCGTTTCACAAACTAACGTTACCTCACTGACAAGTGACAGTGACAGTTGTCATAGACGCACTATGCTCCCACTACTCGCTCGAACTACTGACTCAGGGATAATTTCATAATGCCAAGCTATTCTGCCAAGCCATTCAGCCTAATATCGATAGATGCCGTTACTAGTCTATGAAATAACTCCTACATATAAAATATTTTTTGTTTCTTATTACGGAATAAGCACTCGGTCTTCATTTCACCTGATGTTAAATGATGATAAGGCCGGTGGAAGCACAATCACCCGGAATCCTCAACTACTGAGGCACTGGCTATCTCTAGCTGCCGGAATACAAGAATGCTATGAACAATGATACTATATCGACATATTTATGCAAGATTGTGGTAATTAGCCAGTCGGACAAACAAGCTCTACCACCAACCTAACCGAGTATACAAACATGTACCCCCCTCTGGAATCGAACCCTTGACGTCTGTGTCTGATACCGGTGATTTTAACCACGACATCACAGAGGCGGTTAAAATTTGTCACGCAAGCAGGTCCCCTTACTAGACTCTCCTTGGTTTCAAATCAGCTCGGACCTTACCCGTTCTTTGTTTTTGAGAGTATTTGCTGATGGTTTCGAAAGACCTTCTAAGCGAAACTTAAAAAGGTTCCTCTAACCGTATGATCGAAACACCAACAGAGGGAATGGCATCACGCACTAAGTGAAGAGCTCGATGGCGCAGTAGTTCACGCGCCCGGTCTGCAAGTGCTGAGGTTAAGCAACTTTCGCAAAGGCCGATTACCGGTTGGGTGACCAAAAATTTGTCATCTCGAGCTCCTCCGTGCTTCGGAAGGCACGTAAAGCCGTTGGTCCCGACTACATTAGCAGTCGTTAACAACCACCAATCCGCACTGGGCCCAAGTGTTGGTTTATGGCCCGTTCTCCCTATACATCCATAGGGAAGGCTCGTGTCACAGCAGTGGAGACGTAAAATTAGCTGATGATGATGATTAAACGAGTTCCCGTTCCCTACTAGATGCTCTGAATCTTTCCCGCTCGCTCATGTAGCGTGCACAGTTAGAGATAGTGGATAAATCAACCGATTTATTGAGGCAATGTCTATGTTGTTTTACGGACTCGCCAATCTGGAGTGATGGCCGGCGCGTGTTGTGGCCAGCGCAGATAACACGAAACGCTGAGTTTATTATCAATCGCTGTGTTTTATGAAGCGACCAGTGAAATCACATTTATTAGATTCTCTTGTCTCACAATGTTATCAGACGAAAGTGTTGTCGTAAAGAAATAATATATAGAATAACATTACATACCTACATATCTGGACGACCTCGGTCCGCAGCCGAGTGGCTTGCACGCCGGACTTTTGGCAGCTCTAACTCTGAGGTCCCGGGTTCGATTCGCAGTCGGGGCAATGTCATAGATATTGGAATTGCGACCGCTAGTCTTAAGTGGAACTGGGCTGGGCACGTTAGCCGCATGGGCCCAAGGAGGTGGTCGAAAATCGCCACTGACTGGGTTCCATGTGACACCGGAGACGAGGCAGGTCAAAGCGGAGATGGGGGGACGAATCAACCACTTTTTGCCGGAGTGGTATGAGGTGGCTGATGGTAGAGAAGAGTGGAGCCGCAGAGGAAGGCCTTTGCCCAGCAGTGGGACACAATATAGGCTAATTTAAAAAAGTAGATTCTTCAACTTCGGTCCAACTGTTGCCCAGGATTGAAAGGACTCCCAGCATTCTTGGGACTGTTCCTTAAGAGGGCATGTTACTTATAGCTTGTCAATTTTAAATTGTATATTTCTTGTAAAGTTTCCTTTAGGTAAAAAGTTGACTTACACAATTTGGTTTAACAATCATTTGTAAATTACACCTTAAACCTTCTTGTGTAAGTTTTATAATCACAAAGCGAGTGTCATGTTTTATGTGCCATTTCCAGTACCGTGGTGTGATACCCGTCCTCAGTTAAAATTCTAATTTAGTGCTGCATAATTCTAGTTAATGCTCTCACAGCAAATGTTACTTCAAGATATAGAGCTCTTGAGCTAAACTAAGCTATTTAAATGAAAAATTATGGAAATTTTTAGTAGGTGCAAGTCAAAAGCGTGTCGCATAGCGGTGTATATTCTATCTCTTACAGCATATAAAATAAACATTTCCATTTTAAAAGAGATGGTTGTCACTGAAAGACAGAGAAGCGAACCAACAAGATTATAAATAAAATGGTTAATGTTTACGTTACTTTACGTTACGTTAATTCCGTTGGTATATTAACTTTATGGTTTACACACACAAAACGTGCTGCTCTTCGGAGTCACCGTTTCACTGTCTCTAATATCCCATCGCGCACAAAGAAATTTGCTGACTCGTTTCTTTGTCGCACCTCCAAAAGGTGGAATAGTCTACCAGCACACGTTTTCCCTCCTTCCTATAATATGGGGTACAAAAAAGGCGTGAAGAAGCATCTTGTGGGCCGGCAGAGTGAGGTTAACTGATGCTACGTTTGTTTTCACGCTGCACCACTTATCTTCGCGTCTGGACTCCATTTCCACTTAACATCAGGTGGAATGGAGTCATTTGCCGAGCTATCTATAAAAATAAAAATAAATAAAAATAAAATTTAGAAATAGGTACAATAAAATTTTAAGAGCTGGATGAGAGTAGCCGCGGATTGTGCTGTGTGCACTTGGAGAGGCCTATGCCCAGCAGTGGACTAGTGAAGGCCGATGATGATGATGATGATGATGATGATTATTAATAAAAAGAAAATACAAATATAATAAAATTAATTAGTCCTATCATAGTAGTGTTGTACTTGTGTCGTTCTTTCTTAAAAGTTCCATCTAATATTAATTTGTTATGTGAATAATCAATTAGTGATTTGTACCTATTTAAAGAAAAAAGAAAAGAGAGTAAATAAAAGAAGAATTGTGGCTTTAACCTTTTCCCTTTTGATGAGATTGTCCTAATTAGTTTTTAAATGCACGTTTTAACGATTGCTGTTTCGATAACAACCGAGACCCAGGACAAAGCAAAAAAAAACATTAAACTCCTATAAAAAACGTCTTTCAACAGCACAGTACCTACTCACCCTGTATACTGATAACATGTAATCATAGTGTCTTTTTAAAGACAAAACATTTCAAATTAATATTTTCTTTAGTTTAATCACGCCTCGTTTTATATGAGTCAGTTAATGTGTATGCCTGACATCTAACGGTCGCTAAATGGAAGTGTATTATTAAATGATTATGTTTGAATGGTACTAACTTATATATATATTTTTTTTACTACGTTATTCTTTAACATAACTTTATTAATTTTGTCTTCCATTATTAAAATTGTTTTAATTTTTAATTTTTAAAAATATTTGATTCTATCTATTCAATTCAATTTTCTATTAAATTTTATTTATATGATTGTGATTTTAATTTATTTTTTTTATAATATTTGTATTTTTTTTTTGTTAATTACTTATCTTAATTATATTAATTATTGTGGTATTGCTTTAAATGTTGTCTGCACATGCCCGTGGTGGAGTTACAGCATACCAATGTTACTGTGTCCTTGTTTGTTTTATTGTATTTTCTGTCGTAACTCTATTATGTGTGGCTAACAAATAAATAAAGAAATATCGTGTTGTTTTTCTACTTTTTCTAGTATGTTACAATCAGGCAACCGACAAGCAACCGACAAGCAACCGACACACGATTGTGGACGTTCTAAAACGGTAAGGAAGGAAAGTCTACTTAAACTATATCAAAAGACTTTTTTGGGGAGAGTTTGCTGATCGAAACTTATTTTCAGTGTCACCGGACTTTTATGGGGGCGGCAAGATACTTAAAGGGGAACCCTTAACCAAGCCGTATGAAACGAAGAACCGTCAAACGTTTTCTAGAGGGAATGGCATCACGCACTAACGCGTGTCCTCGTTTCCTACTAGATTCTCAGAGGAGTTCGGATGTCGTTTTCACAGAAGAAATACACTAGGTTACCTAAGTGCTGTACACGCACAGACACACAAACAAGTACACTGAAGAAGTGAAAAGTCGGAAAAGTAGCCGAACAGAGACATGCTTAAATGCGAAGAATCGCGGTTCAATCTCTCATCTCATGCTACCCATGCCTAACAAAAGCATATTAGCTTTATAATGGGTTAACGGGACGTTTATTAATGAGTTAATCATCATCATCTCATTTTATGTCACCACTGCTGGGGCACGAATCTTCCCTATGGATGTATAGGGAGAACGGGCCATAAACCACCACGCGGGCCCAGTGCGGATTGGTGGTTGTTAACGACTGCTAATGCAGCTGGGACCAACAGCTTTCCGTGCCTTCCGAAGAACGGAGGAGCTCAAGATGATACATTTTTGGTCACTCATCCGATGACAGGTCATTGCGAAAGTTGCTTAACCTTAGCACTCGCAGACTGAGTGCGTTAACCACTGCGATCGTCATCGAGCTCTTCTTCTCATGAGTTAGTAGCGCATTAATAATAATCTTCACAAAAAAATGCGCTCTCGCACACTGCAGTATAAAAAGATAGTTTTAATTTAGTAATTATTCTTGGTTAGTAACAAGAATAACTACAAGAAATAACATTCGCGTGTCACTGTACATTTTCCTTCAGTGCCGACGACTGTCAGCTATTGAATGTACACGTTCCCCGGGAATTCCGGGCTCCTAATCTCGGGACCCAATCCCGTTACGTTATTATAGTACGTCCGGGGCCACGAGAGAGGCGAGTTGAATACAACAGCTACTTCCGGCTCATATTAATTAATACAAGTGTTCAGTGGAGCTAATGGTTTTATAACTTGATTAGTTTCTTTAGAAATGAGAAACGTTGGAAGTTATTGGGCATGAAGCAAAAATATTTTATTTGGTTATACATAATTTTACGCAAATTTTGGTGCGAACAAATTACAGTTTGAAAAAAGACAAAGTGTTGAAAATTTTTTAAGGTGCAGTACCAACTAATGCTATCGTGGATCTGACCCTGACCCGGCATGTCAAGGGGTGCGGGTTCGAATCCCGCTCGTGGAATATTTTCAACACATTGTCTGTTTTAAAAAAAAAATAGCTTTATAAATTATCTGTCATCAATATTAGATTAAGCGATTATGAGAAACATAGTAGGCATCCAGTTCGAAAGAAAAGAAAAGATGATATCGATTGAGTCGTAGGAAAAAACTGGGTTGCAACAGCTACAAGAGAGAGAGATTGGCTTGTAAAAGGAGATGTCAATACTCGGCGTTGGGTGGTGACGGGCTGAAGAACGTTTTCCCTCCTTCCTATGAGATGGGGTCCTTCAAACGAGGCGTGAAGAGGCACCTTGTGGGCCGGCAGAGTGAGGGTAACTGATGCTGCGTTGTTTTCACGCTGCACCAGTTGTCGTCGCATCTGGATTCCATATTCACTTAACATCAGGTGAAATGGAGTCATTTGCCGTGCTACGTATAAAAAAAAGAAGATATTATGACCATCACGGATATAACTACCAGAACATTGGCTTTCCTGTCTATTGCAACTATGCCGAAACGTCACGCTACACTAGCAATCAACTGGTATTCCATCCCTATCGCCTTGACAGGGATCGGTCTACCTCTGTGCGTTTTTGCAATACTTTATACTTACCAAGAACAAACAGTTCTGTAGGCAGGGTTTTTACCGAAAAGAAGCAACCAGTTGCTGACTGCACAATTCTACGCGACTGCTACATAGTTGCGTTTGCTACAATCGGTCGGTTTATTCTATACTCATATCTACAGCTTCATGATTCTATAGCGTGCGCCGTCGAGTTATTCCAATCTGATCCTTTAAACGGATCCATTTGCAACAATTATTATTATTAATAAAATCCGATCGGATCCATTGAACTTTTAGCTTGACGATCCGATCCCTTAGCATTCCATGCATGGTAGGTAAGTATAGTCAACAGAAAAAGACTTTTTACAATAGAATTTTAATATGTTTATTAAATTATCACAGTAATAGAAAAACAATAAACATTTAAAAAATCACATGCTGCATAAAACGTCACATTAATAAAACAAAATCAAAAATATAAGAAAACTATTACTAAATACACGGCCACACAAACGGCCTACCAATCAGTCAAATTTCCTTAACTAGATTGACATATTTCCGGCAGTCAACATGTCAAAACAATAAATTACGAGACGAAACGTTTGACGCTGATTGGGTATAATGTTATCGCAGATATAAAATATAACAAATTTTATTAAATTTCATTACAAGTTCATACATACAAATAATTATAATAATTAAATATTTTAATCTAAATCCTTAATCTAAAAGACCACCCCCGGCTCAAAGTACCCATGATACCGGCAGCGTTACCACGTTGTATTGCCAGGGAGAGTCTCTGAACCAGGTATGACCCGCCAAAATATAACAAAGGATTATAGGTAGGAGAGTAACTACCGCTGTTTGGTTGCTTAAGGGATTAGGGAACAATGTCCCGCCTTTGCAGATAAAAAAATACAAAGGATTCTAACTATGACAGTAATGCTAGGCCATGTTCAGTAATTTTACTCAAACTCACTCAACTTTCAAATTAGAATATCTATGTAGAACACATTTTAAAATAACTGGTACTTCTTTTAATATCTAACACTTCGAAAAGATATCCTACTCCATTTTTCAAGTAGGTCAAATAAAAACAAAGAGATTTTTATTGCTGATCGTACACAAATATGCATAAAGGTAAGCAATGGATCGGATTGGAATAACATTTTAAATTAATTTTCCGATCCCTTGTGATATCTACAACAGTGGATCGGGTCGGAATAAAAATTGAATAAAAATAAAACGGATCCATTGTGGATCAAAATGCTATGGATCGGAATGGAATAACTCGCGCCGTCAAGCACTTTTAATTCTTCAATCGCTCGCTCGTGGCGCTTACGAAGTGTTCTACGTTTAGTTATACGAATATGTGTTTCGATAGCGATAAATTGTAAATTGTCGTGATTGTCACTTAAGGGGGTGCCGCGCGGAATTTCGAAAATTTACGTGTTTTTAAGTCACTAGTGCTAGGCGCTGAATAGGTCATGTACATTAAAAGGACTAGTATAGCTTAGCTTGATCCTTTCTCAAGAACATGGTTGTCTTGGAAAATGAAAAAAAATCCCAGAAACTGCATAAACAATACGTAAAAGTAATGATATCTAAAAACTTATTTCTTCAGAAACTTTGTAAATATAGCACAAATGAAACAATGATCCGACATCAAAATGTTCGTATTGATATTCCGCAGGCCACTGTTGTCTTATTTTTTAATTAAAAAATATGAATATGAAAATATTAAGACTTTTCTTATTTTTTTCCCAAACGCCTATGATGTTAGGAAAGTAAACATTGTTCTAATTAAATCACCAGCCTACTTTGTACAGATATTATTGTGCGTGCGTATTCGTAGTCGTGCACCGTTGTCACACCACTGCCACGCGCAGATCGCTCGCTATCATAAAGAAACTTGAAACTCGCAGTTTTGCGTCTGCGCTGCACCCCCTTAAAGATCGGCAATAAATCTGGGCAGATACGACTTAGGAATTCAAAAAACAAGCATTCTCATGTTTCAAAGGCTGGCAACGCATCTACTATTCCTCTAGTGTTGCCGGTGTCCATTGGTGGCTGTGATGACTTACCAAACGCAGATAAACCATTTACTCGTTTGTCAGTGTAAGTTTAGTTACACATTTAAAAAGCAAACAATCAGAAACAAAAAAAAACCCGATTATCATAATTACTCAAAGGTAAATACCTAAAAATGTATTGAACGTCACCTTTAAACATTTTATCACACCACATCACATCATTAATTTTATCTCCCCACAGCTAGAGCACGAGCCTTCCCTATGGAGAACGGGTCAAAAACTACCACGCGGGCCCAGTGCGGATTGGTGGTTATTAACGACTGCCAATGCATTACGCACCCGAGATCAACGGCTTTACGTGCCTCCCGAAGCACGGAGGAGCTCAAGATGATACGTTTTTGGATGACATATCCGATTACCGACCACAGGTCGAACGCGCCATTGAGCTCCTCAAAACTTTTGTCGATATTTTTTATTTGGCTTAAAAGTCGCCCGTTTAATGGCGGCACCCAGGATTGCGACACATCCTCTGAATGCTATTAAACTTAGATGTTTCTGCGGTGCATCCTTTAATCGAAATAGTGAACATGTTCGCGAGTGCTAATTTAAAACAACAAAGTTATTTTCTTAGTGTGACGCGAATGTATATTGGAGTTTGTGTTCGCAGTCTTGTGTTGGATTCAAACATATACTCGTATAATATAACGTATATTGCTGCTAACTTTCTCTGTAGTTGTTGTTAAGCCACCGGTCTCAGATACAGAGGACCCGGCTTCGATTATCCGCCAAGTGTCCATTATTGTGCTGTTTACTTGGTGGTAGATCTTTCAATGAGAAACATTACATACTTCTATTTCTGAAATCCACAGCAGATTCAGACTATTTATTAAAACGCAATAAGTATTGAATTTTGAATCATCATCATCATCATCAGCTCATTTTATGTCCCCATTGCTGGGGCACGAGCCTTCCCTATGGATGGATAGGAAGAACGGGCCATAAACCACCACGCGGGCCCAGTGTGGGTTAGCGGTTGTTAACGACTGCTAATGCAGCCGGAATTAAAGGCTTTACGTGCCTTCCGAAGCACGGAAGAGCTCGAACCGATACATTTTTGGTCACCCATCCAATTACCGGCCTTTGCGAAAGTTGCTTAACCTCAGCACTCGCAGACCGGACGCGTTAACCACTGCGCCATCGAGCTCCTCTCAGATACAGAATTTTGAATAATTTATAATAAATAAATAAAGTTATATTAATTATTGCTAAGGTCGCGGAAAGCCGCTGGATGCAGGCTGCACAAAAACCGGTCGTTGTGGAGATCCTTGAGGGAGGCCTTTGTCCAGCAGTAGACGTCTTTTGGCTGAGATGATAATGATAATGATGATGATTGCTAAGATTTTGTTTAAGCTATTTTTTTTATGAGACACTCAAGTAGAGAAGTGGCACGAGTCAGTGATCGATAGGAACCAGATATCGACATTTATTTCCTATAATCGTTAAAAATAGGGATCAGTAACTGATTTTAACCACCTGCTTCCTATCTGCCATCCCATGAAAATCTATGTTTTTTTTGCCGATGAAAACTGTGTCAAACACTGGGCTTAAAGTGTCAAGCACTGGTGCTCTAACTAGCATTTATCTTTTTTGAAAATGATCTCCCTAAAATCATTACAATAAAAATTTCACAAATTCTTTTATTGATTATCTATATAATACTATATGAGCTAAGCTATCAAATATAACAGCTCTGTCCTATCTTATTCAATAGCTTACCCGAGTGGCTTAGAAAAGTTTCCCAACTTATTTTATAAAAGACTAAAGTACGAACGGGGCGCCTACGGGCTAGTCCGCTCTTATTTGACCGAACTTGCTGAGGCAGTAGGTTCTCTGCAAACTTCTAAGATGCTGGCAATTGGGATGTGAAATAGTGACAAATACCTGGAGCAGTGACAAATATCAAGTGACAGTTTTTTTGTGAGCCGGTGCAAAATACGTACTGATATATGGAGCAGTGATAAATATCATCTCAATCAATATGATTATTTTTTTATACTACTTAGTCATCAAACTCGTTAATGATTAAACCAAAAATACAGAATACATAGTATCTACTACGTCCACAACCTATCACACGATCTAAAAAAGGGTTCGAGGGTTTTAGCAACCGCTATCTTACGACAACTGCAGCTGAAAACCGACAATTAGCAGCAATAGCAGATACAGCAGACATTATGATTGAGGCGCAAAAACACGTCTGCAGGTTCGAAAAACAATAGATTTTTATTTTATTCCAGTGTGTAGTTTCATTCATTCCTAAACCCTGTTAAACTTTTTCTTTAAATCACTTGATACTTGATCTTTACCCATCACTACTATATGCTGCGGTGGAGCCGCAGCCGGTGCAACTTGGTCTTTTTTGGTTATTCGCTAGCAAGTTCAAGTTGCCAGTTGAAATTATTGCATGTTTATTACAGGCCACAAATCAATCAAAATCAAAAAATCATATCACTTGATACTTGTTACTTAGCCCATCACTACCACGTACTGCGGTGAGGCCGGTGAAACTTGGCTTCTTTGGCAACTGGCTAGCAAGTTGAAGTCGCCAGTTGGAATTATTGCGTGTTTGTTTGCCACTTGCAGGGACGGCAGGTGTCTTGTGTTTCTTATCGGTGTGTTTACTGGTGGTCTGATGCATTATAGAATACTAGCTGACCCGGCGGACTTCGTACCACTTTGACAGTTTCTATGACAACAAAACAAACAAATCGTTAAATATTTACGCGTGAAAGCGTATCAAACAAACAAACAAAAAATAAACTCACTTTTTTTAATAAAAAGTATCCTATATCCATCCCAATACTTTTGAGAATATGTGCAAAGTTTCATGATAATCAGTAGAGTAGTTTCTGCGTGAAAGCGTAACATACAAACTCACATTCACATTTATAATATTACTGGCAAACCCGGCGGACTTCGTATCGCATTCCTTTTTTTATATATAGCCTATGTTACTCAGCACTAATATAGCATTCTAATGGTGAAAGATTTTTTTAAATCGGTCCAGAAGTATTTGAGTTTATTCGTTGTAAACATACATACAAAAATATAAAACCTCCCTCTTTATAATATTAGTATAGATTATATTACGCGTATATTATAAAAGGGATTTAGAAACTTACAAGTACCTACCTAGGGCAGTGGCGCCATTTTTCAACACTTTAAACACAGTGTTCAAACATTTTTCTTCGCCAAAAAACAACATTGTGTGTCATTGAAATTTTACGAAATGACAGCTAGGCGCTGAAGGCACTAGGCAGAGAAGAGACGACATCAGCAATCGTCAAAGAATGCAAGCAATCACTGAAAAGGCTGGCCTAAAGAGCGGACCTGACGATAGCGTGGGTCCCAGGACACGAGGGAAACACGGGAAACGAACAGGCCGACGAACTAGCTAGAAAGGGAGCAGAGGAAAGCTTGGTGGGACCAGAACCCCGGTTGCCAATAGCGCACAACATCACCAAGGGAGTAATCAGCCATAGTATTACAGCAGAAACCAACCGAAGATGGAGGTCCTCAACGGGCATGAGACAGTCGAAGATCTTCATCAAGGGAATGGACAAGAAAAAGACTAGCAAACTGATGGGACTCTCCAGAGAGAACATGAGGCTAGTCATAGAGATCATAACAGGACACTGTCGACTAAACAGACATCTGACAGTGATAGGAGTGAAAACCGACCTCATATGCCCGGAGTGCACGGAAAGTGAAGAGACCAGCCTCCACCTACTCGCTGAGTGCCTTATGTACTCACGGATAAGACGGGAACTATGGGGGTCGGATACACTAGACATAGAGGACCTGAAGGATCTGAAGGTGGAGCAGATAGCAAGATTTACCAAAAAGACAAAAAGATTCGACGGGGCGCCGTGAAGGCTGGATCAACCTTAACTCCCTCAAAGGGGAGAACTCTTCGCTTCGGTGACCTCTTTGGGGAAACTGAGGGATTTATCTGTGCGATACAAGACCTGTCGCCGTCCTGGAGAATCACTTCGCTATGTGGTTTCGGGTTGTTCGGCTCTTGGTAACACCGAGTATCTGCGCAGGCATAATCAAGCAGCCAAAATCCTCCACCAAGAGCTTGCTCTGAAGTACAGTCTCGTCGATCGTAGCCTTCCCTACTACCAATACACGCCGGAGCCAGTACTAGAGAATGACAGTATCTGGCTCTACTGGGACCGGCCCATCATAACTGACAGGACTGTTCTTGCCAATAAGCCCGATATAGTGCTGATGGACCGGGCGCAATCGAAGGCGTGTTTGGTGGACATCACTATCCCTCATGACGAGAACCTCGTGAAGGCCGAGACTGAGAAACAAAGGAAGTACTTGGACCTATTACACGAGGTGACCGAAATGTGGGAGGTGACGTCCGCCGAAATCATCCCGATTGTCATATCAGCGAACGGGCTAATCCCAGCCACGTTGGGTAAACATCTGAAAAGGCTGGGATTTGGCGGCGGTTCGCTTCCAGCAAAAATGCAAAAAGCGGTGGTACTTGATACCGCGCGCATTGTCCGCCGATTTCTCTCCCTCGTGCCCTGACGCCGGCTGACTGTGCTATTGCCGGACTCAACCGCCATAGGCGAGAGGTATTTTACCAATAATAAATCCTTCTTTTCATTATGGAAAAAAACATTTCAAAAACATGTTCAATACAAAAAAATATTACGCACTAAAAAGTTACTAGTAGGAAAAATAAAAATGTTTATCCCGTGACCATTCCACCGGGCCGTAGGAATTATTAACGAGTTTTCGGAAGCTCAGTCCGCCATGAGTGTGCCAACGACATTTAAATTCAATATTCACGAGGGCTGTTGTGTATGTACTCCTATTATTGTACGTATGGCTTCACTCTGTAGATAAATAAATGAATATAAAATGAAATAATAATTCAAATATACCCTTTATATTTAACCGCCTTTGTGGTCTAGTGGTTATGACCACCAGTTAAGACCCAGAGGTCACGGGTTCGATTCCCAGCGGGGGGTACGTTTGTGTACTCGGTTTGGTTGGTGGTAAGGCTTGTTTGTCCGCCTGGCTAGCTACCACCATCTTATCTAAATACGTCGCCATAAAATCAATGTATGTAGAATTGTTGTGTTCCGGCAGCCAGAGATAAGATAACCAGTGCATCAGTAGTTGAGTATCCCGGGTGTAGTGCACTTCCATCATTGGCCTTATCATCGCTTAACATCAGGTGAGATCAAGGCACTGTGCTTACCCGTAAAATATAACAATATATATCTATACTAATATAATATTATAAAGCTGAAGAGTTTGTTTGTTTGTTTGTTTGGATAAACGCGCTAATCTCAAGAACTACTGGTTCGCATTGAAAAATTATTTTTGTGTTGAATAGTCCATTTATTGAAGAAGGCTATAGGCTATATTACATCACGCTATGACTAATAGGTGTGGTGCAGCAATGAAAAATGTTGCAAAAACGGAAAAATATTTTTTTGAGAGCTTTCCTTGCGTGCGTGTTGTTCGCTAATTAACGCGGGTGAAACCGCGGGGCACAGCTACACAGCTAGTATATAATAATTTAAATCTAATAAATTGGTGATAGTGGCATTAACACGCCGATTGATAGATAGCCGATGATAGTGGTGGTTATGACACCTCGGTGGCTTAGTGGTTATGCGCTCGGCCCGATATCCGAAGGTTCCCGGGTTCGGTAGGTCGAGCAAACTGTGTTTCAGGATTGTTCGTTGCATAGCCCGGGTTTGTAATCACCAACCCGCATTTGGCAAGCGTGGTGATTAAGCCAATACCCATTGTAGTGATGACTTGGTTTCAATGATGGAGGCCGTTGCCCAGCAGTGGGACTGTTATAGGTTGTTTACTACTTTACTGTGGCATTAAATTAACCGCCTCAGTGGTTTAGTGGATTTCAGACCCAGAGGTCTCAGGTTCGATTCATGGTAAAACTCGTTGTTGTTTACTGGGTTGAACTTTTTTAAGTACGCTTGGCTAGATTCCACTGTCTTATCTAAATGTGATCAACGTTTTTTTGTGGCATTTTTATGTTCCAACTGTTTTTTTTATTATACTCCTTTCTCCAACATGATCAGTTATTGTATGCTAACACTTTCATTCCAGTTCTCTCTGTCTTTCCTCTCGCACTGTTACACCGCATACTACACATTCATACATCATTATTCATTCCCAGGCAGTGGGTGCTCTGCCTTTTTTATATCCCTGTTCTATCTATCTACTTTATTAATTTTATATCACCCTCACACACTCACACACATACACACACACACCCCTCCTCACACACACACACACACTCACACACACACATCACTCACACCAAGCACACGAATATAAACTGCTCTCAATTAATTTAAACAAAGTAAAACTGTAATTGGCTGTATTATTTAGAATTAAGTATATTTATGTTATAAAAGAGCTGTGGTTTTTGTTAAATAAATAAAAGAAAATAAAAATAAAAAATAAAAATATGACATAATATATAATATACATATGGGGCAAATAAGTTTTTCAGTGGTGTCTAACATTTCTTTCCGACTTATGCTACTTTACATTTTTACTTACATTTTTATTTGGACTATTGTCTATAATATAAACTCTGTTCCAACTGTTAGAGATAAAATAGAGTTTCTTAGTAGTTGATCCCGGGTGAAGTGCGCTTCCACCTTCGGGCCTTATCATCACTTAACATTAGGTTAGCTGAAAGTCAAGTGCTTACTAGTAGAAAAAAAAAAGTATATCATCATCATTTTCTCAGCCAAAAGACGTCCACTGCTGGACAAAGGCCTCTCCCAAGGATATGAGGGGTATTTGCCGTAATCGCCACGCTTGGCAGGCGAGTTGGCGATCGCAGTAGGTTGAGGGTAACCTCAAAGAGATGCTGCTGCCCATCCTCTGGAATGGTCCTTTAGTCGGCTATTACGACACCCACGGGAAGAGATGAGGTGGTGCAATTCTTTATCCCCGGCATCACATAGGGTATCAAGTATATATAATATAATAATAATATAAAAAAAAATATTTTTTTTTGTTTTTAAAAAATATTTAAAAATGTAAATTTATGTATGAGTAGAAAATAAATAAAAATATAAATATAATAATACTAAAATAAATAATACATAAAGTAATGTAACCCATTGCTGATATATGAATATGAATACTTAAGGAAAAAAAGATAATAGGTATTATAAAACATTTAAAACTCAATACAAAGTTACTTACGTATTTAATCTCGACTTACCACTTTGAAATAACTTAAAACAACTTATGCAAGGCTTAAGTTCTCATCAGAACACCGCGCGTCCAAAATTAATGTCGAAAGACGATACTGGGGCGTATTAAATTAGCAAGTTTTTAACATTTGTTTTTGATAAAAGCGTAAAATTCGTAAAATTCAATCCCCATTACTCCATTAAACTATAACCCAATCCGATCCGAAACCTTCGGAGAATCTATTTGGGCACGGGGACACGCACTAGTGCGTGATGCCGTTCCCTCTAGAAAACCTCCGAAGGTGATTCGTTTCACACGGCTTGAGGAACCCTTTCAGTCTCACCGCCTCTAAAAAAACCCGGTGAAGTTGAAAATGCCGTTTGAGGCGTTTTGTTTAATGACATCTCCAAACGGCTGGTTGACACTTCCCATGACCCAAAGCCTGGCTTTTTCCTTGGCCAGAGGCTAAGCATTGCCATTCCGCCGCCAGTCTCTTGGGTACTTTACTAGTCGACTGCGAGGCGGAGGAATTTTTTGACTCCATATTTTAGTTTTGTATTAGTTTTAGTTACTTTTAGTCGGAATATGTAGACTATATTTACCTAAACTTTACAAGACATAATATAGAGCGGTTACAACCACAAAACTTTCGGGATATAAGATGTATGTATATTGAGGCCTCCGGTGACAGGAAGGCTGGCAGCTACCTTTGCCAGGGTATTTATATATATTATTATATATATTATATATATTATTATATTATTATATATTATATATTATTTATTAGTTTGGCAATCCAAAGGGGCAATGTTGCCAGCATTCTTGGGACCGTTCCTATGAGCCCACAGTTGGAGGACATCTTTTATTTGTAGGTCTTTAGTTTTTAATTTCTAATTATTTTCTGTATTTAAGTTTGTTTAGAATAATAATAATGTCTTGTTTTTAAGTATATCAATATTTATAATTTCCGTATTAAATTAAATAGAACTAAAAGTTACCGGGATATCTAGAAAATTTTATCTTTATAACAACTCCATGTTATGTCTTGTCATAAAGTGGAGGTAAATATAGTCTGCCTATTCCAACCTCTGGTTATTATATAATCTCAGATATTAATTTTGTAATAAAACATTATAAAAACCAAATTCTAGAGTACCGCCAGCAGCAGGGCAAGGTCCAAGCTACCGGTGGTCAGGGCTGCGGAGTAAGGAACCTCCTGACAATACGTGCCGTGTCAAGGAGTACTGCTTTCTGAATCTGACCCTTAATCCAACCATCAAGGAGAGCCTCTTAAGATGTTGATAGCAATATAATATAATATAATAATAATATATAATAATTAAAGTGTTGATAGCGAAGAGCTTCGACTCTTCGCTATCAGACCGTTCGCTGAAACGACTATCGGGACAATGATCGTCGAATCAACATTCCACAAGGCGGTCACCTCGTGAGCTAAGTCAAGGTACTTACTTGCTGAGTTTGTCCTTCTATTATTTATATTATTATTGATAGCCCGAAAGCGTTTTCATGAATCTTCCTACTCAGACTTTCCATTTGGCTAACCGAGCACTGAACAATGTGTATAAGTAGAGTAATGGCGATGTTGCAGACTCTTTCAAAAACCTTTTTGATACTTTTTATGTTCTTATATATTATATTATACTTTTTTGAATATTGACATTTTTATAGATTTTGCTTTTGTCTTTGTTCTTTGGCTGTCTGCTGTTGTGATTGGTATTGTGTGTGTGAAATTAATATAAAAATCCCACTTATTTCCTGTATTTTGATCATTTTAGTCCATTAGTTCCTCCCATTTATAGTTGTCGTTTTCAGGCACCAGTCTTCGACAGGAACCAGTGATCGACAGGAACCAGTGATCGACATTTTTTACCTTTAATCATAAAAAATAGGGGTTTGCAACTGATTATAGTCTTTAGGAACAATTGAATGCAGATCACCTGCTTCCTAGCTATCACCCTTAAAATTTCAATGAAAATTTACGTTGTTACTTGGCCAAGAAAACTGTGTCGGACACTGGTCTTAAAGTGTCGAACACTGGTGCCACTCCCCTACAAACTTTCCTGAATACCTACCCTGCCTGAACTCATAACTTTTCGACGCATTCTTTTGGGAAAAACTTTACAACTTTATTTATTTAATTTGAAAGAGAACTATACTAATTAGACGCAACAAGCTTGCAAAAGCATTTCTCCCAATTTATCTACACATAAAAATCTAGTTCCTATGACCGGACTTGTTATTCTACGGAATGTGTTTTAATTAGAAAATTGGACCACTAAATCCGCTTTGTAATTACGCCATCTCCCTGGGTACGTACCTTGGTAATGGTTAGTTAGACTTAAAATTGTGGACATCTCTAAGCAGCGGGGGCTTAACGACAAACACAGGGCCGGACTTAGCACTGTTTTAAATATTTATAATTAAATAAATGCGTTAAATTTCTTTCTTTGTAAAAAATCCACGACCTGGATTATAAATATGTTATTTTTTCAAATAAGTATGTTGTGTTAGTAAATTTTTTGTAATCCTTGATCCGCCTTCTTGTCTTACTAAATGATGTAAACAATAAGGCAAAGCGTAATTCTTAACGTAGGAATCGACTACTACCACTGTTGTTAAAGCGATAGTCTTAGATAGACTGATAGAAGCTAGCCAGTCAGATTCACTCACAAATATCCAGCCACTTAAAAACAATAGACAGACCCCCAGTCCTTCTAAAGGGTCTTTTAACCTTTGAAACGCACCACAAGGTACAGAAGCCTGCACATCACACTTTCCAAAACTGTCAAATTTCTTTAATAAATGTTAAACCATATGCCATAGAAATAAAGTTCAAAGTCTGTTAAAGAAACTTTAATGTTGGTGGTTGTCTGTTGCAGGCGTGTGTTCTATTAGTGCCTCAAGCCTCTATCAATCAGCGTCATAGTGATTTCACTGCAAGTCTACAGATGGTGACTGGAGTCCATTTCACGACACATTTTGTTTATTTGTACAATTCTGTATATAATATATCTATACTTACAATTTGTATGTATAGATATATCTATTCTAATTAAATAATTTTCATTTATTCAAAAACTGTTCGTTTATTCATTCATTCTTTTATTTACCTACCCCAAGCCCTTAGTACGTGCCACAACAATGGTTTAGTTAGACTTATAATTATGAAGTTCGCAACACAATTAAGGAGCAAAGATGGTTTCTGATTGTCCTTGCTGGTGACAGCTTCTTTGTACTGAGCTAATTATCGTTTGTTAAATGTGACACTGATATGACAGTGAAGTGTAATCCTCAAAATGTTTGTTGAACGAGAAGGAATATTTTGGAACATTTGTTTAGTACAAAAAATGTTTATATATGAAAATAAATGTTGTTGCTGCAGAACGGGATAATGTCCGTCAAAAGAGATAGAATAGAATGTTTATTGCAGGTACAGATAGATAGATAAACACTATGTTCACACTATACAACATGTACTAGAAAGTGTAGATCTTGTGTGTGTTTTTACTGTGACATAATTGTTAACCTGAATTTGTCATGCAATTGTAAATAACGGCTGGTTGACACTTCCCATGACCCAAAGGCTGGCTTTTTCCTTGGCCAGAGACTAAGCATTGCCATTCAACGTGGCAATGCCGCCAGTCTCTTGGGTACTTTAATAGTCGACTGCGACGCGGAGGAATTTTTGACGCCATATTTTAGGTTTGTATTAGTTTTAGTTACTTTAGGTTATTATAATCTCAGATATTAATGTCGCAATATGAATGTATTTCTTTTAAAACATGACTATGAATTGATATTGTAAATTGGATATTTATATTGGGCGCTGTCTCCACGGACGAGAGAATCGCGACGAGTCCGCGCTTTACCACTCGTCGCATCGCCGCGATAACATCGCCCCGTGTGGAGACGCATTCAAAGAGAGTATATAAGGTCACATTTTATCTACTGCAAATATTTTGAGGATAAATTCAACAACTTATAAACATTTTTTATGAAAAAAACCTTAAATTTTTATACGCTAGTTTTCAAGAAAAACGCCAAAAGACATTTCGATTAAAAAGAAAAATAAAGCACTTTCGGTAGGAATAATTCAAAGGAGCCGAAACAGAGAGGCCGCAATGCCTTCACCGCTTACACGTGCCCCTAGTTTCATTTAAAAGAGCCGACAGAGAGGCCGCTCTTAAAAATATTACAATTTTTGTATCAGGAAAAGTTTAAAAAAAAAAACTTGCCTGAATTTTTTTAAATGCTAGGTCCTTATTTCACTGATATAATTAGATGTTTTGTCAAAATATTTGCAGTTGATAAAAAGTGACCTTGTATAGAAATACGTGACACGACGATAATATCGCCGCTCGCTCGTGGAGATAGCGCCTTAGTGAAGTCATGCGCGTCAGGCGCATGACTTCAGTAAGCAGCAGTGATCATAAATGAAAGTACACAGAGGTTACTAAACCACTAGGGCTGTGAGTTCTTTATTTTGATGTGACGTCACAATAGAAATATTTAATTTGAAAATTACATAACGAATTAAAGTTAATAATTATGTCATAGTAACTCTACAAACTTGATCTAAATCGAATATATTTGGAGTTTTTCATTTTGACCACACCTTTCTGTTACAAGTTGTATACAGAAAACAAATAAAACACTTTATTGTCCACATTATATGTATACAGAAATCTTTCAGAGTTATTTTGTCTTTTTTTCATAGTTATCTTAATGGCACCTAGTGTTCAACCCATTGGACATAATTTTTAGATTATTTTTTAAGAATTTCATTAAAATACTGGATGACAGGATGAGGAGCTCGATGGCGCAGTGGTTAATCCGGTCGGTTTGCGATTGCTGAAATTATGCAATATTCGCAAAGGCCGGTCATCGGATGGGTGACCAAAAAGAACAATGCCTATTAACCGTACAGCGTCAGGCCCAGAAGTGGACTTTTAAATATTGTACAAGTATTGATTGTTCTAGCTATATAAATGTATGCTGAGATGGAAAAATCTAATGAGAAGTCCGCCAGTTATTACTATTACCAAGCATATCAGCCAAAGTCGAGTACTCTCTTACATTTAGCATTGTAGGTGACCTTCCTACATACTATATTATATATACATACACTATCATATATTACTTTAAATATTTACACAAATTACATTAACAATATTCCACAACATTATAATAACATGCACACAAAATAACAATAATAATATTTACAAAACAAGGCACTATAATATCTATTTACATACTAACAATAATTACACTATAATTCATATCAGCTCGTCGATGCAATACATTTCGTGATTCAATAACGTCGCGCGTGTCGTGGTGAATTGAGAACGCGCAAATCACCGCGCGCGCACATAACGCTCATTGTCCACTATGTATTTATACTATCGACCTTTCTTTGCCCTCACACGCTTACGCTGCTTTGTTAGTTGTTAATAAGCTTATATACTTCGTTTGTATTTCTTCTGACTTTCTTCTTCTGTGCTATAAACTGTGTCTGTGCTTGTGCTTTGCAATTCCTATTCACCTATGTATTGTGACTTTTCGTATTTGTGTTGGTAGTGTGAACAATATATTGCTAAAACCGTAAGTAAGGACTATTCATTTTTAACCGCTACCAACCACTCTAAAGCATGAATAATTATTAATCATTACCTACATAGGTGAACTGTTATATTTGTATGTATTCAATAGTGTATAATAAAAATATCATGTTGATTTGTAGATTGTAATAATACTGGCAACTTTTTTAATACCGAAACCTTTTAAAATCATTAAAAATACTAATCACCATCGCCAGCTCATATACGTCCCCACTGCTGGGGCACGGGCCTTCCCTATGGATGGATAGGGAGAACGGACCATAAACCACCACGCGGGCCCAGTGCGGATTGGTGGTTGTTAACAACTGTTAATGCAGCCGGGACCAACCGCTTTACGTGCCTTCCGAAGCACGGAGGAGCTCTAGCTGATACATTTTTGGTCACCCATCCAATGACCGGCCTTTGCGAAAGTTGCTTAACCTCAGCACTCGCAGACCAGGCGCGATCAAGCTCCTCAAGCGAGCGATACTAATAAATCTTAAAAAATTATTGTAATTACTGGCATACTTTTAAGAATGGCTAAAAATTATATCATATTTAAAGTGATTTAATGTAAGGTTTATTTAAATTTAGTTGTGCTGTTCAAGGATGGGCCGATAATGGACATCGTTCTTTGTCATCTCGAGCTCCTCCGTGCTTCGGAAGGCACATTGAGCAGTTGGTTCCGGCTGCATTAGCAGTCGTTAACAACCACCAGTCCGCACTGGGCCCGCGTGGTGGTTTATGGCCCGTTCTCCCCTATCCATCCACAGGGAAGGCTCGTGCCCCAGCAGTGGGGACATAAAATGAGATGGTGATGATGATGACAATGATGATTGCTTGCTAAGATTTTCCGTAAGCTTTTTTTTATGAGAACTGAAGTAACTAAGCATTTGTATTTTTTTTAAATAAACTCTCTAAAAACCTTACAATAAAATTTCACAAATTATCATAAGCCGTCAAATATAAAAGCTTTATCTTATTCAATAGCTTACCCGAGTGGCTCGCGTGGTTGTCTATGGCCCGTTAACCCTGTGTGTGGTGTTTCCATTCATAGGAAAAACTTGTACCTCAACAGTGAAGACACAATGAACTGGTGATGAATCATCATCAACATCATCATCATCATCATCATCATCATCATCATCATACCATAATACCATACATCAGCAGATCCCGGAGGCCGATGTAGTTACGCAAAAGTCTTACATTTTGTGTGAGTGCATAAAGTATTTATTAAGGTAGGTAGTTGAAACTTTTTTGTAATTGGGTCTTTTTGTTATTTTATATTATTATACTTAACTGCACAGTGTACGTTTTAGTAAGCAATACTGTAAGTGTACTGTAAATTGAATTAAATAAATAAATCATCATCTTCATCATCATCATCAGCCTACACACGTCCACTGTTGGACATCAAGTGCACGCCACTGAGCACGATCCGCGGCTACTCTCACCCAACTCTAATCATGATATCATAATTATCAAGACAAACAACCATGCGACAAAAAGTTGTAGATGCGACAGAACATTTTCCCCCTTTATTAATAGAACCTTCTGTTGATAAGGCTTGTCCCAATCTGCTGGAGACAGTAGTGCACCCTTTGTTGACATTATAACTTTGTCACGTTAAATATGGGGCAATGTGTTGCTTGTACTAATTAATTGGATTGGTTATTTTCCTTATAATCCTTAAGACCGTCTGCACCTATCTTTATATATATCTTCTGTGCGTGTGTATGATGTTGAACTCCTTCTAAACGGCTAGACCGATTTGAATGAAATTTTTTGTGTGTTCAAGTGGATTCTTTTTTTTTTTTTTTTTTTTTTATATTTACGGGTAAGCACAGTGCCTTGGTCACACCTGATGTTAAGTGATGATAAGTGATGATAAAGCCAATGATGGAAGCGCACTTCACCCGGGACCCTCAACTAGTGAGGTACTGGCTATCTTATCTCTGGCTGCCGGAACACAACAATGCTACAAACATTGATGTTATGGCGACATATTTAGATAAAATGGTGGTAGCTAGCCAGGCGGACAAATAAGTCCTACCACCAACCAAACCGAGTACACAAAGATGTACCCCCCGCTGGGAATCGAACCCGGGACCTCTTGGTCTAAACCGGTGGTCTTAACCACTAGACCACAGAGGCGATTAAAATTCCAGAATGATTTAGATTTACAATTGGACCCGGTAGGTGGCGCTGCTATAGGGGTCCATTATGGGATACGGATGTTCTTAAGCGGACGAATGATTTGTTTGTTTTATTGTCAGGGAAACTGTCAAAGCGGTACGAAGTCCGCCGGTCAGCTAGTTTTATGTAAGACTATAGTCGGATATGGGTATACTCTCTTCTACAATTTGCTTAGATGATTGTAATAAAACTATATGGGGTGTAAGAACTTTGTTTTTTTCACAAGAACTATACATTCACATAAATGAGAAAACTTAAATATAGTACCTAAGTACAAACATTTTTCTAATAGAAACCACTTAATTCAAGCCAAAAAATAAAAAAACCTATAAATAATAAATGTCCTCCAGCTCATGGGAACGGTCCCAAGAATGCTGGCAACATTACCTCTTTGGATAGCCAAGCTAATACGTTAGCAAAGGCAGCTAGCCAACAAAAAACTTAATAATAATAATAATACATTAAAAATTATTCATGTTGTCGTACAAAAATACGTGAAGATGCTAAATTAAGTTATAGAAAAATGAAACAACTAACATAATGAACAAATCAAACTTAGAGGGTAGTTTTGTTTCACACCATTATAACAGGGCGACCAAATAAATATAATATAAATATTCAAACTGAATTCGAATAAATCCAACTTGAAACACAATTGCATTAATCAATTTCCAATCACAAATCTAAAAAATTCAAATGGCACTCTTAAAAGCGATAATAGCGCTACATTGGAATTAAATTACGTGGAAATGGAGTGAACAAATTATTATCGAGATGGGGCGTTCCGAAATTGCGAAACTTATCCCAATATCGATACATATTAATCGCATTGGAATTATATTGAGATTGAGTTTGCGTCAAGAGTAGCCTACCAGCTCGGAGCAGTCCGAGCGCAGCTGTTGCGAGATTCGGTGCCCGTGAGAGGTTGTCTATGTGTGCATTGCGCGTGCGCATTTGTATGAAGCTTACCTTCTGCAGTCTCCTTATTCTCGTTAACTTTAACATGTCAAAGCCATTATATAAGCTAATGATAATTTTTGTTTTTTTTTTTTAAGAATTGCCATTAATCTCTATGGGTCTTACAAATAAACAAAGAATAAGGTCCGAATAGTTATTTCGTGTTTTGTCTCTTTTACTCTAATTTGAAATGACGTTTAGATGACAGGAACAAAACACGTAATAACTATTCGGACCTTATTCTTTGTTTATTTGTAAGGCAGTATAACTTTACAATTGAACCATCTGTAGCCTGCTTATCATGTTTCTTCATTAAATAAAAACACTAAGTGCAAAGTTCCCACAGAAATTCTATTTCCGTCCCACAACAAAGGGCTGACGAAAGAGTTTTATAAAAACTTTTTAAACGACCTACTAATTAAGAAACCTTCTTAGAATAAAGGCTTATTATTGTGATAATTAGGTGGAATAAATTAGGAACGCTTCCTCTTTTGCGAAAACAGGAGGGCACTATTACTGTCGGCATTCGGAATGTTGACTGTATTTTTGAAGAAAAGAGTTACATAAGTTAGCTTTGTTTATTTCTTCTCTCTAAAATGGTATTGTAGCAGTTTTGTTGGGTAAGAACCACAGAACAAAGAAAGAGGTAAGAACATATTTGAATATCGAAATTTAAAATACCGAGTTATTAAAAATCTAATGATTTAAAATATCGATAGTCATAATGCCTAAGTTCAAAATGTCAACATTTATTATACCTAGGTACTAGTTAAAATATCGAAGAAAAAATAGGTAGTACCTAGGTATGAGTGGAAAAAAAATTGGTATACTTATTGGAATTGGAAGTTATATTATTTATTAATATGTTAAAACACAAATTATTAAAATACATTACATGGATCTCCATTGTTCTCCTTTGTTTTGATAACTTTTTTTTATACAATCTAGTTATTTCTAGCACTCGCAGCCGACCGCTGCCGCGGCATTTTAAACGATATTAAAATATGTATCCGTTTGGTTACGGTTGTAAAAACATTGCAGTAATACTGGTTAAGATCATCGGGCTCAGATCCAGAGGTACCGGGTTCGATTCTCAGCGGGAAGTACATGTTTGTGCTAATGTCGCCCTAACATCAATGTTTGTAACATTGTTGTGTTCCGGCAGCTATATAGAGATCCTTTCATCATGTAATATTACCTCTTTACCTTCGTGTGGCCTACGCTTTAGACAATTACTCACTCAATAGGTACTCAATACTTTATTGCATTCTATAATGTTTACACTATAAGATGGTAGGTTTTTACAATGGGATCAGTTATGGACCCTGTCGGGCACAGCACAGCTTAGTAGGAAAGAGGAAGAGAGATCATTATAATTTTAATTACGATTATGTCATATTTATTTGTATTATCAACATGTGCGATTCCCTATTTATCTTAGTATTTTAACACAATTCGTTGTTGTAAGCCCAATTTGAAAAAAGTACCTACTGAAACGCCACAAACTTGTCATAGTTCGCAAACAATGCTTAACAGTTTTTCGGAGAGCGTTCAAAGCAGTTTTAATTAATTTGTTGCAAAACATTGGGAACTTGAAGTATTTTAACGAGGACTCGGATTATAGATACCCATTTTTTTTAGAATGTTGCTTTTTGTAATTTTCTCATACCTATTTTTACTTATGGAGGAGCTCGATGGCGCAGTGGTTAAGCAACTTTCGCAAAGACTAGTCATCGGATGGGTGACCAAAGAGTTTATCATCTCAAGCTCCTCCGTGCTTCGAAAGCCACGTTAAGTCATTGGTCAGGGCTACATTAGCAGTCGTTAACAACCACCAGTCCATACTGGGCCCGCGTGGTGGTTTATGGCCCCTTCTCTCTATCCATCCATAGGAAAGGCTCGTGCCAGCAGTGGGACATAAAATGAGCTGATGATGATGATAATAAAAAAGTTAAAATCATAAGTATGATAATGAAAATGTAAGTACTAATCTACCATTCACACAACACCCAATAAAGTGTTGAAATACGTTCAGAACATTTACGAGGTACCAACTGAGAGGGGGAGAAAAAAATACATTCGTAAATTCTGTCCTTACTCTGGATATACTTACATTTAATTTTTTTCTTTGTAGCGCGGTGGCTCGTGCGTTCTGCCGACATACAAATTGAAATGTTTTGAATTGCTTGAATCCTGCCACACAGGTATGTTCAAAGGAGTTCCTTAATAAACCATTTCCGCTATAGAAAATGTATGTAAGCGAACGCATTAGCTTTCGGAAGCGCTTTTTTTGTTCGCCCCCAATTTGTTCTCGACTGAGGCGAAGAGGTTTGCCCTACAATGGGACATGGCGTGATAGGCATGTTTGGAATTATAATTGTTGCTTGATTTCTCATCAATATACGAGCACTTACTATGTAGTTGCTGGTTACTGTCTTTGTGCACGCACGCCTGTACCATCAGACTGCTTACAACAAACTGTTAAATTTCCGCAATAGACTTTGAATTTTATGAATATGTCATACGGTTAAACATTTATTGCAATAACTCTACAGTTTTTGGATTGGTTGATGTGATAGATGAACGTTGATAATTTTTTAGTGGATTTATGTGGCACGTGGAATCTCAATGTCAATCTGTTGATTGTTGTGTGTTTGATCTATTGTTGTTAATCTCAATCTGTTAATGATATGAACATACGACAGGACAATAGATGAGTATGAAAAGATGCGGTAGCAACATGAACAAAGCGAAACGAACATAATGTTCTAATGTCAATATCAGGCAACCGACACACTATTATAGACGTGTCAAAATAGTAGAGTCAACACCACCAAAACCCTGCTCCTCATACGATCTCCGCACCTCCTTACTCCAGAAAAGTTTTTGTAAAAATATATATATATAGGTACTTAAATTAACGATCTCCATTATCAAACGGCGCGTTAATCCGTCGACGAAAAATTTACGCGCCCCAAAAGAAAGCGAGAAAATAATCGCAGGGTAGACGCAGATAAAAATGGCTGCCGTGGACGGGACGCACTGCAATTTATACCCGTTTATCTGAAGGGCTAAGCTTAAGTAAGTAATTAGTGGGCCTGGAAAACACTTAAATATACCGGTTAATGTGTTTTTACGAACAGACAGAGTCGGGAAAGGGTGAGAATGTTTGCAAATAAACATCTCTTGCGGCCGCGGAATGGCGTCGAGCGGGTAGGTATATAAAAAGTTCGCGTCGTAATTTCCTACCGCCATTATTACTTTTTAAATAGGCGATTCGTTATGTGCCTTAATTATTCACAAGAGGACGAGTTTGACCTTCTTTAGAGGGCTGAGTGCGTGTTACATTCACCATTAGATCACAATAATTGTATGGCAAATTGTAACTCTGATCGTTTGTCACAAAAAAGCGCCGCTTCAATACCATACAAGTTTTTGTTAGGTGAACAAAAATTACTCTCATCTACATAAGAAATATCGGTTTGTTGGTTATCGACTAACACTATAGATAGTGTGGCAAAATCTAGCATCGCCCTTAGTTCGAACGGCAGACATTGCTCTTTCTTTGTGGTCTAGTTCACGAAGTCGATAGTCACAACGTCGACGGTCGCTGTATCGAAAACGTTCCATTGACGGTCACAGTAGCGAGAGTACACTGTATCGATGGTACGCTACATCGACAGTACACCATATCGATGGTACGCTGCATCGATAGTACACCACACCATATCAATAGTACGCTGTTTCGACAGCCCGACCCAAGCAAAAAAAGGTTTGATAAACTTGAGGCATTTTCTTTAATTTTTTTTTTTTTTTTATGACTTATAAGACAGCTCTTGACCTCGATCTCGCCTGATGGTGAGCGTAGATGAGGTCTAAGATGGAGCGAGCTGCCTTAGAAGATGCCTATTAACTCTCGCCTTGAAGGAATTCAGGTTATAAGTTTTTGGGAACACAGACGATGGCAGAGAATTCCACTCCTTGCCAGTGCGCAGCAAAAATGATGACATGAAGCGCTTAGTGCGACATAGTGGAATTTCAACTAGGTGGGGATGATATCCTGCAGTACGTCTGGAGGTTCGGTGGTAAAAGGGCGATGGTGGTATGAGCTCGAAAAGCTCCCCGGCACACTCTCCGTGGTAAAGTCGGTAAAAGACACACAGGCAGGCGACACGACGCCGATGTGCGAGGCTGGTAAGCTTGGCCTCGACAAGCGCATCATCACCGATGAGCCTTATAGCTCTGCGTTCCACCGAGTCGAGTGCGGCCAACTGGTATTTGGCAGATCCGTCCCAAAGGTGACTGCAGTATTCCATGCACGATCGGACTTGAGCCTTGTACAGGGCTAAGGATCTGCTCTGGTGTGAAATACTGCCGCACCTTGTTCAGGATGCCCAGCTTTTTTGCTGCAGTCTGAGCTTTGGACTCGATGGTTAAGCCGAAGTTGAGATTTGCAGTCAACTCCATGCCTAACAGCTCAAGGGTGCCCTTGATTGGGATGGACGTACCACGGAAAGTAGGAGTCAGAAGAAATGGACTCCTTTTGGCGGAGAACAGACACGCTTGTGTTTTGGAGGCGTTGAAACGGACCAGGTTGTCGTCCCTCCAATTGGAGACGAGGTTTAAGGTCGCGTCTGCTCGCTCAACCATGGCCTCTCTTAGAGAGTGAATGTTTCCCTCTCTGGCTCCCGCAGCCGGAATGTATCTTTCTGCAACAGTACTATCGTCTGCGTACCCAACTATCCCTGGCTGAAGCAGGTCGTTGATGTGAAGCAGGAAAAGAGTTGCCGAAAGAACAGACCCTTGAGGAACTCCGGCGTCGATAGCCATGATGTCAGAGGAGCAGCCATCAATGACTACTCTGATCGACCGCTCACTCAAAAAGTCTGTGATCCAATTGCAAAAGCCAGTAGGGATGCCGTACGCGGGAAGCTTGCTTATCAGACTTTTATGCCAAACCCTGTCAAAAGCCTTCGAGATGTCCAAGGACACGGCAAGGGCTTCGCCGTGTTTCTCGATGGCTTCGCCCCAACAGTGCGTGACGTACACTAAGAGGTCCCCAGTAGACCGTCCCTGGCGGAAGCCGTACTGACGATCGCTGAGGAGATCGTTGTGCTCTAGGTACGTCAGCAGTTTGTGGTTTAGGACCTTTTCCATAACTTTGCAGATTATGGAGGTTATGGCGATTGGTCTGTAGTTTGCAGGGTCGGCACGACTACCCTTCTTGGGAACAGGCTGAACATTAGCTAGCTTCCACGATTTTGGCACCACTCCCTGCTTAAGAGAGAGGCGATACAAGCGCGTCAAAACAGGAGACAACTCAGATGCACAATTCCTCAAAACTCTACCCGGTATTCCATCTGGACCACTGGCCTTATTGACGTCGAGATTTCGGAGTACTCTACGAACCTCTTTGTTATGGATAATGATCTCCGACATGTAGGAGTCATGGTGAGGTATGCTAGGTGGTGATTTAGAGCCCGAATCAAGGCGCGAATTACTTGCGAAGAGGGATGCAAACAAGTTCGCCTTCTCTAACGCGGTGTGAGCCAATGACCCATCTGGTTTGAGCATGGGAGGAAGTAAAGGATGGCAGAAGTTGGTCTCGATCGATTTGGAAAGGGACCAAAACTGCTTGCTACCTTGTGGGTAGGACGCCAGCTTGGCCCCAATACGACCTACATGATCGAAACGTGCTTTCCTTAGCACCCGTTTGCAGAACTTGGCGGCAGAGTTAAAGGCTCTCTTCTTTGCGTGGATACTGCCATCTCCGCGTTTGCAACCGCGAGCCTGGGCCCAGGCTTGGTACGCTGCCTCCTTCCGCGCTTCAGCGTGAGCGCAGTCAGCATTGAACCATGGACGGGCCCTAATGCCTATGGGGACGTCAGAGAATGGGATAAAATATTCCATTCCCTGGCGTATCACGTCTGCGATTGCGCCGGCACAGACAGAAGGTTCGCTCGAAGAGAAGCACAGTTGCCGCCAAGGATAAGACGCGAAGAAGTGCCGCATCTCGTCCCAATCTGCCGACCCATACCTCCATACTTGCCTCGATCCTCGAAAGGTAGTGTCCGGAGGAGAGCATAACGATACGGATTTCACCAGACAGTGGTCAGAAGATCCCAGCGGAGCCGAGACCGATACTGAGTGTCTGTCTGGATCAGTTGTCAGCAGAAGGTCTAGGCAATTAGGTGTGTGGCCGTCAACATCCGGTATGCGGGTTGCTTGGTTCACTAGCTGGGAGAGGTTTTGCGATAACGCAAACTTGCGTGCCTCTCTTCCAGCATGATCCGTTTTCTGGAACGGGAATAGCCAATCGCTATGGTGAGCGTTGAAGTCCCCCAGAAAAACAAGCTCCGCAGTTGGATACTTTCGTTGGGCCAGGTCAGCTGCCTCAGTGAGGTGGTCAAACAACCGAGTCGTCTCCTGATCTCCGCTGTGCGACCGATAGACACCGACATAGAGAGTTTTCTCTATGCCGGTGTATACCAGCAACCATAATGTAGATAAACCTGAAACCTCGTAGCTGGTGAGACGTCGACAGCACACGTCATCGCGGACATACGCACAGACCCCGGCTTGCTTCTTGAACTTATGCTCAAGCGAGTAGCCGGGATACTTAAGGTAGGCTACGTCTGACGGTTTCGCTATCTTCGTCTCAGTAAGAAATAGCAAGTGTGGTTTTTCGGTCTCGAGATGGTAGTGGACCGGTTGGAGGTTTGAGTGCAGACCTCGGATGTTTGTGAAGTGCACTTTGGTTGGGAGGAAGTGCAGCCGTTGTACACACTTACTTTTTAAAACTTTTCGCTTCATATTGAGGTGAGGTGGTTTTGCTGGGGTATCAAAAGCCAGCCAGGCGCAGTTTGGTTACCAAACACGGCACTCATGATCATCAGTGTACTAAAGAAAATACTCATGTGGAGACCGCGGGGACGCCCGTGCCCCCCTGGAAATTGCCACCGGGTCCTCCCTTTCAGTCGCCAACTAGCACGGTGGAGCCATTCCAGGATTTTTCGCGAGGTGGCGGGGCAGCCTTTCGTACGTGGCTGGCGCACTACTTGGGCCCCCTACTGCCTGCGGTCGGCCAACGGCTAAAACCGTGCCACGGATCCCGCTACCCTCCACGATGAGCTTTTCAGCACAGATTTGATCAGAGTCCGAGACCGGTCCTTCTGACGCTACTGCCAGCCATCAAGCCCCCAAAGGCACTGGCATTCCTACTATGCTACGACGGAACACAGCAAGCTGCTTGACGTCAGTCTGAAATAGGAAGGTGGTAGCGAGCCAGGCGGACCCTTTCGAGCCCTACCACCGCTATGGGGGATTTTCAGCCGCCTCTACTTGACAGTGGAGACGTTGCCCGGGGTGGACCGCTAGGAGGTAAATCCCCAACCACCCCAAAAAATTTTTGTAGGTATGAATACTACATACTTAGGAAATTGTAACTCGTCAATGCCTTTGAAGCTAAGTTCAGTAAACATTTTTAGATTCCTAATTCAAAGTTAAAAGTTCAAATAGACTTGTTCGAACGTAAATTCTTTGTCTGAATTCATAATTTTATGTGTGAAAGAGCAATTATTAACCGTAAGAATATAATTTATTTAATTTAACATTTAAGAAAACTTATTTGAAATGAAGTTTGTATTATTATTACTAATTATTATTATGATTTAGTTAAGTATACAAAAAATATTGAGAGAAAAAAAGCTATAGGTACTTCTGCAAAAATAAGCAAAAATTTTACGTAGAACCATAAACATATAACAACTATAACTCGAAACTACAAAAAATCGCAGAACGTATTGTTCCGCGATTTTTTGTAGGGTTCGGGCTAAGACCTCTGCCTTCTGGACACTTGTCTCTGGCTTGGGTCCGGCTGTCGAAGCAGCGTACTATTGAAATGGTGTCTTGTCGATGCAGCGTACCGTCGATATGGTGTACCGTTGATGCAGCGTACTTTCGATATGACGTACTGTCGATGCAGCGTACCATCGATATGGTGTACTGTCGATGTAGCGTACCATCGATTTAGTGTACTGTATTCTCGCTACTGTGACCCATCGATGGAACGTTTTAGATACAGCGACCGTCGATGTTGTGACTAGACCCCTTTTTTTGAATTACCTATTTTTAAGGTAAGCCGCTGGATGCGAGCAGCACAGAACCGGTCGTTGTGGAGATCCTTGGGGGAGGCCTTTGTCCAGCAGTGGACGTCTTTTGGCTGATATGATGATGATGAAGGTAATAGTTTTATTATAAATCCCCACACAACACACAACACGGGCAGCTAGAGGTCATACGTAGTCAGCCTTCTTGCACAAAATACCGTTTTTTTTCCTTTTTTTTTGAGTGAGTTTGCTGATTGTCTCAGATGGCATTTTCAGCTTCACCGGGCTTTTTTGGAGGCTGCGAGAAACATAAAGGGTTTCTCAGGTCGTTTGAAACGAATCACCGTCAGAGGTTTTCTAGAGGGAACGGCATCACGCACTAGTGAGTGTCCCTGCGCCCTACTAGATTCCCCGAGGGGTTCCGATCGGATCGGGAGCGGAACAACCCGAGGGCGTTTCTAAAGGCTCGGACCTCGGCTCGGGTTGACTGGGACGTGCGTGGGTGACTACTACCTACTACGCTACTTTCATACTATCCTGTCAACATGGTCTGCTGGAAGAAATCTCTTTTTAGAGATAAGCTTACCTGTAATATTGCGATCCAAAATGTTAACCATTGTAAATGTTTATTTGTGTACGAACTAATAAATAAATCTATACTAATATTATAAAGCTGAAGAGTTTGTTTGTTTGGTTGAACGCTCTAATCTCAGGAACTACTGGTTCGAATTGAAAAAATATTTTTGTTTCGAATAGTCCATTTATTGAGGAAGGCTATAGGCTATATTACATCACGCTATGACTAATAGGAGTGGAGCGGCAATGAAAAATGTTGCAAAAACGGGAAAACATTTACGCGGATGAAACCGCGGGGCAAATAAATAAATAGACCCTCTCGGCGTAGCTTTGCAAGATTCAGTGTCCTTGAGAGGTTGTCTATAATGTGTGCGTTACTCGAGCGTGTTTGTTTAAAGCTCACATTCTGCAGTCTCCTTCTTTTGTGCTTCTTGCCAGCAGTAGCAAGAAACCTCAACAAGACGAACATTTTAATAGCAAGCCTTAAAAAAATAAGTTTAATATAAAAATATACATTCATTGTGTTATGACGAGCACTAGAATATCAATCGCTTTGTAGACATTGGAAACTTAGCCTATTAAACACTTCTCCGAATACTCAGTTATGAGCGCGCTAGAAATTCCGTATACCTATTCAGTCTCATCGGCAAACTTGCCATTCAATAACCAACTTGCAAACTAGCTAGCCAGGACGCAAACTCGCCAGTTATAATATAACGCTAGTTTCACTTCTACATGCAAATTGTAGTCACAGCAACGAAACAACGTTTGTTAATTAATATTCAGTTAAATTATCTAGCCCTTCTAAATGTGTGCGTTACCCCAGCGGAAAGTTGTCGATTTCTTGAATTCCTGATATAGAATAATTAGTGCCTCATCCATCACGTATAATTCTGCCAGTAGGTTCAATAGTTTTTGTGATATTCGCGAAAAACAGACTCTGCGGGGTAACGTTACCCCATTGTTTGTATGTATGTATACAAGGATGTTGAAAAGGATGTTTGTATACAAGATTGTATACAATGAAGATAGATCTAGATAAGCTAGTTCTTGGGGCGCTGTAAATGTGTGTGTTAGTCTTAAATTTGTGCGTCTTATAATCTTATAATTATATTCATCGACTAACGTAGGTACACGAACGGTCTGAAAGTAACAGAGCAAGCGGACAAAACGTCGTCTGCGCAGCGCAATCCCTTATCCCATATTCATAATAACCGAAGTAAAATTAAACAAAATGCTTCATTAAAATCTTATTATTTTGTTATTAATTATGGACGGCAAAATAACAATAATAATCATTTTATTTCAGACTTAATAGCAGTAATACTTTTATTGATGAAAAATCGTGGTTTTGTTTACTATCCGTACTCGTTCCAATATGTTTACGAAAACGAAAATTAGTATGGCATTGAAGCAGCGCCTCCTGGCGACATACGAGAAATTAAAATTTTGCCTACAAATACAAATTCTCGTTTTCGTTAACGTGATCGAATGGCGAATGACACTCGCACTTGGCACCCAGGACTATTTTAAGTGTAACATAAATAATACACTTTAATAAAAAAACCTATTAAATAAATTACAATACTTTTTTAACACTAGTGCGGAGTGAGTTTGATTCACTAATGAAACAAGAATTTGTATGGCGTTGAAACGGCGCCACAGCGCCTGACAAACGAGGTGAGTTACAATATTGTCATACAAAATCTCGTTTTCGTGTTTCGTTGGTAAACTAGCAGCCGCCCGCAGTTTCACCCGCGTGGTTCCCGTTCCCGTGGGAATATCGGGATAAAAGTATCCTATGTGTTAATCCAGGTTACAAACTAACTGTATGCCGAATTTCATCTAAATCCATCCATCCGTTGCAGCGTGAAGAAGCAACAAATATACACACATACACAGAAACTTTCGCATTTACAATATTAGTGTGATAAAATTCAAACTTAGCAAAATAATGAAAATGAGTTGACTATTAAAATCAAAGATAATGAGAGATAAAATTTACCTAATAGAACTATTCAACAAATTATTTACCTAAGCGAGTTCACGACGGTAGTAAGGATGTTCAAATAATTTTTAACGCAAATTTTGTTGCGAACAAATTACAAAAACACAAATGTTGAAAAAATTTCCACGATCAGGAGTAGTGAGGAATTACAATTGTATTATACGTAGGTATTTATCACAATTTACATTACGCATTTACAGTCTATATCTACTATTATTATATCATCATAATTAATGTACTTACCTATTTGTGCTTACTGAAGGGGCAAAAGGATTTCTTTGTTAACGATTACACATAAGCCCTTCTTACACGATGCTACTCAAAACGGTTGTTATCAAACGGTGTCTGCTTATAACGTACACTGTAACCCTGTAAAGGCCATCCCAATCCTATCCAAACTACTCGGAGAATCTAGTAGAGTGCGGAAGCACGCTTGCGTGATGCCATTCCCATTAGAAACCTTCTGACGTAGTTTTGATCGTGATCAAGCAGTGTGGCTTGAAGAACCCTTTAAGTTTCTCGCCGCCTTCAAAAAAGTTCGGTGACGCTGTGAAGGCCGTTTACAGATAACAGCAAACTCTCTCCTAAAAATTTTTGAGCTTATCAGCGAAATCAATATTTTTTTTTATAATTGATTCAACCTTTTTTTGAATAAAATTGGACTGTGTTTTCAAACATGTTTCAAAAATAAAATGTAATTTAAATCAAAAGCACTAAGGTGTATTGATATCAACTTCGAAGCAAATCACCGCCAAAATAACTTTCTACCCCTTTTTGTTAGGGGTTGAATTTCAATAAAATACGAAACACGTCTTCCATCAATTCTGTTAAAAAAGGTTTATGCAAAATTTGAAGTAGATTGGACCAAGGAATCACATTGTCCCATACAAACTTAGCCCCCCTTTTTCACCCCCTTTGGGAAAGAATTTCGGAAAATCCTTTCTTATCGAATGCCTACGTCATACAAAGAACACACCCTCCAAGTTTCAGGGTGCCTAGTGCGAGTTCATTCGCTATTCGATCATGTTAACGGAAACGAGAATTATTATGGCAAAAAACTCTTCTCGATTGTCGCCAGGAGGCGCTGCTAAAATGCCATACTAATTTTCGTTTTCGTAATCGAATGAATACAGATAGTAAACAAAACTCACACCAGGCACTTTGGTCTCTACAGTCAGCAGTTTAGGCTGTACGTTGATCCGTCTGTCAGTCATTCAGGACAAAGCATTTTATATGTATAGATTAGAGTTTAGTTTTGATTAGCGTGTAAGAAGGGCCTTATACAAATAAACTGTTGCTTAAGTGAAATAAATGCATTATTGGGATATGGGGTCGGTGGCAATGAGATTGTTCATTTGGTCCCGTGAAGTCCCAAAGCGCTATTAAGTTCCTTGAGGGGCCTTCTTAGTAGAAACAACCTTACGAATCACAGTACACGTACAGTGGAATCAAGTACGATTTTTTCCGTATAAAGATCATTGACGTCAGAATAAATAGAAACATTATTATTTATACGCTACTTTTTGAGAAGTTTAGTTTTTTCTATGTAGTATTCTTAGTAATTGTACAAGTTTTATTTGTGATTAACGAAAACGAGAATGTGACAACAAAATGTTTACTTTACTCTTTTGTCATACAAATTCTCGTTAGACAACGCGATTGAATGTCAAATAAAAGTCGCATTAAACCAGACGTGAATGACCTATACAAGAGATGTTGGGTAAAACAGAGAACACCGTGATACTGGGCAAAATAATATTTACGTACATTTCCTTTTCCATACCAAATCTCAAATTTATTTTTATACATTACTTTTGTTCAACCCTGACATGTTTTGACTTCTTATTCTTATAAGGTTGACTGAGAACGATGGTACCAGCTGGACCTATGGTTGTTAGTTTGTTATTTAGCTTTGTAACAAATAACCTGAATATCTCGGCCATGTTTAAAATTTTCCTGGGATATGGATCCCAGGTACCGGCACGGTACTTTATCTGCCATATTTGGAGTTATACATATAGCCGGTACCATTGTTCTCAGTCGTCAACCTTATAAGAATAAGAAGTCAAAACATGTCAGGGTTGAACAAAAATAAAGTATAAAAATAAATTTGAGATTTTGTATGTAAAAGTAAATCTACGTAAATATTATTTTGCCCAGTATCACGGTGTTCTCTTTACTTAGTTGCATAACACCTATAACCCAACACAGTTTACAAGCTACCTAGCAAGATATCAAATATAAAAACCAGACGATACTTACTTGTAAAATAGCCTATCTACAGACTATTTAACAATCTTACATTTGTCTAAACAAACTTACCTCTACATTTTGTACTATATTTGGTTACTCTATAAAATTAGGAAAAAAATAGAAACTCGCTAAGTGTTATTAAAAATAAATTATTTATTGGGGGCAAGAAGAAGCACAACATTAGATAGGTACTGTTTAATTGTACTGTCATGATGTGTATCATAATCTGAAATAAATTATTTTTATTATTATAAAAAATAGTGAGTACGGTAATTTTTCGCAGTTGTAGGTAAGTTCGCCTTATAACATAATAGCAACGAGAACGCATCTTTGGAATTTAATTTTTACTACCTATTACCTACCTCGATGTTTAAATTTATTTGTTTTTATTATGTTCTCATATAAGTGTCGATGTTCGATAAAGTAAGTCTGGTAAAGTTCAAATGCTATTCGTCGGGTTTATCCCTATAAAACCCGACGATACCAAAGGATAGCATATGATCCCCCTAGGATATCAAAGATCCCGGTCTTTGGTATCCTTGCCATACCTTTTAAAATTCTCTACGTTTTGGCTGACTTGTACCGGCTTTGGTCACGAGCTTGAGACAGCCCGTGGCTAAGGCTTACGGGTTCTTGAGAGGCATTCATTTCATTTCTAAGCAAATTTCGTTAAATCCTTTAAAAATATTTGTCACGGAACGGGTGACCTAGAACTCTAAAATCTAGACAGAAACGGCTTCGTGAGTTGACAAAAAATGAACTGTAGGTGGCGTAGTTTGGCTTAATAATGTTCTTATCCTATTTATTGCGTCTATACTTTATATCTAACAAATAAACTGAGCTAAGCTATAAGCTTTGAATAGTTATTCAATGTTTTGTCTCTCTTTAACCGATTACAAACAAAATTTGAAAGCCATTAACTTATAAACCTAACATTGATTAACTATTACAAGCTTATACTCAGTTTATTTGTAAGAGTGTATAAGTTTAAAGCTCTCAACCAGTATTAAAGTTTTTCCAAAAAAAACAGAATAGCGGATTCAAAGTTAAATAAATTAAAAGTAAAAAAACCATTTTGAAATAAGTACAAGCTTTTATTAAAATGCGCTGAAAACAAAAAAAAATTGCTGAAAAAAAAAGCTTGATACCTAAGCAAATTTTTTCTTTTAAGTTGATACTTACACAATTTCAATGATATAAAAGCTTGTCGCGAGATTTAAGTACCCGTGTTTACTTAGTTTTTAAATTTTATTACTTAAAATCAATGACATTAAGTTATTTAATTTACTTCTTTATCTTCACAAGTAAATCTCACGACAAGCTTTTATATCATATAAATTGTGTACCTAATCACCGTATAAGTTGATACCTAGTACAAGTTTTAAAGTATTAATTTATTTTTTCTTTTCAGCGCATTTTAATAAAAGTTTGTTTTTTAAAAAGATTTTTTACTTTTAATGAATTTTTTACTTTTTAGTTATCGCCCCGGACACATTTCTCAGTCTGTCGTATATTTTTAAAACTCGCATTCGTATTCTCCGTAAGTCCTTTCATTTGATAAGTACCCATATTGTAGGAATGCATTAAAATTATTAGTCCGCCAACTTGGGTGTTCCACCATGTTGGATTTAGAATAACGTCACACTGCTAACCATTGTATTGTCATCCAACATGAACGTGTATACAAAATTTTAGCTCAATCTGTTGAAGATATCTGCTTCAAAATTGAGTTGCAAGATTTCACCCGAACAAATTACATACATACATTGCAAGTTAAATAAAAGCTTTTAAAAAAAAAAACAGATTTTTGCGGTGCATTTTTTGCCAGGCAGCAACTTGAATGCAAAATTTTACAGAACTATCGCTGGCTATCGAGAATGGGGCCGCAGCGCAAACAAAACTTTCATAAACTATTTCAATCAAACAGTTTTTAACCACTCTTTGGCCGCAATCGTCAATTAACGAGACTTTTGAATATTCGGCTCGATTAAAGTTTGAGCTCCATTGCCTCAATGATAAATGGTCACAAACTATCAAAAAACTGGCCAAGTGGAAGGGCTTGCGCTGTAAAAGGCTATGGTAAGGTAATGACAACAGTGTCCGACACCATAGGCCCATTGATCGACAGAGCCAAAAACTACCATAGATTTTCATTGAAATATTAGCAGGTGATCGGTATTCAATATACGCTGTACCTTATACTGGGCTCAACAAAGTAAATAATTCATTTAGAGGCCTGTGTGTACGTTTTTACAATAAAGTTCCAATAATATTCAAAAACTTGATATTAATAAATTTATAATCACCATTAAAGAAAAGCTTTGTAAAAGAGCTTATAATGAAGTGTCTGATTACATTGAAGACAAGACAGCATGGGTTTAAAATGCTCCAATCACTCCAACAGGTGTTTCTAATTTAAAATATTGTTAAGTAATTTTAAATTTGTAACGGTATATAATTTTATAAATCTCGTTACTTATATTAAAGCTGTGGAGCTGTGGAGTTTCTTGCACCCATTCTTCTTCACAGCTAAAAATAGACGTCCTGAATGGGTAGTATGTAAAAAAATGTTTGGACGATTCAAAAGCATTTTTCTAAAGTTTATTTGAATAAAAAATATTTGACTTAAGACTTTGACTGTAATTAGTTAAAGACTAAAATCAGTTGCCGACTCCGATTTTTTAATGATTAAAGGACAAATGTCAATCACTCGCTCCTGTCGAATACAGATGCCACTATCATGGCAATCTTTATAAAGCACTGGCAGAGATGTTATGACATACAAACGGACGGACTGATAGGTGAAACTGTAAACCGCAGAGCTTTTTATACTATGATTCTTACCGCGAACTAGAGCTAAACTATGGCGAGTATGAAAAGACACGGTAGCGACATGAGCGAAGCGAATCGAACTTCCCTGATCCGATCCGAACCCCTCAATCTAGTAGAAAACAGGGACACGCACTAGTGCGTTATGCCATTCCTTCTAGAAAACCTCGGACGGTGTTTCGATCACAAGGCTTGAGAAACACTTTAAGTTTCTTGTCAAACTGAAAAGAGGCAATAAGCAAACTCTCTCCAAAAAAAAACGAACTTCTCCTGGTTTCGCTTCGCTCCCGGGTGTGATCTGTGCTTTAACGCTCCTGGGGGTCGACCGCCTAACTCTCTCGCTTTCGATCGCTTTGAAGGCGAGGCGAGGAGGAGGCGTCATCATGGCATTTCGAAAGCATTATGAAAGCAATATCGACTTTCGATATTTTTCGATATTATTTTTCGATATTATATTAGAAACCGAGGCGAGGGCCTCGCCTTCAAAGCGATCGAAAGCGAGAGTGTTACGCGGTTGGGGGGCCGATTTACTGCAGGGTGCCTAGTAAAACAGAAGCGTTAAAGCACGTTAAGAGCGTTTACGCCGCACACTAGCGCCGCCAATGAAAAAAAAACATATCTAGTAACATATAACATAAGATATGTTATATGTTACTAGATATGTTTTTTTTCGTCGTCGTCGTCGATTCCGAATTTTTTTTTAATTACAAAAGTGCATTCCATAACAGCCAACACCTCAACTTTAGGTAAATATGCATCCGATTATCCGATCACTAGTTATTAGGGTTCTGGGTGCCTAGTGTGAGTTTTGTTTACTATCCGTATTCATTCGATTACGTTTACAAAAACGAAAATTAGTAAGGCATTGAAGCAGCGCCTCCTGTCGGCATACGAGAAGAGTTAAAATCTTGCCGAGATCGAATGGCGAATGAAACTTACACTAGGCACTCTGATAAGCTGCCGTCGAGACACATGTAAAATAGAAAATAACGACTTATTAAAGTAAACACATTATGGGACTTACCTATAATTGCAAGAAGAAAGAAACAATTTTTTTTTATCTATACTAATATTAAATGTTAAAGATCATTTATTCTCATTCAAGACATAATCTCACTTACATGAGAACAACAAATTATAAAGCTGAAGAGTTTGTTTGTTTGTTTGGTTGAACGCGCTAATCTCAGGAACTTCTGGTTCAAATTGAAAAATTATTTTTGTGTTGAATAGTCCATTTATTGAGGAAGGCTATAGGCTATATTACATCACGCTATGACTAAAAGAAGTGGAGCAGCAATGAAAAATGTTGCAAAAACGGGACAATATTTTTTAACGCGGGTGAAACCGCAGGGCACCGCTGGTGCCTTATAAGACAGCTCTTGACCTGGATCTCGCCTGGTGAGCGTAGATGAGGTCTACGGTGGAGCTGCCCCAGAAGAAGCCTATTAACTCTCGCCTTGAAGGCATTCAGGTTACAAGTTTTTGGGGGAACACAGACGAGATGGCAGAGAATACCGCTCACTGCCAGTGCGCAGTAAAAATGATGACATGAAGCGCTTAGTGTGCGACATAGTGGAACTTCTACTAGATGGGAATGATATCTCGCAGTAGGTACGTCTGGAGGTTCGGTGGTAAAAAGGGCGATAATGGTATAAGCTCGAAAAGCTCCCCGGCACATTCTCCGCAGTAAAATCGGTAAAAGACACACAGGCAGGCGACACAACGCCGCGCCGGTGTGCGTGAACGGTAAGCTTGGCCTCAACAAGCGCGTCATCACCGATGAGCCTTATAGCTCTACATTCCATCGAGACGAGTGCGGCCAACTGGTATTTGGCAGATCCGTCCCAAAGGTGACTGCAGTATTCCATGCACGATCAGACTTGAGCCTTGTACAGGCTAAAGATCTGCTCTGGTGTGAAATACTGTCGCATCTCGTTCAGGATGCCCAGCTTTTTTGCTGCAGTCTGAGCTTTAGACTCGATGGTTTAGTCGAAGTGGAGAGTTGCAGTCAACTCCATGCTTAACAGTACAAGGGTGCCCTTGATTGGGATGGACGTACCTCGGAAAGTAGCAGTCAAATGAAATGGACTCCTTTTGGCGGAGAACAGACACGCTTGTGTCTTGGAGGCGTTGAAACGGACCAGGTTGTCGTCCCCCCAATTGGAGACGAGGTTTAAGGTCGCGTCTGCTCGCTCAACCATGGCCTCTCTTAGAAAGTGAATGTTCCCTCTCTGGCTCCCGCAGCCGGAATGTATCTTTCTGCAACAGTACCTACTATCGTCTGCGTACTCAAACTATCTCTGACTGAAGCAGGTCGTTGATGTGAAGCAGGAAAAGAGTTGCCGAAAGAACAGACCCTTGAGGAACTCCGGCGTCGATAGCCATGAGGTCAAAGAAGAAGCCATCAATGACTACTCTGATCGACCGCTCACTCAAAGAGTCTGTGATACAATTGCAGAAGCCAGTAGGGATGCCGTACGCAGGAAGCTTGCTTAACAGACTTTTATGCCAAACCCTGTCAAAAGCCTTCGAGATGTCCAAGGACTCTCTATGGCTTCGCCCCAACACTGTGTGACGTACACTAGGTCCCCAGTAGAGCGTCCCTGGCGGAAGCCGTACTGACGATCGAGAGATCGTTGTGCTCTAGGTACATCAGCAGTTTGTGGTTTAGGACTTTTTCACAACTTTGCAGATTATGGAGGTTATGGCGATTGACCTGTAGTTTGCAGGGTCAGCACGACTACCCTTCTTGGGAACAGGCTGTACATAAGCCAGCTTCCACGATTTCGACACCGCTCCCTGCTTAGGATAGAGGCGATACAAGCGCGTCAAAATAGGAGACAACTCAGGTGCACAATTCCTCAAAACTCTACCTGGTATTCCATCTGGAACACTGGCCTTATTGACGTCGAGATTTCGGAGTACTCTATCCTATAAATAAAGCAGATTCAAGGATTCCGTTATTCTAATGGCTTGGGAACAATCTGAGGGCGAGCCCTAGCTAATTGCCCACAATAGGAAAAGCGCTTGATTTTCATCTCGCTTTTCGCTTGTGTGCTGTGTGAGTGTTATTCCAATCCAATAATTTATTTCAGTAGTCTAATTGGGTTAATAACATTTGCTCAATTAGATGCTAGTGTCAGTGCAGAGTGCTGTTCATATTTGTTTCTGGCCGGGTACGTTATCAGATACCGAATGAAAAAACGTTGAATACGAGATCCCTGGATTTTGCCTTTACCTTTCCAGGCTAATATTAAGGATGTGGTATTTACAATTTGATATGTATGCAAGAACCAAAATCGATGCAACAGCGTGCTGGGTGCCTAATGCGAATTTTATGTCATTCGATTAAGTTAACGAAAACGACACATGTTAAATATATACATATATATTATTTCCTTTTAATTATCTTTATATTATTCATTCTAGTTATAGAAATAATAAGCATGTTGATTTTGCAGTGCCCTTGCAGGGTACTTGTGTGAACTGATGTTTAGTTCTAATGTATTGTACCTGCACGTTGAATTAGAAATATTTTTTTTAATTTAACCGATAATTTGTATGGCATCAAACTAGCAGCTCTTGCTGCCAAAAGGAAAAAATTCAAGTTAAGCATTATAAATTATTGCACGAGCGAGGTTCCACTATCAACTTTACTTTTTATTATGTATTCGGTTTCGACACATAACGTGACATTTTTATAATAGAAGAGATGTCTGCTTCTCTCACGCGTCGTTTCAATACCCATGTGCGTGGATTCCATAATCAAATAGACCGGTTTGCGTAACTTAACTTTAATTTAACACTCTTAATAGCCTTTAATTTACACATTTACACTTAAGTATTTTTACATATGAATCCTGACCTTATCAAGCTTTAGGGCAATATTTGTAAGGTTATATGTTAACTCCTTACGGAACTTCCACTTTTCTAACGACAAATTCAACTTATTAACCCCTTTGTTAAGTGTCATCAAAGCTTGTAAGCAAACTTGCAATGTGCATTTTCCTCTCGCAACGGGCGTGTTATTAGGTACCGAACCAGAGAACGCTCTTATATCATTATTACTACGTGTGATCGCCCAGTGGTCGAAATTCGACCGTAACTTTATTAAGGCTGCACGAATTGTATCCTAAGCAATGAAAAAAAAAAGGTAAATTGTGAGATTGGCTTGGCATTGAATTACATGGAGTGTATGTAATGTTTGTATTATTGATTTAATGTATTTTTATGCATAATTTAAAAAAATATTAACATTATGTAACCCTTCTCTATATAAACTTTATAGTTGTGTACACTTATGTGTGCGAAATTTCATACTTCTCCGTCCGCGCAATTAAAGGTGTACAAAGTTTTTGCTTCACGTATTAATATATAGATATCACTTTAGCTTTTGTGGACCGCTTATCTCAGACTAGAACAGAGTATTTCCTAAAAGTAGTTTTACCGATTTTTTTATATTTTGGTATCCCATACAAACTTTAAAACGCAATTTTAATGAAACTTTCTATGCTTTAGGAAAATACAGATAATATGTTAACAGTTACTAAAAACAAAAAAAACGTTTTGATATTTTGTTACATTTTTTTTTATTAATGAATAGTTTCATTAAAATGTTCTCTTATGGGCATCATTAAATGGCTCTTATGGGGTCATAAATGTACATTTTCAATGTACATTTAAGTTTGTCATCAAGCGCGTTATTAGGTACCGAATCAAGGAACGCTTTTAGATATATCTAAATGATAAAGAGATTAAAAAAATGTAAAATCAAAACTGACGGGCGCGGCAAATCCACTTATGAAATGACTTATGAAATTGGCTAAACTTTTACTTTTTCCAATAAGATTTGACTGACCGTGTTGGTCCCAATAAGCATAGTATGCCAAGAAGCATAATAATAAAATAAATACCATAGATTACGAGCGTTACAATCATTTAACGCTCATAATCTATGGTGCTGTAACTCAAAGACAAGCTATTTATAAATTTATATGTTCGACTAATTATAGTGAGTATTAGAAATCCATATAAAAATATTATTTAATTTTGATTTTAATACTTTCAGATAGGTACTTATTATTATTTAACGACTACTTAACGCGGCTCAAGACAAAATGACATACAAACTTATTTGTAAGCTTTATTATTACAAGCAAAGAAATCCTAATTTTACTGCCAACTTATAATACGTGACAATAGCGAGTTTCTATTTTTATTTATTTATTATACATAAACATAACACAACTTGATTACTTTACTTTCACAATTACATAATTTTATATTTTTAAATGTATTTTTTTATACAATAGCAATGTTTGTATGAGAACATTTTGGAATTTTCATACTTTCTTTTCTGATCGTGTTATTTATATAATTAACTCGTAAATAACATCCAACAAACATTCTTCCGAAAAATATAGTCATCATAAATAATTATGAAAAATTTTGTGATGATGTTCATCACAAATTTTTTTTTCGGAATATGTCTTACTTTCAATTATAATTCTTTATATAAAAATAATATTATAGTTCCATTGTGTAAAAATATGTATTCAATACACTATATTGTACACATATAATTGCACAAAGGGCATATTTTAATTATATTTCTTTAAACATTTTTTTTATAACTATTACACAATACAATACAATAATACTTAAATAAATTAATCAAGTTGTATCCGAACTACAGACTAGAAGAAAAATATTGTATAGGGAAAACAATATGTATGTTCATCACTATTTTACAATAGAATTACAAAATAACATACAACATGTGATCCAACTCTTCGATAAAAACCTTTGCATACACTCTCTCAATACATATGTTATAGACTTATATGTTAGTTTGACTGTAGTGCATTTACATTAAGAATATGTGATCTAAAGTGGACTTTACGCGGAACACGATATGAAGTGAGCTTATTATATTAAACTCTCTACCATCAGCATCAAAAGTATCTAGGGTATTGGCACCAGTGTTCGACAGGATCCAATGATCGACATTTCTTACTTTAACCATTAAAAAGGGGTTCAGCAACTAATTTTTGACTCGTAACAACAATTGATAGCTGTTATCCAGATTTTTTTAAATAAAATTCCATATAATTTTTTTGCGACAAAAATAGGTGTCGATGATTGGGCTTAAAGTGTCGAACACTAGTGCCACTACGATACACGTATTTAACAATAATATTCCTAAAGACATACATACACATACATATTGACTCTTGTTAGAAATATGACTGTAACTAATTTGTATGACTGACGACGACATGACTGTAGAGTGTATCCACTTTTGATATTGACCATACATACAGCATCAAAATTATTGAAACACCCCGGTCAAAAATATCGAAGTATTAAAATGAGATCCAAATATTGCTTTTACAAGCACTATCAATCTTTTTAATTCAAGCAAAAATATGCTCAAAGCTGACGTGTTAATACTTAATTTACCTCAATGTGTCAAGACCCTTTTGATCATAAAAGAATATTCGGTCATTTTGAAGCTGTCTGTTTTGTAGATGTTTAATAAAAGCTCATATGTAATAATAACACATAAAGTTCATATTGCATTCCACACAGCGTTTCTTGCAATAAAAACAGTAAAAACCATCTTAAATGTAGATTTAAATGAATTCATAGTGATTTCGAGGATATACTTTAAAATATATCCTTTTTAGCGGAGGTCTAAAAAGGAACCTGCAAAATTTTACTTTTAAATCTAAGTGGTATTTATCTTAATACTGTACGGACGCCTGCACAACATATTATCCAAAACTGTAAAATTTCTTCAACACATTTTCAACCATATGCCTTAGACATAAGATTCAAAGTCTATTGAGGAACTTAGGCAGTTTGTGGTTGTCTGATGTGTCTCGTGTATACAGTCGGCGGCAGATCAACCAAAACTGTCAAATTTCTACAATCAATCTTGAACTTTATCGTATAGTCACAAGGATCAATATTCATTGGAGAAATTTTACAGATTTGGGTAGATTGATCTGCCGCCGTGTGTACATAGATTTTAATTGTTAGATTTGCCCTTTTTATTTTTCAACCAATCGAATCCAATAATATGTCAACAGTATAAGACCATGTCGCTCTATTGTATTAATAGTTGCCATTGCCATTAAATATAATGTTGACAGAAGATACTTTGAAAAGGTACAAAAGTGTCTGTGTTATTGAACTTGATTATACCTGTAATGTATTCATCTTAATTGGGTCGGCTTACGTTATTTGGAGATTGTCACCAGTAAGTTACCAAAAACATCTGGTTCCAATAGTAACAGTCTAATTCAATACGACTGACTATTTGATTTTCGGTGATATATCACAATAATTGTATCGTATTATAACAGATTAGCAACCACAAGTTTTTCGGTATCAGGGCAGATCTAGCAAATCAAAACGTTGCGATTTATGATTCAAGAAATAAGGATTTAATTCAACAAGAAAATCCGTCATACTTTAAAAATCGAGTATTCCAACATTAACACATGTTGTATGACATCATTAATTACTACCATTTAGGTAAAGTCAATAAAGTAAAAACTCTTCGAGCTTAAAGGACATTAAATAATATGCGAGAAACAGTATCGGTCATAAAAGAAAGCCTAACTATTGAATAGAACACTTAATCAGAACAGAACAGAGTCCAAAATACTTTAATACGAAACTAACGTATAACATCATCCAGACAGTCCAAAGTGTACAATCAAAGGAACATTCACCATCCACGCGAATTCTTAAACGCCTACAGCCAAAATAGAGACCTCTCGCACTATCAATAACAACTCTTTTCCACTAAACACTAATCACAGATCACCAGAAGTGAGGCCGCGGCCCCAGCCACCTGGCCGGCGGCCTTTGTGCGCCGCGAGGCCAAAACTGGGGCGAAAACCCTGGCGGCCTTAAGTTAGTCCGAGGCCCCCAGTTTCTCGGGAAGCGTTGATTCAGAAACGGCCTTTGTGGGGCCTGCCAATCGTTGTCTCTGAACTCCTCGAATGGGGGTGAAGGGTTCCTGATTTCCTTATCCATTCCCCTGCTTCTTAGATCTTCCTCGTACGCGCTGTCGTTTGAGTTTTCTTCTGGAGCGAGTTCGTTGGGGAAGTTTTGGAATGCCATGTTGAAGTTTTTGAGGCCTGAAGGCATGTTGTCGAAGGGATTGGTAAGGGGGGGTAGTATTGGTGCGGAGTGCGGTTCCTTGTACTCTGTACTGTTGATTTGTATGAGATTGTGGTTGGTTTTGCCGTTGTCGCCGCCTACTAAGACCTTGTTGTTGTTGAAACTGTGGCGACGAGGGTGCTCCGATTGGGAGTAACTCTCTGTAAGGCGGAACGGTGGGTTAAAAGTTTGACGCTTGTGGCGGTGACACCTTAATATATTATGCATGTAACATAATAAAAGGATACTCTGCCAAGAGTTTGTTAAGAATCGGCTACTGAATAACCGCTTCTGAGGTCTAGTTGATAAGACCACCGGTGTAGACCTAGAGATCCCGGTTTTGATTCCCAGTACACGGTTTAGTTGGTGGTAGGGCTTTTTTGTCCGCCTGGCTAGCTACCACCATCTTATCTAAATATGTCGTATATCCATAACGTCAATGTTTGTACCATTGTTATGTTCCGGCAGCTAGAGATGAGATAGCCAGTGTCTCAGTAGTTGAGGATCCCGGGTGAAGTGCGCTTCCACCATTGGCCTTCATCATCATCATCATCTCAGCCAAAAGTCGTCCACTGTTGGACAAAGGCCTCCTCCAAAGATAATGAGGGGATTTGCCATAATCGCCACGCTTGGCAGTCGGGTTGGCGATCGCAGTAAGTTGATTGAGAGTTAACCTCAGAGAGATGCTGCTGCCCATCCTCTGGAATGGTCCCTTAGTCGGCTTTTACGACACCCACGGGAAGAGATGGGGTGGTGCAATTCTTTATCCCCGGCACCACACGGGGAATCATTGGCCTTATCATCACTTAACATCAAGTGAGATGTGCACTGCGCTGCGCTTACCCGTAACATATTTTTTAAACAATTTTATGGTATACTACATGTACTGGTCTACTGAATATCAACTACCATTTTTATATAGAAAATTTATTTCTAATTAAGTACATTGCAATCACTCATTCTCCATCGATGGCTGTCTATATGCTGGCTGGACTGGAGTGACTGTTTACCGAGTATTATGTTACATGTTGCATTTGGAAAACGGAGATACTTAAGCAGAGATTGTGGCCGTTAACTCTATTGATTTTGAAAATAAATGTTTAATTTACTGACGTCACAAAACAAAAAGGCGTGAAATTAATATCAAACGTAGAACAAGTACAAATTTGATTTTGAAAAATAGACATTTATTTTCAAAATCATTCAGTCACTAATATCAAACAAATAGGTAATTTTTTTTTTAAATAATTTATATAATTCAACTTACGCTCTTCGTCTTCAGATAAATCCATGTCGACGCTCTCCACAATATCAGAAGGCGGAATCATGGGAGGCACTCTGTAGTCCTGAAATTGCAATAATTAAATAAATGTTGGTCCTTCGAGCAGGACTTTTGTCTTTTTCATTGTTGGCCAGTACATTAACCCGGTTTTATGGGCTGCGAAAAAACTTATAATACTTTAAGCCGTCGTAGTGATCAGACAATCTCCGAAGATAATCTGTCTGGCATCACGCAAGCGTGTTCAAGTAATTGAAGATATAGGAAACCCAAAAACATCCTATCCAAAACCAACATTATTGGTCATTAATTCTTATTTAACAACAACCAACTTTAGTTCTATGTGATTAAAGTATGTTTTGCCTAACATTGTCAATAATTTTAATACCAGTAAAAAGAGGTGGTTAAATGAATCATTAAAACACTCACTTGGTCCAAATTGATGATAGGGTTGGAAGCTCTCGGCACCGGATTCGGCATCCTTGGCTGCGGTTGGTGCGTCAACGATATTAGGTTCCTATGGTCCACATCTGAAAACGAACATCGAAATTAAACTGAACTAAATTGAGTAGCTTGGTGGTAGGATAAACTTCAACGATGCTAAATCTCGAAGGAGCGCGCAATGTGCTTAAAAAGAGGTTACAAAGCTTTTTCTTCACGAATTCATACAAAGATTACTGCAGTCTACTAAGGTACTCCATCTAGCAAAATTACAGAGCATAGGAATTTTTATTTTTATTTTTTTATTTTATTTACTTAGAACTCATACTCAGAACTGAATCTTATTTTAGGAGCTCGATGGCGCAGTGGTTAACGCGCCCGGTCTGCGAGTGAGTAAGCAACTTTCGCAAAGGCCGGTCATCGGATGGGTGACCAAAAATTTATCATCTCGAGCTCCTCCGTGCTTCGGAGGGCACGTTAAGCCGTTGGTCCCGGCTGCATTAGCAGTCGTTAACAACCACCAATCAACACTGGGCCCGCGTGGTGGTTCATGGCCCGTTCTCCCTATCCATCCATAGGGAAGGCTCGTGCCCCAGCAGTGGGGACATAAATGAGCTGATTATGATGATGATGATGATGATGAAGCTTATTTATTTTTTTATTAGTTCGTGCACAAACATACATTTATAATGGTTAAAATTTTGGATCCGCTTCGCATTAGGAAGATCATTTACGGTTCAGTAACATAATAATTCAGGGGTACAATTTTAAGACTACGTTCAAATGACAAGCGCTTGCCGCGCGATTTTCTGACGCGCGTTTACAACTAAGCACATCAACCTATCTTCAATAAATTTTCATCCATATCTATACTAATATTATAAAGAGGAAACCTTTATATTTTTGTATGTATGAATGTTTGCAACGAATAAATTCAAAAACTACTGGACCGATTCAAAAAATTCTTTCACCATTAGAATGCTACATTAGCGCTGAGTAACATCGGCTATAATAAAAAATATATAAAATAAAATACTAAAAACGACAATTTAATTTTCCAATACAAAATGATTTCTTTGTTTTGTTGTCATGGAAACCATTGATACTATTAATTTAACTCAAAGATGGAAACTGTCAAAGCGGTGCGAAGTCCGCCTGGTCAACTACTATATACATATATAAAGTTCAAAGAAATTTGAGAGTTTGTGGTAATCTAATGTGCATGCATGCGTACTATAACACGCAGTAACATATGGACGCCTTTAATAAAATTCATTCAGCTGTAAACGTGCGTAAAATACTTGTCATGTGATCATAGCCTAGCTCAATGGGCATTGAAATTAAAAGTGTCAAAAAAATACACTTTGGCATATAGTATGTTTCTTTTTATTTATAGTTTGTTTCTTCTAGTTTCTCGGCCTATTGAAATAAGTGTTATTTTAAATCTAAAACTACTGTTACCTAGTTCTATCTCCCGTTTGTCAGCTATATAAAGAAGACAAACAAAATATATTAAAAATATAAGAAAGTCAATTTCTCGAAAAAGTAAGATTGTAGGAGTTTTTGGCCCTTCACCGTCTTATTATGGGTTTTTTTTCTTTTTATCCCTATTTTTTATTATTCTACTACATTCGATAATTCTACGAGTGTCTTGAGCCTATGCTAGTGTGTATGCTTTTTAAATTGTATCTGTTGTTGGAATTTAATGTATTTTTTAAATTCACAAAATGTTTTTCTTTTTACTAAATTTATTTTTGTAATACTAACAACTTTTTTTTACTGATACCTTTATGATTATTAAAATGTTTGTGTTTTATGTTTGCAATACCCTAACAGGGTCATGTACTTTACCTACCTACCTTTAAAACATCTGTTGTATTTTGTACATGTAGCAATGAAATGAAAATGAATATGAATATGTCTGCCTTCCTAATTAATAACAGTAATTTCAGTTGCTGCGTTGATTACAATTTATTTATTTATTCATTAACATCAACAAGATTAACATTAAATCATTGATGAGTAAACATTATATATAATAGTCGATCATTCCAAATGCAATCTTAATTACAGATGTTACACGAAAGCAATATAAATAATAATAATCAAAAGTAATATAAATAATAAAAATTGGTAAATTTTGTTTGAGAAGAAGTATTTGGTCAAAACATTAAATTAATACAAACAAAAATATTAGATTATTAGATTTTAAAATACAATTATAAAATTTCAAGAATTCCATTAAAATTTAAATTAATATTACATTAAAAAAACAATTGAACTGTAAGTTCAAATTCAAAAATTCAAATTCATAATTAATTTTTGCATGCCACATTGGTGTACATAGTAATTAAATAAATAGGTACAAAAGGTGTTAAAAACAACAATGTAGCGCCCCGTAAGGGCATAGCAAACAGAAGGAGTATAGCTAACTTATTTACTACTGTATTATACACTTAAACATATACCCGCTTATTCATAAAAACTATTTAAACATTATTTAGTTAATCTTTGTTTTGTCTCTTTTTCTCAAATTCAAAATGACGTTTGTGTGACGTTGACAAAACAATATTTATCTAAATAATGCTTAAATAGTTATTATGAATAAGGGGGTAAATAAATAAAAAATAAAAAAATATAAATAGAATTACATGTACACAAGGACATGGCAAATTTTAAGTTCTTATAGACAGTAACGGAAGTTATGTGTTTGGGGTGTGTTTGTGTGTGTTCCTTACCTTGCTGTGGCGGCTGTTGGCGAGTCGCGGGAGGCGGCACGGGCGCAGGAGGCAATGCGGGTAGAAGCCTATGGTCGACGTCCTCCATATCTAGGCACATCGAGAAAAATTAAAGTCTCTAGCCGAACTATATACAAGGTCACATTTTATCAATTGCAGATATTTTGACAAAACATCTAATTAGATATTTGAGATTTAAAATAATTATTTTAGAGAAATAAAACCCTAGCACTTTAAAAAATTCAGGCTAGTTTTTTTTTTACTTTTCCTGACACAAAAATTGTAATATTTTTAAGAGCGGCCTCTCTGTCGGCTCCTTTGAATTGAAACTACCGAAAGTGCTTTATTTTTCTTTTTAATCGAAATGTCTTTTGGCGTTTTTCTTGAAAATTAGCGTATACATTTTTCATAAAAATAGTTGAATTTATCCTTAAAATATTTGCAGTTGATAAAATGTGACCTTATATATATGCTCGGGTTCATACATCACCAGCTCATATTATTTCACCACTGCTGGGGCACGGTATGGATGGTAACACCACAGGGAGAAAGGCCCCCATTGTCTAACTCTATCATCATCATCATCATCGTCGTCATCGTCATCGTGATCGTGATCGTGATCGTGATCGTCATCGTGATCGTCATCGTCATCGTCATCGTCATCGTCATCGTCATCGTCATCGTCATCGTCATCGTCATCGTCATCACCATCGCCATCGCCATCGTCATCGTCATCGTCATCGTCATCGTCATCGTCATCATCATCGTTGTAGGATCTATTCCTGGATATAGGCCTCTTCCTTTCTCCTGCTTTCCTGGCGGTCTTGTGCCCGACTCATTAAGTCATGGCTTCCATGTCGTCTGTCATCCACCGACCGCTGCGATGGTCTTCCCCGCCCTCGGGTGTTTGCTCGGGGTCTCCATTCTAGGAGTCTTCGTGTCTAACTCTAATACCGATCTTAATACTTTTCAATTCGACATTTGAAAACTATTCAAGAACTTCACACCAATTCACATAAGTCAGTGGTTGCGATCGCGACGCGTTTTTGAATGAACGACATCGTCAATTTGACATTTATTTGGAATCGTCTATGCGAAATGACAAGCGCAAATACCTTTGAAAGGTATCGTGATAGAGGTTGAAATAAGACAACAAGCCCATCTTATCATAAACCACAAAGCGAGCTCAGCGCGAAATGTTGGTTGTAAACAACTGCTAATGCAGCCGGAACCGACGGCTTTACGTGATTTCCGAAGCAAGAAGGAGGTCGAAATGATACACTTTGGTCAATGGTCACCCTTCCAATGACCGGCCATTGCGAAAGTTACCTTAACCTTAAAATAATATAAAAAACTTACGTCCTAGTATAGGCAGCATCGGCGGTGGCGGGGGGGGAGGCAGAAGTCCCCTGTGGTCCACATCACTGGGTGGTGGTTGTTGCTACACAAACTTAACGGTTAATAATAAACCATTATTTCATATTAGTATTCGACGTAACACAAATTTTAGAAAATAAAATAAAACATGACTCTAACCTTTTTAGGGTTCCGTAGCCAAATGGCAAAAAACGAAACCCTTATGAATTTGTCATGTTTGTCTGTCTGTCTGTCCGTCCGTATGTCACAGCCACTTTTTTCCGAAACTATAAGAACTATGTATACTGTTGAAACTTGGTAAGTAGATGTATTCTGTGAACCGCATTAGGATTTTCACACAAAAATAGAAAAAAGCAATAAATTTTGAGGGTTCCCCATACTTAGAACTGAAACTCAAAAAATTTTTTCATCTAACCCATACGTGTGGGGTATCTATAGATAGGTCTTTAAAAATGATATTGAGGTTTCTAATATCATTTTTTTCTAAACTGAATAGTTTACGCGAGAGACACTTCCAAAGTGGTAAAATGTGTGTCCCCCCCTGTAACTTCTAAAATAAGAAAATGATAAAACTAAAAAAAAAATATATGATGTACATTACCATGCAAACTTCCACCGAAAATTGGTTTGAACGAGATCTAGTAAGTAGTTTTTTTTTTAATACGTCATAAATAAATAAATAAAATAAAATGTTTCCCACACTCACACCAATTATCTAGCCCCAAGAAAAGCTTCCTTAAGAAACTCGTTATATGGTTAACTAGACAACGGATAAACATACTTAATATACTTAAATACATACTTATTATACATAAGAAACACCCAGACGTCATAAATCGTAAACCGCAATTGTTACAACGAACTACAAGAACTTTTATATTGTGTTACTTGCTGCTACGGAACCCTTCATGGACGAGTCCGACTCGCACTTGGCCGCTTTTTTATACATATCTTACGGGTAAGCACTTGGCCTTCACCTCACCTGATGTTAGGCGATGATGAGGCCGAAGGTGGAAGCGCACTTCACCCGGAATCCTCAACTACTGAGGCACTGGCTATCTTATCTCTAGCTGCCGGAACACAAGTCAACAATGCTACAAACATTGATGTTATGGCGACATATTTAGATAAGATGGTGGTAGCTAGCCAAGCTAACAAACAAGCCCTACCACCAATCAAACAGAGTACACAAACATGAAACTCCCGCTGGGAATCAAACCCGGACATAAGTTCACTCTAACACTTATTAATAAGTACTGTCTCACTTACCGGAACACTGAGCTTGTAGGGCTGCACGGGCGGCGCCGGCGGCGGCGATTCCGGAGTATCCATGAACACGTTGCGGGGCGACAGCAATGGCGCCGGAACCGGCACTGGAACCGGAACGGGAACCGGCACCGGAACGGGAACCGGAACCGGCGCGTTCTAAAGAAGGAAGGAAAATACTTGGTTATTATTTATCTTAATTTATGTTAAGAGCGTTTACGCCGCACACCTAGCGCCGCCAATAAAAAAAAACATCTAGTAATTAGAGATAGAAAATCAAATTATGCTCAATAACTATTTGAATGAAGTAATTTAGCATTTTTACGTCACCTAATGAACATCTGACATGTTATGGTTTAGTTAAATAAGACGTTACAACTAAAAACGGCCACTTTAAACTATAACGCCGTATTTAACTAACAAGACTTTTGGAAATTAAATGTTTTTGAATACAAATAGCTAAATAGCTAATAATAAAATACTAATATATTTTATACCACAGATAAAAATGAAGACACTACTAAGACACTTACGGGTGCTATCCAAGTAGGGTTGTTCCACGGTTGAGCCGATTCCGGTCGGTAAGGCCGGTCCGGTTCATCTGGAGGAAAATAAAAAACTAAAATATGCTAATAATATTTATATACTTTTTATAAGAAAATTATCAGCAAAAGTGTTAAAATAATAAATATTTACAAAACGCTTGCCCTTGCTTGCTTGGCCTTCAGGTATCGGCCCCGGGTTTAATTTCCAGGGGGCCGACCGCCTAACTCTCTCGCTTTCGATCGCTTTGAAGGCGAGGCGAGGAGGAGGCGTCATCTTGTCATTTCGAAAGGAATATGAAAGCCAGGAGCTCGATGGCGCAGTGGTTAACCCGCCCGGTCTGCGAGTGCGGAGGTTAAGCAACTTTCGCAAAGGCCGGTCATCGGATGGGAGACCAAAAATGTATCATCTCGAGCTCCTCCTTGCTTCGGAAGGCACGTTAAGCCGTTGGTCCCGGCTGCATTAGCAGTCGTTAACAACCACCAATCCGCACTGGGCCCGCGTGGTGGTTCATGGCCCATTCTCCCTATCCATCCATAGGGAAGGCTCGTGCCCCAGCAGTGGGGACATAAATGAGCTGATGATGATGATGATGATGATGAAAGCCAGGGGGCCGACCGCCTAACTCTCTCGCTTTCGATCGCTTTGAAGGCGAGCCGAGGAGGAGGCGTCATCTTGTCATTTCGAAAGCAATATGAAAGCAATATCGAAAGGCAAAGTGTGTTTCATATATTTCGATGCATAGCCCGAGTTTGTGATCCCCAACCCGCATTTGGCAAGCGTGGTGATTAAGCCAATACCCATCAATTGTAGCGGTGACTTGATTTCATTGATAGAGGCCTTTGCCCAGCAGTGTGACAGTAACTTAATTTGAGTTTTACAAATAACTTATGAACTGATCCTTAATATTTGTAAAAATATTCTTCTTCTTAAAAAAACACAAATGTTGAAAAAATTTCCACAAGCAGGATTTGAACCTGCACCCTTGTGACTTCTGACATTCACTCAGTGTGATGATTTAGATTTATTTGCTGATAGCCTAAACCATATTTGTAATAAATTCTATGAAATACTTTCTTTAAATTATGTTTCGTAAATAGTAAGTACTTATATTATTATTATTTGATTTTACACGTTGACATTTAATTTTTTTTATTATATTTGAATTTTTATTTTAGTATTTATGTTTAATGAAATTTAATGATTGATATTCTTATTGATAAAATTTCCTTTTTTTTTAAATTTTATCTGTAATTTTTAATTGTTTTGTTTTTGCAATGTAAGTAGTTATTTATTATTTGTAAACTCATTAGATATAATTTTTCCGTATGACTTGCTTGTGTTTTGGGTATAATTCTGTAAACTTGCATGACAATGAAATAAATAAATAAATAAATTCTAGGTCAGGTGCTCTTCCAATTCGAGCTATCGTGGTTCTAACCAGCCCGCCGAAATTATTCAACACTTTTTCTTTGAAAGCCAAAGGCGCCCATTCAATATCAACAACTACCGTCACTAACATCCGATCATAATATTTTTACAAATATTAAAGATCAGTTAAGAAGTAAGCAAGCTATTTTTATAAAATGTTAAATATTTTTTAACGCAAATTTTGTTGCGAACAAATTACAAAAACACAATGTTGAAAAAATTTCCATGAGCAGGATTTGAACCTGCACCCTTCTGACATTCCGGGTCAGGTGCTCTTCCAATTGAGCTATCGTGGTTCTAACCAGCCCGCCGAAATTATTCAACACTTTTTACTTTGAAAGCCAAAGGCGCCCATTCTTCTTCTTTTCGAGTCAGCGGGTTCAGCTATATTTTGTCGGACCAACAAGTAGCCACAGCTGCTTCATTATTGGCCTCATACAGGTTTTCCAATGTGCAGGTGGCTGGGCACAGAGGACACTGGATGAGGTGCTCCATTGTCTGTAATGGGGCTCCGCAGTCACAATGCTCCTCTGAAGCTAGTCCCCAGCGGCGCATGTTTTGTCTGCACCGGCCTACTTGGGTCCGGAGTCGGTTGAGTGACTTCCACGTAGGCCATTGCAGATGGTGACCTGGAGGTAGCTTCTCTTGAAGATCGGATTGTCGACAAGGCTTCTTTTTCTTACAAAGTAAAAGTAAATAGTGTTGATATATAACGGTGGGTTGGACATAACCACGATAGTATAGTTGGTAATGCACCTAACCCGGCATGTGCGGGTTCCAAACCCGCTCTTTGAAATTTTTTGCAGCTCACAACAAATTATTTTGATAGCGATTTCTTTTTAATTTCAGACCTCAGAGGTATCCTAAATTAAATATATATCATCATCATCATTATCAACTTATTTTTATTTCCACACTGCTGCTGGGACACGAGCGTCACCTATGGATGGATAGAACTGGCCATAAACCACCACGCGGAGTGCGGTGCGGTGGTTGTCAACGACTGTAACGCAGCCGGGACCAACCAACGGCTTTACGTGCCTTCTGAAGCATGGAGGAGCTCGAGATGATAGATTTTTGATCACCCATCCGATGGCCGGTTTTTGCGAAAATTGTTTAACCTTACCAAGTGTATAATTACCAATAATAATGTCCATGCTTCCGTAGAACGATGTAGGAGGCGGCGGATTGCCCGTGGAGTCTGGGGTCAATAAATCCAGGCCGGGCAACGTGTCTTGAGACTTCTGAGACATTGTGCCACTCGCCACTGATGGAAGACCACATTTTATTTTAACTTACAAATTATTACAATGTCCCACTTTCTACCATTTTTACTGATATTATACCGCGTTGATTAATTTTGTATGTTGGCTACATATCATCCGCAAAGGTCTTGTTTCGTTTGTCTAAAAACTGAATTTCCCTATTTTTAATTGACACATTTCGAGTCGACCTTTCTTTTTACTCCACATTCTTTACGAAAACGTTTTTTTGAAGTTTAAAAAGTCAGATTGTTTCGTTTTTCGAAATTTTAAAGCAAGCATACAAGCACATTCGGACTATAAAAAAAACGTCAGAATCAGGATACTGAGACACGATTTGTTGACGTTTCAAAAAAGCAGAATCAATGCTTTGATAAAGGTACGGTAAGGAGCAAACAAATATAAATTTTATCGCCTCATTCTATTTATATTCATTCTCCTGTAAGGTCATAGGCAAGCCAGTCGCACTCACACTTTAGGTATAAAACTTCAGGTACATCGGCTTGCCTATTTTGCAGGAGATAAGAGCTAAACGATAGAAAGAGACAGCTCGTCGCTGTCGCAATCGTCTCTTGACCACAACTCGCACATTGCGATCTGCAATCTAAATTGAACTTTATATTGTACCAGCTAGAATCGCTATTTAGTTAAAGGTTTTTGCGGATCGACCTTTCTGGTCCTACTCTGTGGTCATAGTCACAATTTCAGTGCAACAAAGTCACAAGCTCATTTTGTAACTTTACAAAAGAGGACTTTTAATATTTTTTTGGCATACTGAACTCAAATTTCCATTTTTAGCTATGTTGCACTCAAGATGCGATTATATACAACGTGTAACAAAAAGATGTGGTCAAAATGAAAAGATTCAAAGTGTATCCCATGTAGAATTTGTATGTTGTTACTAAGACATAATTATTAACTTTAATTTGTCATGTAATGGTTAACTCAATATTTACATTAGTGAAGTCATGCGCGTCAGGCGCGCATTAGCAAGCAGCAGAGATCATGAATGTAAGTACACAGAGGTAACTAAGCCACTTGGGCTGAGTCTTGTTTATTTTGATGTGACTTCACAATAAAAATATTTAATTAAAAATTGCATAACACACTAACGTTAATAAAATTCGTTTTAAGATCTAGATTGGATACACTTTGGATTTTTTCATTTTGACCACACATTTCTGTTACACGTTGTATAACCTATAGCTCTTGATATAGGTTTATCATATGTTAACTAGAGAAACTTATAAAACTTACCCGAGACGTTGTCAGCAACCATGTTATTCTCGTTCGGTATTAATGTCTTAAGAAAATCGTTAATATTGAAGTCCTGCTTCTCTGACGGCCTGTTGTTGATCACTTCTATTTTATTCGCTGTAACAAATAAAATTTTATGAAATAAAGTAATAAAAATAATAGATATCGCTTTTCGAGACAAGGACGCCCTTTGTACGACTCCTTAAGGGGGTGCAACGCGGACGTAAAACTGCGAGTTTCAAGTTTCTTTATGATAGCGAGCGAGCGGCGCGTGGCAGTGGTGTGACAACGGCGCACGACAAGAATACGCACGCACACTAATAACTGTACTGAGTAGGCTGGTGATTTAATTAGAGCAATGTTTACTTTCGTAAAATCATAGGCGTTTGGGTAAAAAATAATAAAAGTCTTAATATTTTCATATTCATATTTTTTAATTGAAAAATAAGACAACAGTGGCCAAAGTTTCTGAAGAAATAAGTTTTTAGATATCATTACTTTTACGTATTGTTTATGGGTATTTGTTTCAAATTCCAAGACAACTAGGGCCTTGTGAAAGGATCAAGCTAACCTACACTAGTTCTTTTAATGTATATGACCTATTCGAAATTCCGCGCGGCACCCCCTTAAACTGTTTACTTTATTTTACACAAGACACAAGAAACAAAAATGCTCTTATTTTTGTTTCTTGTGTTCAATAAAGTGTTCTATCCTATTATATTCTACGAGTATTCTAAAAGTCAAAAGTCGCAGCCAGTAAAGGGAGTGGGTAAGGCTTTCAGATGGAATCACCCATTCAGGACGCCTATCTTTTAGCTGTGGAGTAGAATGGGCGCAGACACTGTACAGCTTTAATAGAAGTAACGTATACAAAAAAATATGTGTTTATCAAATCATACAATAACATATTATATTATCAACAAATAATCTATACTAATATTATAAAGAGGAAACCTTTGTATTTTTGTATGTATGTTTGCATAAACTCAAAAACTACTGGACCAATTTAAAAAATTCTTTCACCATTGGAATGCTACATTAGCACTGCGTAACATAGGCTATATTAAAAAAAAATATTAAATAAAATACTAAAAACGACAATTTAATTTTCCAATACAAAATGATTTGTTTGTTTTGTTGTCATGGAAACCATTGATATATATTTAACTCAATGATGGAAACTGTCAAAGCGGTACGAAGTCCGCCGGGTCAGCTAGTATAAAATACATTTACAATTAGGAGCTCGATGGCGCAGTGGCTAACACGCTCGGTCTGCTATTGCTGAAGTTAAGCGACTTTCGCAAAGGTCGGTTATCGGATGGGTGACCAAAAAAATATTATCTCTAGCTCCTCCATGCTTCGTAAGCCACATAAAGTCGTTGTTCCTGGCTGCGTTAGTAGTCATTAACAACTACCACTTGGTGGTAGCCGGCAACAACGGCTTCACGTGCCTTCCGTCGAGATGATACTTTTTGGTCATCCATCCCATGACCGGCCTTTGCGAAAGTTGCTTAACTTTAGCAATCGCAGACCGGGAATGCTTCAAAAACAGTTCGGTCCGGGCCCGCGTGGTGGTTTATGGCCCGTCATACATAGGGAAGACTCATGCCCCAGCACTGGGAACACAACATCAGCTGGTGATGATGATTGATCGAAGGTCCAAAGCTACTCACCGTTACTGTGATTGTCGGTGGCCTCGTTGAACATCGCCAAAGCGTTGTCGTTGTTGAGGAAGGAGGACAGGCCGAGGTTGTAGAGAGAGCCGTCGGCCGCCATCGACGTATTGAACGTCCGATCGATGTTGTACGATACTGGGGGCAAACGTCACTGGTTAAATGTAAGCTTGAGATAACACCAATAGTAATAATCTAATTGTGTTTAAGGGGGTGCGGCGCGGACGCAAAACTGCGATTTTCAAGTTTCTTTATGATAGCGAGCGAGCGGCGCGTGGCAGTGGTGTGACAACGGCGCACGACAAGAATACGCACGCACACTAATATCTGTACAGAGTAGGCTGCTGATTTAATTAGAGCAATGTTTACTTTCGTAAAATATTAGGCGTTTGGGTAAAAAATAATAAAAGTCTTAAAATTTACATATTCATATTTTTTTTAATGAAAAATAAGACAACAGTGGCCTGCGGAATATCAATACAAACATTTTGATTGCGGATTATTGTTTCATTTGCTATATTTACAAAGTTTCTGAAGAAATAAGTTTTTAGATATCATTACTTTTACGCATTTTTCATGCAGTTTCTGGGTATTTGTTTCAAATTCCAAGACAACCATTGCCTTTTGAAAGGATCAAGCTAATTTACACTAGTCCTTTTAATGTATATGACCTATTCAGCGCCTAGCACCAGTGACTTAAAAACACGTAAATTTTCGAAATTCCGCGCGGCACCCCCTTAAAGAATATTTATTTCATATTAAAAACCATACAGTCACTTACATTTTTACCGGGTTTTGGATCCGATACCCGGCGGATCCGGCAGTTTTTTAGGATTCGGCCGGGTAACGGGTAATAACGCCGGGTACTCGGCAGTGCCGGGTAATTTAGTGAAGGAAAATTAATGATTATAATATTCATTTGAAAAACCTTTATTATGCAAGAAAAATACAAATGGTTCTATTATATTAGGCCCTTACCTATGAAATTGACGTTTTTTTCTCACTTATTAATAGGTGTGTTACTTCTAAAAGTCAATTTACCTAAGTAAGGCAGTTTGGCATATTTTGTTATACTCATCCTTCTTGTCCTAGTTACCGTTCAGCACCATCAGTCGAAATGAAGACCAAATAAAACTTTTCGGCACAATTAGTTTTAAAGAATGATTATATTATAGAAATATATCAAAGTGACTTATTGTGTAAGTCTTACTGTGTAATCAACTTTCTTCCTACTATCATTTAGCACCATTCCTAGAGCAAAATACCAATCACCTGTTAAAAAATGTATTTATATAAAACTTGCCTATAGAAGAAACTTATCAAAGCGAACTAGGTACTATCATCGTACTTATTCGTCCTCGCTACCGTTTAGAACTGTTTGATAAGTTAAAGGCAACTTATTTTTCTTTTGTACAAGCCTGTAAAATCAACGTTAATCACTAAAACCTTGTGAAAATACTTATATGAAAGCGACTCACGGTCGTCTTCGCCGTCGGCACTGTCTTGGGGCGCGGGCAGGTCGAGGTCCTCGTCGGGCCCCGGCGACGGCACGTCCTCGTCCCGCTGCGGCGGCGACGGCGCGCGGTGCGGCAACGACGGTATTAAATCGTCCAACTTCCTTTTCAGTGCGCGAACGCGAGCCCCAAAGTTTTTGTATGCCTACAATAATGTTACGTAAACATATATTAGATTCCAAAAACACAAATTTTGAAAAAGTTTCCACGAGCAGGATTTGAACCTGCACCCATCTGACATACCGGGTCAGGTGCTCTTCCAATTGAGCTATCGTGATTCTAACCAGCCCGCCGAAATTATTCAACACTTTTTATTTTGAAAGCCAAAGGTGCCCATTCAATGTCAACAACTACCGTTGCTAACATCCGATCATAATATTTTTACAAATATTAAAGATCAGTTACAAAGTAAGCAAGCTATTTATATAATGTTCAAATAATTTTTAACGCTAATTTTGTTGCGAACAAATTACAAAAACAAATGTTGATAAAAAAAAAGCTCGGCGGGCTGGCTAGCAGTGGCTAGTGAACTCGACGCCACATTTAGCACATCAAAGCAGGACTCAGAGGTGGAATAGATAACATTAGTGATAGGTTGCTAGCCGATCGCCTGATGTACGACATGCGTGCGAAGTTAGGCGCAGGCCACACATAAGGATAAGCGTATGCTGAGACGCAGGTGACGCAGCACAGCACAGTGCAGATTTAGCGAGACACAGCACGGACACATGAGTTGTCAATGTCAATGTCAGAGTCTGATAATGTGACTTGTTACTACTTTACAGTTAGGCAAAGCATAGAAAAACTAAAGTGATTATGCGATAAAACGTTCTACTTGTATAGCTACTAAACAGTAAGTATTTTGTATTGGTGACAAGACGACGTTATGTCGTCTCTTCCTTTTGATGTACTAATGTGTGTGAGCCATTGTCACCGTTGCAGCACGTTTTATAATACAGTCCATTTAAAAGAAAACTTGTGGGGTTTCATTTATACCAGCGGCCCACACTACTAATGGATAATTTGTACTATCGAGAGAGTTCTATTAATTATTCTGTCAGTTACAAAATTATAATAAAATGGTAAAAAACATGGCGTCGACGCGCACGTCGCGCAGAAATTTGTGCCAGCACTACGAGGCGCAGGGCAGGGCAGACACATGTCTGCGCCGCAGCGTACGCAGCTCTCAGCACATCCGTGCATTACAAAATCTGCTCTGCTCTGGTAGGCTACTCTTGACGCAAACTCAATCTCAATACAATTCCAATCCCAAATCTAAAAAATTCAAATGCAACTCTTAAAGGCGATAATAGCGCTACATTGGAATTAAATTGCGTGGAAATTGAGTGAACAAATTATTATCGAGATGGGGCGTTCCGAAATTGCGAAACTTATCCCAATATCGATACATAATAATCGCATTGGAATTGTATTGAGATCGAGTTTGCGTCAAGAGTAGCCTACCTGCGCTGCGCGGAGCTGCGTCGCCTGCGTCTCAGCATACGCTTAGCCTAAAAGGCGTCGGGCGCGGACATGGCACGGGCGGCTTCCTATTCCATTCAAATTTCATACTAAGTGCATGGAAATAAAGCGCAATTTATGACACACGTATATGTCGTAGCTCATGACGCGCCATTTCGGCGCCCGCGACTTAAGGCGAAGGGTAAGGCACACTAGCGCCACCAATTGATAATTTGACAATTACTAACGGACCGGATCTTGTTTTAAACATTGCGTACCGTCCAATAACAGGAAAGCATCCATAGTATTTATTTAATAATTGTGCACTACTTTTTGTTGCGTGGTTTGTTCACAAAACGGGTTATCGCATTTATTTACAAACAATGGCCACTTTTGGTGTTAACGAATGAATACAAAAACAAACCTAAAAGTAGTGCACAATTATTAAATAATACACTCACCGGCATATTTAGCGGAACACAAAAAAAAAGTCCATAATTAAAAAAATATGGTTTTATTTTAAAATCTACTTACTACACTTCTTTTGTTATTTAAAGTTTCATTTGTTTTAATTAAAATGAGATCACATTAAGAACAGATTTTGCGAGTAAAGGCTATTTGTGAAAAATGGTACATTTTTGAACTTTTCATGTAACCGGGAAAAGTGAAAATTAATATTAAAATAACAATTAATTAAATTAGAAAAATGGTGATTATTATCGCGTATTTCCTCCACGTGCTCTTATTAAAGTTTCTACCCGTCTAGGCATACTGAGAATGATGTTATCGATGGTCTCCTGGGATAGTCTCCGCCATTCCTCAACTACGGCGATTCGCAGTTCACCCACGTTGGCAGGAGCTGGAATTCTGGACTTAACTTTTCTTTTCAGCAAGTCCCAAACGTGCTCTATTGGGTTCATATCCGGTGATCTCGCCGGCCACTCCATAACAGTGATATTCATATCATTAAGATATGCTTGAGTTACCCGAGCGGTATGCGGCCGAGCATTATCCTGCATAAAAACAAAATCGTCACCGATATATGGGGCAAACGGTACGACATTTTCTTCTAAAACTTCTCTGATATAGCGGTCTGCAGTCAGACTCCCTCTGTCAATCACTACCAAGTCTGTGCGAGCTCCCAAACAAATGCCCGCCCAAACCATTATTGATCCACCACCGTATGCAACTGTAGTTTCAAAATTTGTCTGAATGTATCGTTCTCCTTTGCGTCTGTATATTCTTTGCCTGCCGTCAATTTGATTTAAGAGAATTCTGCACTCATCACTAAACAATACCTTACTCCATTGGTCCGCGTTCCAAAGTCGATGTTCCTGAGCAAAAGTTAACCTGTTTCTACGATGATTTACCTCGAGCCTTGGAGCCTTGGCGGGCACAAATGAACCCAAACCAGCTTCTTCGAACCTTATACGTACCGTACGCTCACTTACGGTTATACCCCGCACTTCTTCTAACTCATGTCGGGCTTGGACGGCCGTCAAACGGGGGTTCCTACGTACACGAAGCCGAATGAAACGATCATCCCTACTCGAAGTGCGTCTTTTTCTGCCTTGTCCTACTCTTCTCACATAAGTACCGGTCTCCCTAAACCGTTGGATACTGCGATGGATCGTTGAAACTGGTCGACGAAGATCTCTGGATATCACTCTGTAAGTTTGACCATTTCTTCGCATTTCGAGTGCCCTGGCAATCTCCGTTGGGGCTAAGTCAAGCATAATTCAGTCCTTAACTCCAAAAAGATACGCGATCAAAAAAAACTAACAAAAAACAGTATTTCAATGAAATTTTAAATCAAACTCAGAAGGAAGAAATACTCGAAGTTCGCTCCAGATAAGGTGTATTTGAATAAAATTAAAACAAATGCATAAAATGTGATGTTCAGTTGTTTTCTTAATTTGAAATTATTTCTTTTTAAATTAAATCACGTATAAACCAGCCAGCAACCTTATATATTACTGATATCAAACCTTTTTTTTATGTTCCGCTAAATATGCCGGTGTGTGTAGATGTTTGCCTAGTGTCGGAAGGTCCGCAATGTTTGGAAAAAAATCCAGTTTAGCAGTTATCAAATTAAATCCATTAGCGGCGCTAGTGTGCCTTACCCTTCGCTTTAAATTGCGCTTTATTTCCATGCACTTAGTATGAAATTTGAATGGAAGCGGAAGCCGCACGTGCCATGTCCGCGCCCGACGCCCTTTATATGTGGCCTGCGCCTTAGGCTACTACACGTTCTCAATATCGAAAATAATAACTAGTGATGTATTAGTAGTATAATTTATAATAATAATTAAGTAAATACTTACATAAGCAACAACTTTAACTTCACCCCTCTGGGTAGAATAGTACTGGTTGGCAGAAGTCAATAATGCTAGAAGTGCTTCTCTAGCGACTATCTCCCTCTGTAACGCCTGAGTATATCGCTCCACACATGCTATACCTTCGTTAAGCTCCTTTTCAACATCATCTTTGCTACTTCTCTCTGCAAGAAATTTAAATGAAATGGTAAGTAGGTTTATTGATATATTAAGTATTGTTTCTTTCATGAACTTAAATGAACAATAAATAAAGATAATCACTACACATTGAAACGAAACACTTTACATTGATACAGTCACAATATAACATATTTTTTATTAAAACAGATTAAAACTAAAAAACTAATAATAACAGTTTAAAATATTACTTTTATGGACGATAATCTAATGAGTGAACAAATTATGAATTTCCTTTCTAGGCTTTATAGTAGTGAATTTGATGTAACAATTGAAACAAATGAAATGAAATGAAATATATTTATTACAACATAATATAAACTTATGTAAAACAAAACAAAAAAATCATAATTAAAAGTGTGTTCTAAAAAGGACTACACTCAGCATTTGTTGCAGCGGACAAAAACTACAACGCTGATCTTCCATGGAGACCCCAGTTTTGTGTGAATGTGCGCGGCGTCGCGCTGTACATAATATTATTTAAAAGTACAGTGACATAAACATAAATATGAGCACATACTAGTTCAAAATTTTATATAAAAAAAGGGATTAACTTTATAATACTCATTAACAACAAAGATAGAAAGGAGATATCCCAACAAATTCAGTTGAATACAACTAAGGTAAGATTGAATAAAAACCCAATCCGACATCTTACACATTATCAGTTATCATTATCAGTACCTTAAAGGAACCCACTGAAACAGAGTTATGGAGTGGTGTGGTAAATTGTTCCAACACTTTGTTGCAGCATACCGAAAACTTCCATGAAAAGCCCCCGTTCTATGTTGGAAGCCAATCAGACGTATTGCAAATCTAATGTGTGATTTAGACAAAGTTAGTTTCTCATATAGATATAGTGGTTTATTATTTTTGGTAACACCAAATAAAAACGAGGCAAAATGTTACATACTTCTATTTGACATACTGTTACAATTCAAAAAAGGTGTGATAAGTGCCCTACGTGGCAATGGAAAGCAAAAACGTACGCAGGCATTCTGAATTCGCTGCAATAACATCCAGGAGCGACCCTACTGACATTTACCAAATACAGTATCAACGTAACTTAGTTTTGATAAGACTAGCTCCTCGCAAAGATTGATACGAAATTCAACAGACAGGTAATCGCGCATACGGTACAGTACTGAGAGTCTATAGAAGCAATTACGAGCAGTTTGCATAACGTATTTTTCAAATCGAAGTGTCTCATTCATTAAAAGACCCAAATTTCGAACCTCAGTAACATGTTCTAAAGGAACTGCCCGCACAAATACCTGAGGTTGAAATTAATTATTCTGTGTCTATGAACTTTGGAAGCAAAGACTAAATAATTTGACTTTATTGAATTTATAACTTGTTTGCACTACACCAACTATGCTATGCAGATACTTATTTAACTTATCAAAAGCAGCTATCGTTTCATTAGGAATAAAGAAATGTACATTTGGACTTAATCTGTATAAAGGTGAAAATTGCAATAAGAAAAACATGAAGCTATGTCAGCAATATCACAGAATAACTATATATAATATAAAAAGTAGTGAACCAAGGATAGAACCTTACGGCACCCCTCTATTTACTGGTAGAATATCTGATATAGATGTTATTCCATTTATATTAAGTATTTCTACAGCCTGAAATTGCTTATCAAGGTAGGAGCAAAACCATTTGATTGCCATATCGTCAAAACCATAAAAAGACAACCTAAACAACATAAACACCTTCTACTAAACAGTGTTAGTGTTAGTGTTAGACAATGGCTAAATATGTGTTTAAATTATTGTCTGTCTAAAAATATTAAGCATCTGTTTTAAGCATTGTCTAACTTTAGACATCGTTTTGTAGTAAGGCACATATTAATTTATCTAGTTGTTTCGAACCCTTAGTAGGGTTTGTGCAAGTAGATACATATTAGTGTGTCATTTCAATTATGGTACAGGATTATTATTATTATATCTTAATTAATGTAGAATGAATTAAAAATGGAGTCTCACTGCATGTTATTATTACGGAAAGAACTTGTTTGAAACTCCTGGTACAGGATGGTACTTTAATAAAAAAGATTAGGTACAAACCTTTAAGGCTGGTGGATAACGCATCCACATCAGACAATGGCAAGGGGTTCTCATGGATGAACTTTAACCTTAGATCTGTATCAGCCTCTAATACAGTGCATTGTTTTATTTTATTTACAAGTTGCTGGGGCTGTAAAGTAAAGAATATGCCTATTAGAAAACAACAGAAATTAGCCACAATTTGCCTGCCTACTTCTGTCATCCATAAGTTTGGTATTATCATCATCTCAGCAAAAACACATCTACTGTTGGACAAAGGCCTCCTCCAAGGATCATCTTTTTTCATTGACAGGTGAGATGATTGCCAATGGGAAGAGATGGGGTTGTGCTTTTCTTTATATCCGGTACTACAAGGGGAAATGTTGGTATGCTTATAACTATTACTATATAATCAATTGCAACAAATACCTTTGGCTTTGACTTATTACCGATAGTCATATGCTTATGACAATTACCAAACTCGGTCAGTCATGAGTCAAAGCAAATGGCGGCAGCACAACCTCAGTAAAATTAAGCTGTTTTAAAATTAAATTAAAAAGATGGCTTATATACTCCTGGACTCCTAAATCGAGCCACCTAGCATAATGAATTTGTATCGTCCATAACTTTAAAAAATGTATGAATAACAAAAAAAATTTAGAACAACAACACATGAGCCTAATGTTGAATATGCCAGCTACAAAACTGCATTTATAAAAACTTTTTGATCATTCATACATTTTTTTAAAGTTAATGATGATACAAACTCATTATGCTAGGTGGCTCGATTTAGGAGTCCGGGAGTGTAGATAAGGCGTTCTACAGTTTAGACTGAATATTTCAGTACAAAAACAGCATAGTGGCTGTTTCTATGTAACATGTACCTACATACAAAAAATTGCATGCCCGACTAGGGTAAATTGTCTGTTCCCATTATTATATGCTTAACACCTGCTATGTATTTTACACAATTTTATGGCAATAAAAAAATTAAAAAATTAAAAAATTATCCTAATATCTACATAATATTCAAATACAACAAATACAATACAAATTTGTTGTATCAAGGTTTTAAATTTAGTTTATTATGTTAGTTATTTTGTTAGCAAAGTTACTAATAATGACTAAATACTGTAAACAATCAACAAACGACAGTTAAGTCAATTATAAAAATTTCATTGTTTGTTTTTACTTATCTGTGTTTGTGTGTGTGTGTGTGTGCAATAAAGAGTTTTATCTATCTATCTATAGTAAATTAATTAAAGGTGGCAATTTTGTGGTACAGTGCCATTTAAAAGTAAGTATATGCATTGTAATTCACAGACAAACCTTAGTGCACAGATAAGAAAGATCATTTTTATTACTATGTGGAGTTGGACAGCATTTTCAAACTTTTAACATATTCATTTGTTCATAGTAAGATGGAGACAAATATTAAAATAATTAGTGGAAAGGGAAAACTGCTAAAGCGCTAAAATCAATTGGTGGAAAACGAACTTTATGAAGTTTAAACTTTTTTTCCCATTTGGTTTTGGCAGTAGTTTTTAGTTTCCTTAGATAAAAAAAGTAATTGTAATTGTTTAATTTAATTATTTCTCTTTTGGCTGAGATGATGATGATGAATTATTTCGACTTACTTGGAAGTCCAGAGGCTCATCATCAGTCTTTTTGATTGCACCAGCACTAAGCAGCCCAGTGAGATCTGATAAGAACTCATCATCATACACTGATCTTTGTTCCCAGATCTTGAATATACGCAGGATTTTTGGTCTTACTTTTTCATCCCTGAAAATTATTAAACAACCATGCATCATATCTTTTTATACATATATTCTGGTTTATACATTTTAAGGTTATTTCATTAGATCTAACATTGAAGAAATTCAACTAAACCAATTTTTTTTTCTTTTCCTTAGTTTACCCGAACAATACACATTGAAATAAAACAACTTTTATGGATCTACTCGCGTTTATTTTACACATTACTTATAATTAATTTTAATTAATGTTTGATGTCTCCCTGTAACCACAGACCCTGCAAAGGGTTTGAAACGTCAGGATAAACATTAATTAAAAGTAATGCGTAAAATAAACACAAGTAGATTCGTAAAAGTTGTTTCATTCCAAAATATTTTGTTTTGCATATAAACAAAAGTTGTTTTAAGATCAGGTTTTAGGCTTTTAATTTATAGATAGATGACCAATGTGTGAATAATGCATTCAAATATTTATGAAAAAGTATTCTCTACAGTCATGTAATTTGAGAAGTGCTTCAATAAATTCTAACCTAACAGTATTAGCATTAATTGTAACTCACCTGACCAATGGTGTAGCCTTTTGTAAATTAAGGCCCCAGCTCTCCACAAACTCATAGTTCTTTCGTTTACTGTACTGAATAACATCATTAGCTAGGTAAAATAGTGTCAATCTTTGCTCAATTTTAACTCTCTTCAAAACATTCAACCAACTTGATACTACTTTTTTATGCTGACTCCTCTGCTTTAAACACCAAGATGATAGAGACTGAATACTCTCCTGAGTATCCTTTAGCTGCATAAGCCTTTTTTCAAAGGCCAAAGTGTTAAATTCTTCAGTTTCACCCATTGTTATCAAATGATCACAACCAATCACCAACACATTTTAACTCAATTTCACTAGAACACATTATATTATAATCATAACAAGTCATTATACTCTGAAATAAACTATTCCAATGTTTATATCACACAATAAAAACACAGAAAATTACTACTCCACAACTCCACGTTTAAGCGAACAAATAAACGTAATACCTAGCACTGACTGGCGCGCTAAATATATTGTAAGAAAATGCATCAGTTATTCCTTTACTGCATTAAGAAATTACATTTTGAGTAAACCAACAGAATGAGCATTTATTAATTAAACTCAAATTTGTATTGTATTTCTATTTCTAGTGTATGAAAAGCAAAACTATTGAAGCGGAAGTACATGTACTACCGTGACAACAACCGCCATTTTCTATTTTTTTTTTATAAATTGATAGCACGGGCATGCGGTTTAGTTGTATGTCTGCCTTTGCTTTGCTACAGGAGCGCGCAGACGATACTTGATCTCGAAATTATTTATTTGAATACTTTACTGCAAGAAAGAGATAGTAAGCTAATACTTTTGGTGCCGTACCAATGGTACGATGACCGAAAAATATATTATAAAACTCAAATCTATAAAATTCTTTCTCTAGCTTTCAAAAGGTTAAAATTAAAAAAAATATTTGTTCACTTCGAATTTAAAATTTTATTTTAAATACAAATAATAATAAATACATTTAATTCAGTATACATAAGTAAGGTACAAATTAAATAACAGGCTCATAGATATATATCTAATAAACTAACACATTTATCAATTTAAACAAAGACTATTAATAATTTAACTAACTCGTATAATACTAATTAATGTAGACTCATAATTTTCATAGAATACATAATTTATTTAGTTTAAAATTATTAACAATGATGGGAAGGGAAGAAGTGGTCAGTAACTATTTAATCTGTGGTATAACCAACTAACAACCACTTTTTAAAATGTACTGTTAATGGTCAATATCCTAGTTTTATTAAATAACAATCATAGCATTATGGTATTACAATACAAAACATGTATTAATATAGGTTAACGAAAATAATAATAATTTTTAAAGTTTAGGGTAATGCATGTTATACCATTAACATTATGTAATTGTAAATGTTTATTTCATTCATAATCATCATCATCATTAGCTCATTTTTATGTCCCCACTGCTGAGGGCGCTGGTACACGAGGAGAACGGGCCATAAACCACCCAGTTGCCCAGTGGGGATTAATTGGTGGTTGTATTTCATCCATATTCTTTACCTATGCGATGAAGTTAATTATCAAGTTAAATATCATCTCTATGTCAGGCCTCATCCGAAACCTTAGGCAGATAAGTCCCTTTTTTAAATACAGGTGAAAATGTATTACTTAACTGCTCGAAAGAACGATTGTCGTGCGTGCATACAGTTGATTACTGGTGCAACAAATATATATTATACATTACTTTCAGTTAATATTAACAACATCATAATACCACTGTGCCCGGGTTATGTGCATGGGACTCTCCCCCGACCGCCTCATAATGGACGGAGGGTATACCCACTAAACCCCTGGGGGACCACAATCCGAGCACTAGATAAGGTGTCAACCACGGCACACATCCGTGAGGGATTAAATCCGCGATTGGCGTTCTGCGCCCGTGTACCAACCTACGGCCATCTCTGCACACTGCACGGGAAACATGCACTTTGATGGCCGCGCGCCGGTATAAAGGCACGTACTGAAAACACAGCATGTGAATTTAATTAGGACTTTTGGCACAGAGTGCACCGCTTTCAAAACGCCCCTACTGCCACTGCCAAGGGAGCTGGTATGTGGCGGACAAGGGCGTTGCCCACTTTTCCCCTCCCACCAATGACGACTCCATTAACGGACTGTGACATGTACCAGGAAAGAACCCGGCACTAGAGGCGCTCCTTTTCTCTTCCAGGTGGCTGCCGTGCGCTGCTGGCAGACCGTCTGCTCCTTCCGAGCAGAGTAGGGGAGACACCACGCCCGACATCTTCATCGCGCTCAGACTCCCCTTCCTCTTTGTCCTCCCTCAAATTCTTTCGCTTCCTCACCACCTCCTCCGCCCCCATGTTCAGAACTCTATTAGTGCCCTTTCCTGAGGAAGAGGCATTGACACCAGCCCCAGAATTAATGGGGGAGGATAACGGCAGTGGGGCAGCAAGTGCCTCAATTCTCAAAGGCGACTCCTCAGTTGCCTCCATCCGCTCTGGTGCCGCAGTAGCAGGCCTCCTCTCCTGCTCCTCCGGGTCCGTCATCCTTATTGCAGGAGGACGGCACTACTTGCTGCCCATAATTTGCCCGTGGGGCAATGCCGCTTCGGCACACACCAAGCAGTGTGGCGGCTTGGTGCAAGCTCCTACCTGGTGGCCAAATATGTTACAGCGGAAGCAGCACCCCGTCCTGTCCGCAGACGAGAGGCACATTGGCCGCGTATAGCCTATCCCCATGCACCTAAAGCAGAGCATGGGTCTGGAGTCTGGGTCCGATAGCTTCAATCTTGGCCAGGCTCCAACCGAGACGGAGCCTCTCCATGTACGCGAGTTTTCTCGCCGCCCTCATAGGACACTGGACCAGCACCGATGCAGAGCCATCGAGCTGACACCTCTATCACGCTCAAAGCTGCTCGGAAGGAGCAGCGAGTGCGACCCAAAGTGGGCACGCACATTGGAGGTGCAAGGCCCAAAAGAGCTTCTTTCCCGCCAGAGTCGGGTTGTTAGCCGGTCAGTCACAGCAAACTCCTCTCGAGGAGGAGGTGTTGAGGCTGCCCGTTGCCCAGGGTGTACCACGAGGAGGTCACCTAACACACACCCCAAAAAAGAAACACAATTTTATCGATCGCTGCGGGGTTCGAACCATAGGACTCTACGCACACCCACCGCTACCTCTTATACACTGCACCAACCACTTAGTTGGTTACCTGACCTAACCAAACCTAATATCCAAATTCTAACTAGGTTAGCTTCAGCGGTTTCAGCTCGGCGTTGATGAATCAGTCAGTCAGACAGTACAAATAGTACCAGTCATTATTATGTAATTGCCCGCGCTCACCTCTAGCTCCGTGCCCTCCTGACGCTCGTACGATTGCACCAGCTCTGCGATGCGAGCATATAGATTTTATAATCTATATATTAATACGTGAAGCAAAAACTTTGTACCCGTTTTTACCATAATTGCGCGGACGGAGGAGTATGAAATTTCGCACACTTATAGTTTATATAGTTTATGGTTATCCGAATGATAATTTTTGAAGTGTAAACTTCTTTAGCGGGGCGTTGTGCACTTTTTGGAATGGGTAAAAAATGTTAAACTCGCGTCAGGACACGTGACCGTCAGGCGCGACTGTTTCAGGCAACGTTCGAAAGATGGCGCTGCTAGTTCTCCAAGCTTGCTTGTGCTTCTACAAATCTTATAAGGTTATCCCAGCTGCCGACAGATGGCTCTAAACTTTAATTATTTTTATCTCTTGTACGAACAAAACTATTACAATTTCTGATATTATAGAAAATATACAAAAAATGAATGACAGGGTTTGTATGTACGATGAAAGAGAACTTTTTTTTTTGATAGCTATAGAAATGCCAAAACGACTTCTTCTTTGGTGTGCATGAATCTTTGAAATGTCTACTGTATACCTACTATTTAGAAAGGACTATATTATACTACTATAGGCATATATGAATATATTACCGAAAAAAGCAACGCGACATATAGGTAGTTGCGGTTGATAAAATAGAATAGAATATTTTATTTGCTAAGAATATGGTTGGTATTACAAAAAGTTGGTCATATTTTTATAGTTTCACATATTCTGCCATGTAGACATGCAAAGTTTACAATAATAACTTTTTAATGTAGGTAATATAAATTGTCATGTTTGTGTACGATAGCCTAATAAATAAATATTGTATTCTACCACATAAATGAGAGTACTTTTATACTGATAATTAAAGCAATTCGTGCAAAATTATTCCCTAACCATTCCAAAATATCATTACCTACACCAATATATCTATCTATCTAAATATATAAAAGAAGAAAGTGACTGACTGACTGACTGACCATCAACGCACAGCCCAAACGGCTGAAGCTACAATCATGAAACTTGGCACGTAGGTTCCTTTGGTAGTGTAGATGAGCACTAAGAACGGATTTTTGGAAATTCTAATTTTAAGGGGGTTAAAAGGGGGGTGAAAGTTTGTATGAAAATCCGTCAGTTTTGAAGTAATGATCTTATAATTTTGTGTTTGGACTGAAGATTAAAAAATAAATTACACGTGTCTCAGCGATTTTGATTATTACATCCCCATGAGGGTGAAAAGGGGGATGAAGACATGGGAATAATGAAATCGTCTAGAGACTTGAAATTTTTCACATATATGTTTTATATTGTGCAGGCATCTACTAAGAAAGGATTTTTGTGAATGCCACCCCTAAGGGGGTGATATAAGGGATGAAAGTTTGTATAAAAGTCGGTCAGTTTTGAGTTAGTATCTTCGAATTTTGGGTTTGGGCTGAAGATTAACGCAAATTAAGGTTTTTTAGGAATTCTGTCCTTGGGGAAGGATCATGCGGGATGAAATGTTGTGTAAAAAAGTCTTTACAAAGGCAAAATTATTAAAAATACTTTTAAGTCTTTACAGTCTGTTGGTAAGTATAAAATGGCTCAACGCATAGATATAGGAATTAAATAGGGACGGGATAGGGATAGACCTAATTTATCAATGTTAAACATTGACGTGTAACAATTCTACCGAAATAATTTTCATTTTATATCGTTTTAATTTCATTTTCTGATAAGTACATAAGGGGTCAGTAGTGTAGCAAATCAAAAATAGGAATCCTATAAAGAATGTATTACCTAACAATTACTTCTGTAGATGGGTTTCTAACTACTTAATAAATGAATCAGTGATAGGAAATAAGTATGTGTAGGTACCTAGGTATAATCCGCGGCGCCTAACGTGAGCTCTGGCTACCATACTATCAGTATCATAATCAGAGCTCACGGTAAGTACAGTATACAGACGAGTTGAACTCATCTGTGTACTGTATCTATTCACGTTTTAAAAAATTAGAAGCATTGCATTGCGGATGCATTCCTCTTAGATGCGATGATGATTGTGACTGCTTCAGTTAATTGGCAACGATTACGTCACAAGGACGTAATGATGTTCCCTTTGAATTCAAGAGACTGCAGTTTCCTTTGAAAGTCTGCTTT